>CM049840.1:31307001-31689501 GCA_027422415.1 Schizothorax lantsangensis
CACAAACACTTAAGGAGACATGGTAACATTTCCTTATTATATCCAATAAAACATTTGAAACTGTGGCACTTAAACTATTACCCGAACAAGCCTCTAAAAGACATCTGTCTTAATCAAGAAGTTTAATGCTGTTTTTATGTCCAGATGGCTTGGCTTTTAAGCTACTATTTTCAATTAAACGGTAATTTATTGGTGCTTGTGAAGACAACCATTACTGTTATTGTTGCTCATACTTACGGTTAAAGATTTGAACCAGCTTCTAAGTATTAAACTTTGGTGAATAATTCACAGCGTTTAAGCTACGACAGATGATAAAATGGGTTAAAAAATAAGACCTAACTGCATTAAAGTAGTCCAAGTCCATGTCACGTCTGAGGTGGTCAAAATGAGGAAATCTGATCGGAAACATTTTGTTTTCTGCATTAAATTTGCTTCCATTTAGTAGCCATTCCAGCGTGTGTAACGTCTCAGAGATTCTGCCAGCAAACCCATCCAGTTGACATATCAATCAGAGCAGTCAGACTTTTACTCAATTAAGTGTTGGCACTAAGCAACTGGAAATCTAATCTATTTCGCATTAGACTGTTTCTTTGTTAATGCTTTGTCCAGTGCATCCGACAGGCCTCGTCTCAGCGTGCCAGAGCCATATAAGATGTGTATTCTTCAAAGCGGGATAGATGTGTGTAATAGGCTTAATTTTCCATCTTTAATCTGAATTACATCAGTAAGAATCAGATTATGATTCTGACAGTTCTTAAAGCATGTGTTATGCTCTTTCCCAGGGTTCGTTGGGATACAGAATTTCTTAAAATGGTATAAAATGCAAATTCATAAAATCCATGTATGGCCTTATGCCCTCAGAGGCGGCATTTTACTGAGAAAAAAAAAATAGGGAATTCTTTCTCTAGTGTTTTATCCTTTGATCAAGATAATTACCAGAAAACATATCCCAAATAAAGCACATTTTATGCATTAGCCTGTTCTCGTTCAGTCAGTCTGAATATGTTTTACACATTAAAAGATTTTACAAAAAGGTTTTTTGATTCAACTATACAGCACACGGGAAAAAGGACCATTCAAATGAGCAATCAACAAATTCTTCAGAAATGCCAAGGATTTCCATTTACAACTCTCAGCCCATAGATATTCAGAAAGTGTTGTAAATTATAGGCTAGTCTATAATCCATTAATACCCTTTTCATGGTTAAATGTTAAGTGTCAGATATAAAGTGTAAAACACGAGTAATGATGGATAGTTTGGTATTAGCATCAGAAGGGCCTTGGTGCCCATAGGCAAGTTTGAGCAACAGAACATCAGATAAGATCAATGACTAAACATGTTCTCAAAAAAAAACAAAAAAACATTTGATGCAGACCCCGCCCCCATCCTAAATATGCCAGAATTAATTTTTTTAAAGTAGTAAACAAAGAATAACTCTATTTATTTTAGATGAATACATTCAGTTAACTCTTTGAAGAACGTAAAAAAACAAAAACAAAAAACAAATACAGTTTAAGAGAAATGCACAAAAAACTTAATTTTATTATATTGAAGAAAAGCTACATTTAAATCTGCATTTCTTATTATTTATATATTTTAGAAACTCAATAAAGAAAAATACTGTAGAAAAATACTGAAACACGGTCAGCATTTATCTATAATTAATTATTCTGCATCATCATAGATTTAATCCAAAGCGCAGCGTGTGGAGAACGGAGGGAAGACGTATTCCCCGCCCCCTCATGAATAATGTACAATAACCCCGCCCCCAAGCGCAGAAGCTGTAGCAGAGCACCCGTATGAGCACGGCGTCTTCATATGATACCAGAACCGCGTCGCTACAGTTGATAGATACGCTGGTCCTTCCGTCTGCAGCTGCACTCGTGATTTATGGTGATCTTCTGATCATAAATACTTTACATTTGCTACGTGCTGACCGGTACGCACTAAAACCAGGAGTTACCGTTTAATAGGAAAGAAAACCGAAGGACGAAGCGTTTACACTTGGCTAAGGTGTTCTTCATCTGCAGCGCTTCCCACTATACGGACACCAGCGCAAAAGAGCAGCAGATCCTCATCCACACGACTGCATATCAGCATAACGGGTAGGTCCAATCTCCAAATGACTACATAATATAACATCCAGCGTGTTGACGTGAAATGGGCGACGGTTACGCGTCGTTTCCGAGCGGCGTTCAATGTATTTGATGAATCAATGAACCGTCCTATTTATTTACAACGTTATGAGTAACGGCGGACTGCTGGGTAACGTTATACAGACTTTCAGCTCCAATGTCTCTCCTTTGAAATGCTTGCATGTACCTCCCATAGCCGGAGATGCAGTTGGATCTTATTTGACAACAGTGCGCGTGCAGTGTATGGCACAGACGCATGGCAGGTTTGGTGCGTGCTTCGTTTAAGTAATAGGCTATATATATTGATTGCTTCTGTTTTTTTTTTTTTTTTTTTATACAAATTTACATATTAGTCCAAAGCATTTAAACAAAGTAGTGGTTCAGATGGGTCCATTATTGTCATAACAGCAGGTAAACATATCATTGGTGTTTCCAGTTCTTCTGGTTCCTGTTAATGTTTGTTTAAATACCCTAATATTACATTGGGTAAGCCCTTGTTATTATGCAGAGAATGTGTTTGTATCTAATTGGACTTTGGGGTGGGAAACCCTCCTTATGAGCAGCCTTATTGCATGCATTTATTGTGTATGCATGCAGAATCCATGCGGCGAATAGAACAACACTATTCCTTCTGCATCAGCATTGACTGGGGCACAATGTGGGAATTCAGTTCACAACTGTGTATTGACTTTCTCGGCCTTGTCATCTTTAGATCACTCATTGGCTTTCATGCAGCAGATCACCTGCTTTACTACCACCCTAATGTTAAGGAGTCTTTGCCAGGTGTGGTGCCACACTTTTGAACTTGAGTGCCAAAGAATTTACCTAAACTTATCATTGGCTCATAAGCACATCCTGATGATGGCCCCTTGATTGTGGTTTTTAACCTAATATCCTTATTCCAACAAAGGCTTTTAATTTTATACCTCATGTGAGTGTCGTTTATGTCTTCATAGACTTATCCCTTCTTCAGAGAGACTTTGCATTGATGCATAATCCAAAAAGATCCCTAAAAATAGGTGTGGTAAGGGTGATACACACGTTCTTAGAAGTGATTAGCATGCTTAATATTAATTTCTACGTGATTGGCTGTCCATAATAGCAGCTGTGGTGAAGTGATTAGGGATTTCCATGCGCCGTCTGGGTTTTGGGGGCTTGAGACTTTTCCACAGAAAATCATCTCAGCTGTGTCTCAACACCGGCAACCACATGAGAAGTGTCTTCCCTGGTCTGGGGGGCATCAGCTGAGAAAATCACCCAATCGTAATTAAACGCTGCAAATTGATTCACCGGCTGGCCAGTATAGTGTGTGTGTGTGTGTGTGAGTGAGTGTGTGAGCGAGCGCAGGATGAATAGGCCCAGGGGTCCTTAACTAAACACCAGTGAAGTAGGAGAACTTTTGCTCTTGTTTTGGAGAGAAGAGGTATTTGACAGGTATATTTTCTCATACGCCACATTTCAATCGCAAGACAAGTGAAATTCAATTCAAAATTGAAGGAAGCATGAAGGGCCGGGAGGAACTGATAGATTTGACACCGTTTAAATTGGTTTTCCCAAAGTTAATTTCAGACCGTGTTGTTTTGACCTCAGACGACAAATAGTATTGCCACATTTCAGATCAAATCTTGGGGATTCGTCTTTCATAACTTCCTTTTACGCAACTGAAGAAGAATTCTCTGAAGCTCTTGAAACCTAGCAGCCATTCAAGCATGCTAGAATTTGTTCTGCGCTCTCGACTGCAGTCTTGTTTATGTTGAATGTCTCGTACGCTGATCTATGGGGAAATTTTGGCGTAATCTCATTCTCATAATTTAAAATGAGCATCCTGCGTCATCTGCTGGTTATTAGAGTATCAGACAGGAGGGTCCGTCACCAAGGCAACAAGTCACCACAAAGCCGAGCATGCCAGGTGTTGCTCTTTAACATTTGTCCCTTTGAAGCTTCTGCACCCCTATGGGGACCTTTTATGGGGTCTGTTTTCGGCCTTTTTGCTGCACTTGGCCAGGCATACATTGTTTCTCTGCTTGACATATGAGTGTAGCCAGGATGCTAGTTGAGTGCTGGTTTGAAAATACCCCCCTATGAGCTTTTTTTGTATATTTGTGAGGACCTATGAAATACATATGATGAAATCCTATGAAATCCATATGTGTTTTCTGTTTTAAGCTTTCTGGTTTACTTTTTAATGGTTAATAGGAATATTTTAATAATCAAAAAGGATGTCAAATCAATTAAATTCATAGAACTTTAACAATTTTATTAGATTTTTTTTAACAATACTAGTATGCTAAATTACAATATCAAACACAATGGTGATCAAATGAATGCATAAAACATTAACAGCTTAATTCATCTTCTGAAATATCAAATGAAATTAACAAGTTATTTACATTTTGACAAAAAAGGAGACTTGCACAACAGAGGTTTGCTTTTTTAAAAAAAACAGATGAAAAATTCTAATATTCCTTAAAAACACCATTGTTGTTACTTTGAGAAGTACATTATAATGTGCAATATTAATATATTGTTGTCATAATTTCTTCAAGTTAAACCAACCTTTTATTTTTGTGGGTTGTAGTGAAGACCTTTGAGTGTATCTGATTAGTTTTATCAAATAAAATAGTGACACGAAGAACATGTAGACTTTTTGTGGTTTAATGTTCATAGTCTGTGGTCCATATTAAAATTTGAATTTGAAGTGTACAGCCCTGCTTTTTATTTATTCATCAAAATTGTGCCAAATTTTTATGACTGGAATTTGCAGTTCTATCTTCATTTTCCACATTTTAGAAATCAAAGGGCCCTATATTTGTGTGTATGTGGGTTAATACACAATATGTCTGTGGAGTTTATCAAAAGTCTGCAAATGTAAGTCAGGTTCTGTGAAACAGAAGGCCTGTGGTGAGTAGATGGAGTTTGCTCCCTCAATTTTTGCTCTCTAGACCAGGGTCACATTAATTATGCGAGAAGCAGCAGATGTAGGGCAGCTTAGTGTGGTGTGCAGCTGTAGAAACCCATGGTGATTTAAACACGTTGAAATGTCTTGCCTCATCTAACTGCCATGTTAATTTTTGCTTTCAAGTATCATGTTTTGCCTTATATGTCTTACTCCACTCACTCAGCCAAGCATTAGGCTATTTTTAAAATTCCCTACTTGGTTTTGGGGGTTTAATCATCAAAATGACTTTCTGATGCCTGAACGATTCAGTCATCACCCTTATCAGGATCCTCAATGATGTCTATCTTAGCCAGCCAGAAACAATGCTGAAAATAGAATGGTTTGATACCAGACCCGTCTTTTCCAGTAGACCGTGTTTCATATGCTCTGTTGTTTGGAAAAACTAGACTTGCTCCCAAACCCCCTCCAAACCCAGTTATTGTAGATATTTATGTTGGTTCCTTGTGATTTAGATGGTACTTCTGCTCTGCATTTCATCAACATCACATTGGGGTTTGGGGATCAGATTCTGCAGTGCAGGTGGGTTTCGTCTTATCACCACCCTGATCCTGAAGAATCCTGAACTCCTGGGGCACTTGAGGTCTGTCTTCAGACTCTTATTTTCTCATTTCTCTCATACATTCCTGTGGGTATGATTTAATTAACCTATTTGTCAGTTGCACTCCGCTCTCTCTGATATCAGCGATGAAGCTGCGAAGTGACTGAGGAAGTCTGGGTCATCAAACGTCAGGGCCAGCCTGCGGATTCTGTGTTTGTTCTGGCTCACTGCCGTGCCATTGTCTTCTGTCAGTTTATCCCAGCGTTCAGGCCAGCGTTGGTTAGTTTGTTACATAGATACCAGGCAAACAGGAATTTCCATTAAGAAAACATCTAGATTATTTTGTTCCTAGATCATACCCAGGACACTTCCTGAGACGGTGTGTTTATGTTAGTCAGATATATAAAAACTCTCATGATGACGTTTGTGTACAGTAGTGCTTGATAAAGCTCAACTCATTGACATCCCCAAGGCTTTGTTTTTTTGGTTTGGCTGTTGTTTAGTTGGCTTAGTGTTAGATAATTAATTTTTGTTGTTTTGTACAATGTTGCAGGAAAACAGAAGCGAGCTTTCATTGCCACTATGATTTGAGGAATATGGTCTTAGATTAACCTAATGTCTGCCTGATGATTTAATTGGATTCCGTCTCATTTGTTGCGGGCTAATTGTCATGAATGATATGACTTAATGGAAAAATCATCTGAAAATGTGGATGTTTACTATTGAGGTTCTAGTGTTGTTTTCTTCTGAAAATGCTTTTTTTCATACAATATAAAAGTCATTGTGGTCCAACATTCTTAAAAATAACTTATTTTGTCTTCCACAGATGAAAGAAAGTCACACAGATTTAGAGCAAACAAATTAATTTTCATTTTTGGTTGAACTATGACTTTAAATTTTAATCTTTTTTTTCCACACAAAGCTGCTTGGAATACAGTGCACAAGTCACGTGGGCCATTTCATACTTTATTTTGGAGCTTGACAGCCCATTATCACTCAATGTCAATATATTCAAAGGAGTGCTCAGATATTCCTCACAAATTCACATTATGTTTGTAAAAAAAGAAAGTCATACAGGTTTAGACCAACTTAAAGTTGAGAAAATAAGGAATAATGGGTGAATTATTTCTTTAAACAAAAGTGCATTGTTGACTGAAGGCGACCAGGCCACTTGTTCACAAGGAAACGAGTATGAATACGAGCACCTTCAACTGAAGCCACATCATTTGCCTGGTATATTTGCCTAACGAGTCTGGTTTGTAGACCTTATAAATTCAACAACCTGTTTAACTTTCCTTGTTTGCTCATGTACAGCATCCAGCAGTTCCCACACTTTCTCCCTGTTGAATGGAAAGTTTCTTTTCTCTAGCATTCGGTTCCCTTCTTGAGTGCACTTCACCATAAACACGCTTTAAGTCCGCTTATTGGCCTAGTGTCCGACACAACCAGTTTGTCCCTTTAAATCCAGTTAATCCAGATGACGTCTTACACCACAGACACTAGTCAGTTACCTACAAGTATTTGTTTACTTAGTTAGCGTGAGCTATTTGCTTTGAGAAGCACCTCTTTAGTGGATAGACTGCTGATACAAGCATACACAAGCATGTGACTTGGAATACCCTTCTAAACCTGTTGAACAGGCTTTTTATTACTTTTTATTGTCAGATATGGTAGATTAAGAAAACAATTATTGATAAACGAGGAGACAATATACATTATATAGACCTTAGAATATATCTCATTTAGCGTCTGTGACAGGAAACAAGCTTTCTTTGATAATGCAGAAGACATAGCTGTGCCTTTGTAAGGTCGAAGCGTGCTGTACTGTCATCTCCAGTGGAGAGGCGACTGGAGCCCTCTGATTTGATATGATGGCTCCTTGACTCCGTTTCTTCTCCTTGACTTGCATACACAGTCTCCTCTTCGATGTGGTGTTAAGTTGAATGCGTCTCTGCAAGCTTTGAGCGCGTTATGCCAGTGGCTTGTTTTGCAACGGCTGCAGGTTAACTGCTGGATCCATCTCTGATCTGACAGGCTTTCACTGGGTGAAACCAACCACCCAAAGAAGCTTTGTTCAGTGTGAGGTCTATTATATCTTACACTCAGAGCTCCAGCTGCTAGAATGAAAGCTTGACTTAATTCTAGTAACTGGAGAATCATTTGATATATCATTTGAGAGATGTATGTATATGTATATATGCGTGTGTGATTTCTGAAGGATCATGTGTATATATGTATACATATATACACTTTTCACATTAGTTTCGTCTGAATTTGCGTTCTGTTAGAGTATATATATATATATATACATATAATAATACACATACATGCATACATACATGCATACATACAAACATACATTCTTTTGGAGTTAGCAATATTAAACTGCTAAATTTATTTAGATATTTATTTATTTATTGCATAGCTGCTAGCAGATGGCCTGTGATTTCAAATATCTGTTAGTCACACATGCATATCTCACATTTGCTCATTTTGCTGATGTTGTGCCTCTATATTTGCTGACTCGCATGATTCAGGCTGTTGGTCAAACAAAGGCTGACGTTTAAGTGATGATGAAAAAAATCATTGCCACCGGTTTAGGGTTCTTTTGTTCTTTGTTTTGCCCAGTGCTCCACAATCAGCCATTGAAACCCGAAGTTAAGCAAGCAGAGCAGAAAGGAGAAGTGGAGGCTTTTCAAACATGTGTGCTGTAAATCTGCGCTGCTCTGTTGTGTCAGACAGTCTGAGTCATTGTTGTGGCAGATGTCTGTCCAGGCACCTTTGACCCCTTTGCTTGAGGCCACAGTAACTGCCCTGTCTAGGAGGGCTGGAGAGAGCCTGTTAAACAACAGGCTCTGTTTTGCATTTGAAAGTGTTGACATGTTTAAATTAAGATGCAGATGTTGTCACTCTTTTTGTCTTTGCTTTTCTGGCTTCTGAATTTAACATCGTTCACCTCTCTCAAACTGTGAATATGTGTGAAACCTGTGTGTGTGTGTGTACATGTCTGTAACTAGTGGAAGTTCAGGGTGTTCTTTTAATATGCAGCTCATTAATTCAATTTTTTTCCATATTCATAAGTGCTAATATACCATCACCACCTGGACCAGCTGGTGACAGCCGTGAGTGAGGATGTGTGTGAGTGTCTGTGTGTGTGTGCAAACACTTGCAGAACGTTTGGCTGTTTTAGTCCAAACCTTAATTCGATTCTACGCCCCTCTCCCCGCCCACTCTGGGCTCTTTTCACATTAGTTTCGTCTGAATTGGCGTTCTGTTAGAGTATGTAGTGCACTGGACAAAAAAAATGCTGCTTAATATTTAATAAAGGGTGTTTTGTAAGTTCAAGCAAGTATGCTACCAATTTAAAATAATTGTTTTCTATTTGAATAAATTTTAATATGTAATTTATTCCTGTGATGTAAAGCTGAATTTTCAGCATCATTACTCCAGTCTTCAGCGTCACATGATCCTTCAGAAATCATTCTAATATGCTGATTTGGTGCTCAAGAAACATTTCTTATCATCAATATTAAAAACAGGTGTGCTGCTTAGTAGTTTCAGGAAAACTGATGCAAAACTCTAAAAAAAAAAAAAAAAAAAAAAAAAAAACTATATTGTATAAGCATTTATTTTGAAATAGAAAGCCTTTGTACAATATTAGTATTGTCACTTTTGATCAGTTGAATGCATCCTTACTGAATAAAAGTATTAATTAAAATGACTGACCCCAACATTTTTTTTCCACGGTAGTACTGTAATCCAGATTACTACATCCACCATGTTGCCATTATCATGTGACCTACAATGTCAGTCATGTTGCTATTTTCTGCCATTTCCGAATAATTTGACTTCTAATAAAGTATCCACTGATTGTGCAGTTCAGAATCTTAGTGGAAGTAGGTGTTTTGCTTATTGTTTATGGACTATTTAAGGATATTTTTGACTTTCCGCTTTACATTCTGTATAGTAGGGAAGTTGACATTCTTTGTTAGTTCAAAAAGAACCCTTGAAATGGTGCGAACAACCATATTTACATTCATAATATGACATTTAAAAAGAGGATATTTGAGAAACCTCCAGTGACATTAGCAGAAAAGGAATGTTGTGTCAAAGCGAGTTGTTATATTTTGATGAAGGATTGCTTTTTCTCTGAAATAATATACACTGATGCATCATTCACACTAACAGCAGGAGCGTGATGTCAGGTTCACTTTTACAGTTTGGTCACGTTAGTGAAATTTCTGTGAAATTTAACAAGCAAAAACAGGTTCATTGTCTATTGTCAGTTAGCAACCAAGCAAATTTCAGTTGGTCCATTGTGAAATCTGAGTAAATCTGTGAGTAAATAGTGAGTAAATCTTTCAGACTCACAGAAAATTCCTGATCACGTGGGTTCCTGTTAAAATGACTGGATCTTGTCCATGAAAATTCCACAACTTCCAATGTCCACAGCTTAAGACAAAAAAGACCATTGCTTAATGAAACCAAGAAATCAGAATTGTAATGTTTTTGTAGTGATGATAACCTTTGGACATGACCTTCACACACTCCCAGAAGGCAGTGTCATGACTGCTATTGTTCTTCTCTGTATTCGATGCTTTCCGAAATAAGACACCTTTGACCTCTGCTGTGACTGTCTGTTCCTTCTGAGAAAATGCCCATGTAGAAACAAGACCCTTTAGGTGGAAGGAACAAACAGGAAGGCTCCAGCGACTTCTGTTTGGCACAAAAGAAGTGGGTTCTTTCTTTATTAAAGAGCCAAGAGTGTGAGAATATCTCTCTACAGTATAACATCTGTTTCCTCTGAAGATAATCTCAGGCTTACATGATCCTCAGACGGACAGCTGTTTGACTGAGAGAGTACAGAAAAGACTGATTTACCTTAAGTCTCCTTAGGGAAGCGTCCAGGCGAGGCGCTCTGTCATCTTTGTGTAAAACAATGCTAGGTACGCTAACAGAGCCGTCACTGTTGTGCTGTGTTGGATAACTCTGGCTTTGCAAGTCTGTTTTCACCTCAGTGCTATGGATTATCAACACTATGAAGCTATGCTGGAGATGTTAGCGTGTATGACTCAGATGTAATACCATGTGTACAGTAACACTGGAGGCCTGGATTTGAGTTTTCGCATCAAGCAGTTTGATGGATAATATGGGACTCAAATGTGATGCCTTGAGCTGAGCAAGTGATTTGCACAAGTAGGACACATTCCTGGATCAACATCCTTTCTTGGACCTCAAACAACATTCCTGTCAAAAATTCATTTTATAATATAATGTAATGTAATGTGCTTTAATTTAGATTTATTATATTGGTAAATATGTATATTTGATCTTTTTTATTATTATGTTTGGGCTTACATACCCTACTTGGTTTTCCATGACTTTTATTTTGCTTAGGTAACACTTGTATGCAATTATTAGGGAATGGGAACCATTGAACACTAAGCTATCCCTAAAAACAAATGAAAATTATTGGTTGATAAAGATGTTGTCTAATCATAAGCCTAAACCTGTCAATAACATCTGAGGGTACTGATTGGCGGATTTATATATTATTACAGGTTTTATGATTATTTTGAATTGGCTTTTATTTTTGTTTTTAGTAATTTTGCTGCTTTTGTAATTTATTAGTTTTTATTAGTTTTAATAAATTAATAATTGTAATAGTTTAAATATTACAATTGATGTTTTATTTTTAGTTCAGTTTTAGTTTTTATTAATTTCTATTTTAGTTTTTATGCTTCAACTTTTTTCAGTTAGTTGGATTTTTCAGTTAGTTTTAGTTAACGATAATAACCCTGATAAGAATGTTATGCAAAATATGTTGATCCATGAACATGTCCAACATGTAAATCATATTAAGGCTGGTCCTGGACGAGCACTGGCAGTATAATTAGCAAACCACAAGCTTGTGTCCAGAGAAGCCTTGGACATGTTTGGTGAATCTGATTCATGCAGATAGTGGAAGTACTTTTTATATCATCTTTCACTTCCTTCAGTTTTTTATGATGTTTGTAAAAAAACAAACTGTGTTTCCTGTTTTAAACGGTGCTTTAGAGATTCATCAACTCTAACTGTTGTTTGTTATTCGTAACCATAAATGTTCAGGTCAGGCTAGGACGTGTGCATTTGCTGCTCGCAGCCAGCCGTAAAGATTTACATTTACATTTATGCATTTAGTAGACCAAAGCGACTTATAGTGTATTCAGGCTATACATTTTTTTTATCAGTATGTGTGTTCCCTGGGAATTGAACCCACAACCTTTTGCGCTGCTAACGCAATGCTCTACCACTGAGCCACAGGAATACAAATACTAAAGATATAGTATATGAGTGGGCGTGTCCTCCACTCTGCTCATGTTTAATTCCTCAGTTAGCCTGTGACCCCGCCCTTTCCTGCAGTGCTGGAGCAGCATGTGCTGTTTATTATGCCACTGAATGAAGAACCAGCCCCAGCGTGTCCTCATTCTGTCTCCTTCATTGGAAGAGCGACCAATCAGCCATCTCGGCTTCAAATATGCAGATTTGCATGAGCGCTCTTTGATATGACATTGTTTAGATGGTTAGCATACTTTACTCCTCACGGTTTGTGAATTCATGCAGGTGGAGAAGCAGAGAGAGTGAAAGTGGAGGGATGGATGGATAGATAGATAACACCCTGTGCTTCACTGGAGTCTTGGACTCCCTCGGAGGAGCCGGTGGATTCCAGCACTACGCTGGATTATTAATGAGTATCTAGCTGAGAGAGAAACCCCAACCCCAAGAGCGCACACATACTGAGAAAAAGGAGGGAGTGGCTGAGAGAAACAAGCGCAGGAAATGAGATAAAGAGAAGGAATCGCAATGAAAGAGTGTATTGCAATGGGAATGAGATAGAGTGATTGAATGTGCTACAAGGGCGAGGAAAGAAAGTAAAATACAATGCATTGTGAACACGTACAAGCGTTTAGCATGCGCTGGCTGGTCCACAACACACAGCAGGCAGGTGAGATGGCAGCCAGTATGGAAATCAGCTTGTGATAAAACATTCTGTGTTTGTGTGTGTTTTAGGGTGTGTCGTTGTGCCGGGGGGGGAATCAAATGTGGCTGCGCAGTTGAATGTTGTTTACACTAGCTTCAATAAACGGTTCTGACTGCCTTTGTTAGCATGCACAAAGGAAACACAGCTACCTCATGGATGGAGTTGAAACATTTATGAGTTCTCTTTCCGTTTCCCATCATCTTCACTCATAATGTCACGCCATGTTTAGATTCTCGTCATGGGTTAACACTCTCGAATTCGATCCTCTAGTCGATTTCTGTCAGGCACAATCCATCTGTGGATCACAACCTTCAAGGGCTGTGAGACATGAACCTTGTTACTTAGTCAAAAATAGCTATTTAATCAGCTTTTTAACTAAGAACTGTTTTTAACTTGATGCTGCATCTGAAAAATGCAATGCTTGTAGTGAGATGTTCAAAAAGCAGTGCAAGATGTGGTGCAAAGATTCCGTCACTTTTTTTTCTGGTTAAAATATCTTGGCATCTTTCAAACAAGATACATTTGCTAAATGTCTTAAAGGGATAGTTCACCCATAAATGGAAATTCAAAGACAGACACAGAAGAGAAGAAATTGTTGAATAAAGTTGTTGTTTTTGTTTTCTTTGCACACAAAAATTATTCTCAGCTACATAAAATTACGGTTGAAGCACTGATGTCACATGGACTATTTTAACGATGTCCTTACTACCTTTCTGGGCCTTGAATGTGTCAGTTGCATTGCTGTCTATACAGGGTCAGAAAGATGAACAAAGGTCTTATGGATTTGGAATGACATGAGGGTGATTAATCAATGACAGAATTTTCATTTTTGGGTGAACTATCCCTTTAAAATGTACAATTGTATTAATGAAATATTTTCTGAAAATAGATCTTAGTACCCTTTGTGGTTCATCTCAAGTAATTTTTTTTACTGCTATTATTTACTAATTTTATTTACTATTATTTTTTTTATATTTTACTGGAAGAATAATACATTTTTGCAGTTTTACTGTTGTTTTTAATGCTTTAAGGTCAGAATAAATACAAAACTGACTTTATAGAGTGCTGCAGGGATGATATATTTTTTTAGTTAGCAATACACTGATTCTCTCAGCCTAAAAACAATAGGATTTTTTTTCAATAACTTTTGTATTGTTGCAGAAAATAAGCTCTGTGACCAACAGTTTTTGATTCTTACATGTTTTGTTCATCAAAACAAAACATGTAACGTGTTCTTCACACATGAACACAACTTGAATTTTAAAGCGTAATTACAAATGTAAAAAGTTAATGTTAAGCTATATATGAACTACACCACAGTCAGATGACTTCAGTGTTACC
Source organism: Schizothorax lantsangensis (assembly GCA_027422415.1). Lineage (NCBI taxonomy): Eukaryota > Metazoa > Chordata > Actinopteri > Cypriniformes > Cyprinidae > Schizothorax > Schizothorax lantsangensis. Next base: position 31,320,997 of record CM049840.1, read on the forward strand.
TCCACATCTAACAACTGTTTCAATCTTTATTTAAAAGCTGTCAGTTGGAAAGTTTGAGTTTGTTAGAGTTAGAGTGTAAACACAAGGCTGTAAAAGTAGACTAGTTTTCATTTTGTCATGACGGTGAATGTCCCTGACACCCTCTGTACCCCCATTTAGCCATTTGTTAGTGACCATTAAAGCTTAAAAATCATAAGTGGGTATTACTGATGTATTTTATGTCATGGCATAAAACGTGAACATATCTTGATCTTGTTAACCACATGCATTAATTTGGGCATTCAACCAAAATCCATTAAAAAAAAAAACACTGACATTGGGATGATGGAACCAGAAGTTTGAAAATGCTAATTTCTGGGTTTTAGGACTAATTCCAGCTGTACTTTGTTTATTTTCTTCATGCATGCAGTGAAACAATTATTATGCGTCTCTATTCAGGTATGCAACACTCACCTTTTACAATTTAATCAGCAACTGATGGATAAAATCAAGTCCATGCTGTATTACTCTTGCTCAATAGCTGTTTCACCCAAAAGCATGCCACAATATGGTAGTAAAGTGGGTCGGAACTTCTCTTCCTTACATAAAGAGGATTATCACTGCAAGGATCATCCCTGAAGAAGAAGTGTGGAGAAACTGACACAAAGCACTTAAACCAGAAGAGCCTGACCTGTGGAAACGAATGTAGGACTGAACCCTTCTTGGCAGCTTCAAACCAGATGTACATAAACCACTCTGATGAATCAGCTTGATGTTTGGGGTCTTTCAGAGAGTAACAGCCGAGAGGTATTTATCAGCGTTTCCTTAAAGTACCTCATTGTTAGTCATCAGTTAGACGGTTGCCATTGTCTCACTTGCGTTAGCTAGAAAGGGCCAATAAACTTTTGAATCTTAAACGTCTTTGTCAGGCAAGGATACAGGCACGTCTTGTGTGTTACGTCCCCCTAATTGTTTGCAAGGCAGTTTTACTGAATATTTCTTCCAGAGCTATAGCTCACTCGCTGGCACATCATAAATTGCTTGCGTTATCGTCTCCGTGTTCTCTGGTTGGCTAGTTTCATATGATCTAGTTTCTCTGTAATGTTTGGCCACAATTTCAGTCGTTGCTAAGAACTTGAGCTTGAAACAAGCTATTGATTTATGAAGAACTATTATTTTATACGCTTTGCACACTTGTCTGTTTAATGTCAACATAAAATGACATTTGGAACCAATTTTACTTCCGCGATGTGTCAGATTTCTTAGTGAAACAGAATAAATAGGAATGTGTATTAGCGAAGTAAAAGGGTGACTTTATCTCACTGCCTAATAAAGCTACATGTTAATCCTCTAGGCCAGGTGTCTTCAAGCTGGGATCTGCAAGAGGGTTCTTGAGGGTTTGTGGAAAATTGGAAGAAAAACATATTTTCAAAATGTGTTTTGTTAAAGTGAACTGAAACTGGAGCAATCATTTAACCTGCTCAGTCATGTAACCTGTAACGTTTTCTATCTATGTCCAATGCAACTTTTCTCCTTTATTCATCCTCTTTTTGTTCTTCTCTGCTCCACCTATCCGTTCAGCCGTTCCTGACAGTGACAGTGCTCCCGCAAGGTAGTCACACCGGTTTAACAGCGGGGACAGGTGGCATGAATGGATTCACACGTTCCAATGAGTTTCTTAGCCCAGGAAGATTAAGAGAAGGAGATGGCAATGCAGTGAAACGTTACAATTTCCTCATCTTGCAGTTACATTATAGAGCATCACTTTAGCTTCACCTTTGAGACACACTGTCTCCAGATAAGTCAATGAATTTGCATATTTTCTCAGGCCCTGTGCCAAATGACTGAGGTAAAGTGGACGCATAGATTGTCAGAAAATAGTTTATTGCAGTAGTTCCCAACCTTGTTTTCATGAAGCCCCCGCCCCCTCCCCACGTGCACATATGGCAGTCTAAGCCCCCCCAACCCCCCAGAACTACATAATACATACATAGTTCATAAACATACATAATAACATATAACATAATAGGCTATAAACAGTACTAATGGTATTAGTTGATCATATGTTAGTCTATGTATTTTTATGCCATGATTCTCTCACGATTTTGAAAACAAACATTAGACAACCAAACAAATTAGGCTAGCCTATGTAAAAAATAATTTAAAAAAAAATAAATGAGTTTTTGAACGAATCTTTTGAATGATTCAGGCATCAAATACATTTAACAGTCACTGTTTGCCACATACTGGCGTAATGTAACAATCTTTTTTTTTTTTTTTTTAAGCGTATCTTTAGTTCCAAAGATTAATTAGGCTACTCGTTTTGATCGCGGCTGCCGCAACATCAGATTCTATATATCCGGATTAAAAACTTTTGTCCCAATACTTTCGTTATTATTTAATGTTTGCAACAAAGAAATGTAGCCTACTGTGTAAGTAGACTGTCTGTGAAGCTGTTTCAAACATAAAGCATATGATGAGCGCTGCTCTCTCTGGATCAGCGGCTGCTCGAAAGCAGTTTTAAATATTCCAATGTGATTTCAAAGGTTTAATTGACATAGCGGAATCATCATTTAGGAATAAGATCGCGTGTGTTTGAATCGAGATCGCGATCTTTTAATGAATAAACATGCATACATATGAGCCTATTTTTTTTTTTGTAGCTCATGTCATATTGTACCAGACCTCAAAAGTAACCCTTCCGCGACCCATGGTCTAAATACATTTAGTATAAATGCACAAATGCTATAGCTTATTCACAAAAATGCTGTAATTATATCCCATTTTCCTTTAATACGTTTAATATATTTCTAAATTAATAATATAATAAATTGAATGAATATCCCACATTTCTGCCACAATACCATGGTTCTGTTAGTGTTACTACAGTAAATCCATGGTAAATTATGACTATTTTTGGACTGAAAAGCCTTCTGACTGTATCGTTACGTACAGTGTTTGTCAGCGCTATTTCATCTGGCGTTAAATTAGTTTAAAATTCACTGGATTCAAGCATTTCATGCTGAATCTCACAGCATTGTGTAGAGGTTGTGTGATCGAGTCTCATCAGCGAGTAAACGCATCTGCTCTAGTAAGCTCGCGTTGGGCTGCTGTTTGAACTTTGATCTGAGCGGATAAACAGTCCGTGTGACGCGCTTCAAATCACTAGTGCTGTTTTGTTCTGAAACACTACATCAAACATTTATCAAACTCTTGTTATAGTTTTATTGAGGAAAATTATATCACGATAATTATCGTTATCGTTTTATCGCTCAGCCCTATCTCAAAGCATATACACTCCCATGACCCCCCCCCCCCACCCCCGCCTTGAACTCTGGCGCCTTCAAGTTGGGAACCACTGGTTTATTGTGTTTACGCCCTCACTTAAATGCCAGAAATGATGCACGACTATTAGGATTGCACAAATTGATGAAAAATGTAATCAATTTTTAAACATTAGGTTTTTTGTCAAAAAACAAAACAAAACAAAAATGCAGGGAGCCCTTTTTTGACAATAGCCAGTTTAAGCACTTCTCATTACAAGTTCTCGAAGCTGGTGGGCGCATGTTGTGTTCTCAAATGCTGTACATTATACAGTAAGTAACTTGAGCTTTGAGACATGGAAAACAAAGAATCATGAGCTTCTCGCATGTAAAAGAACACAACGCCATGCTTCGTTGTGAAACGTTTACATTTTATATTTTATTCTTTATATCTTATTTTTCATTCATCTTATCTTATGTTTACTTCCCTTGTGTTGTTTTTTCAATATTTGCACTGTCCATGGAGCGGACCCGACTCTCATTTCACTGCTGGTTATACAGTCTCTGTATAGTCGTGTATGTGACAAATAAAAATAAAACTTGAAAACTTGAACTTGAAACATGCAGCACATATATAGCCTTTACGATTTAAGCCATATCATGATTTGAGTTTTGTTTTATTAAGCATGCAACCTTAACGGCTATCCTAAATCCAGATTATGAACACACATAATCACAACTTGATGTAATCAAATGTGTACTGCATTAGAGCGAGAGGAGAACAAATAGAAAGGAATGGAAGCTAAAAAGTGAAATACAAAGAGAAAAGGAAAGAAAGGCAGAAGCCAAACAGAGAGAAAGCGCGTTCAAGGCACTGTTGTAAACAGGCACCTTCAGGCACTCAGACACATTGTTCTGATAAAGCTCAACTGTGACGCATAGAGTGCGTGACCGCGTGTGTATATGTTTGTGTGTGTGACCATTTTTAAACTACGTGCCAAACCTGGAGATCCTTATGCAGGCTTGCTAGCATTAGCCCTGGAGGCTGATAACATCTGGAGTGGCTCAAATCACCACCGTCCTCCCCCCACTTCAGACTCCAGCCGTGGAATTCCTCCCTCTGCCATGGGGGGGAACGTTTAACATCTAATACCACTCGGGAATCACAGCAAAGCGGAGCATGATAGCAAACCCCATTTCAGCTCCAGAGAGCCCCTTTTGAAGTGGAAATTGTGTCCCTAGGAGTCACACGCCACCATAGAGCGGTCAAATGAAGTCAATGACCATTTCCTCATCCTCCATGGTACTGTCATTTCTGGGTCCTTTTGAAGTGACTAATGATTTTCGGTCTACAAATAACGGCATGAGAACATGAAAGAAGCCATCTTCACACAACGCTTTTATAGGGCAGCAGACTGTCACTAAAATGGTCACAAATGGTTGTATTAAAAATGTAATGTTTTTGGGACTTTGATTTTCATTGCTGACCAGCATTTTTAATTTGCATAAGCTATAATGTCAGATTCATGATCGATTATGAGCCAGTCTCAAAGTTGTTTGAAGTTATTTGTCGATTGTTATTTTTTTCACCAGGTTATGATGAGGTAATTAATTGTTAAAATATTATATTATTTTATATTATATTATAATTTTCAAATTTTGGGGTTGGTAAGATTTTTTTTTTTAAATGTTTTTGAAAGACATCTCTTATGCTCACCAAGGCTGCATATATTTTTGATGAAAAATACAGTAAAATTAGTATTATTGTGAAATATTATTAAAATTTAAAATAAGTTTTATATATTAAAGGGGACCTCTTATGCAAAAATCACTTTTATAATGTGTTTGAACACAGTTGTGTGGCCGCAGTGTGTGAAAACAACCAGCCTATAATGTTAAAAATCCACCAACTCATTTTTTTTATAAAATCAATAAATCATGAACAGTCTCTCCAAACGAGCGGTTTCAGATTCTCCCTCTGTGCACGTCACTGAGGGGAAAAAGTCCCGCCCATTTGTGACGCTCTCTGGCTCATTAGCATAAACACAGCCCTGAGTGAGAAGATGCGGTCCGCCATTACTGGAGTTATATACAACAGCACCAAAGAGGCTTTGTGTTGTTTTGAGATGCACTAATGAACATAGGAGTCACCATAATCTCCCTCCATCTGAGCCGAGGACACTGTGGTTAAATTTCATTTTCATTTTTTCATAAGGAAATATCCGGAAAAAAATCGGTAACTTCCCCTAAATGTTTAGGAATTAATACCAACGCTTCATGCACGAACGTCAGCTCCAGACAAAGTAAGTATCACGCATTTGTTTTCCAAATTGCCTTTCTGAAAGAGCTTCTTGGCACTCTGTAAGGCTAATTGCTAAAGCTATCATTGTCTCTGTGTGTTTTCACTGATGCTGTCTTCAAGTGCTATCAGAATGATCGTGAATAGGAATGTGGTAACGTTAGTTAAAAGTTGCATATGAAAGCAACGTGAGTCGATCGCTTGAAGTTGTCGAGCTCATAATCAGAGGTGGGACTTATAAAGTTTGTGATAGCATGAGACCAGCTATGTTGTTATTTTTATCCCGCCATGCTTCCCGTCTGTGTAATTCATAAATGCAAATGTATTATGCACAGTATAATCAGATGACTGACTTTTAAACCGAGTAGTTTTCTGTAAAGATAACAGGCTTGTATTAATAGTGTAATGTTTATTTGCAAAGGCTAGCACTGCTAATACCGGAGCTGGAGCTCTTGAAGCTCTGCCCTCTTCTCCGGGAGCAACAGCTCATTTGCATTAAAGCAACACACTCAAAACAGCGTGTTTTGGCTCATACCTTAAAAGTGGCAATTTTAACAAGCTATAAAAATTTGTTTGTGGGGTCTTCTGAGCTTAAATTTCACATATACGCTCTGGGGACATCAGAGACTTATTTTACATCTTGTAAAAAGGGGCATAATAGGTCCACTTTAATATCTTTTAAAATTGTATTTATTCCTGTGATGGCAAAGCAACATTTGAGATATGGTGCTCAAGAAACATTTCTTATTGTTATCCATGTTAAGCAGATGTGCTGCTTAATGTTATTTATGGGGAAACCATTACTTTTTTGATGAATAGAAAGATAAAATAGAACTTATAGATGTCTTTACTGCCACTTTTGATCAATTTAATACACCTAATGTAATACAGCATCAAAGGGTCAAAAGAAAGAGATCAGTTTCTTATTTACTGTATATATATATTTTTTTTGAAGAAATGTATCTCTTTCTGTTGACCCTGTGACGTTTCTCTATTGTAGATGTTTCAACATTGTGCTCTTAAAGGCCTTTTGCTTCCCAGAATCCTCTTTCCAGCAGCGCTTTACTGAAGACCGCCTTCAACTGAATGTTAAATAACTATGGGCTGACATCCTCCTCTGCAGAAACGCAGAGAAATAGTCTCATGAATGATGTGAAAAGAGAGAGAGAGGTGTTTGATCTGATGTCTGATGTTCCTGAGATGTGATAACCTCTTCTTTCCCTGAGATCCTTTATTTCTGTAGGGAAGGGAAGAGAAATGTCATTTTTTCATAGCTTTCTCTGTCTTGTTCTCTCTCACTTTCTCTCCCAGTTGGAGAGATTTGTCCTTGTGAGGGCACAACGCTCTCCACTGTTTCAGCACACTGTGCTGGCTAAAAATACCCTCCACCCCCTTGGCTCAGCATCCACTGCCCAGTGTGGGCCAGAGAAAAGAACGAGGAAGGGAGACCAAAAGGCACTGAGGGTGGGTGAGAGATAAGAAGAGGGGTTCGAGTGAACTCCAGCTTCTTTCTTTTCAGTTCCTGCTGAGATTATTCCACCCCCAGGTATGACGGCGAATGCGGGGCTATTTTCGATGGAGATTTGTCATACTGAGAACCTTAAACACTACCAATACATGATGTGGGTGTTAGGCAGTAACTCCAATCTAACATTGTGTACTAGCCAGGTGTGACACAGCTTTCTAGCCTTGAGGAACTTTTCTGCCCACACTCAATATGAAAATCCTGTGTGAAGGGAGAGAGCTTGTCATCTGAGCCAGTCAAATTTGATGTTTAGGGTCTCTCTATGGAGGAGCACCTGGTGTGATGTAACAGAATGAGATACTGAACCACCGACAAAATGTCATGTCACTGTTCAGGGGGCTGGGGGCTGTTCAGAATAAGATATCATTATTATAATAATTTTCATCCGTAAACCTTTTCAAATATTGAATTTTGAGTAGATGTAGACCAATAATTGGTTTTATGTTCACGGGCCAAAACAAAGATAAAAATGAATTTATGAAAAAAAAAAAAAAAAACTTTGTTTAGATAATAATGGCAATAATAATAATATTTGTTGTTGTCATTATTATGAAAATTAATTAAAAAATAGCTGCATAAATATAATGCCATAAACAATAATATAATCGTACAATATAAATTATTAATGTTATTATTGATAATTATATCACTAAAAATATACATTTTATTTTCTGAAAAATATTATTATTGGTAGGGGTATGTCCGTTTTGGATATCTAATAATCAGTTATTAAAAATCAATATCGTAAAATCTGTATCGGTTTTGAGTCTTGTTCTTACTTTCAATGTGATGTTGTTGTTTAATCTCCAGCACCATGTCAAAATGAATTATATTATAATCAGAGCTGGGTAGTAACTGATTACATGTAGTCTGTATTACGTAATCAGATTCCCAAAAAATATGTACTTGTAATTAGATTAAATTACATTTTAAAATACTCATAATCAGACTACAGTTATTTCTTATGCATTACATGATTGCATATTATATACACAATAGCAACAAGTTATTCGTAATTTATTGATTCTCCCTAATTCCTCTTTTTCATCTTTTAATTTTTCATTTATAAAATAGCTTATTGCTTATATATACTCACTCAGTACACTTCGCAAACCCCAGTTTGGGAAACCTTGACGTAATATAATGTTTAATGCATGTTAACAACAACAAATGGAATATTTTTTCTTACTCTTTGTATTTCTATATCAATATGGTACAATATTATCCTATTTAAATCAATGTGATAAACGAGTTGGGTCAAAAGTAATCTAAAAGTAATCAAAAAGATTATATAAAACGTGTAATGTAATGGATTACGTTACTAACTACAATTTTTGTCATGTAATTTGGAATCAAGTAACGGATTACAATTTTTTTAGTAATCTACCCAGCTCTGATTATAATTATATTTTAGTTCATGTTGTGGTTCTTGCAGTCTGAACTGACAATGAGACAACATGCCTTTCATGAACAGTTTAGTTTGATTCACAAGAGTTGGTTCTGTTAACGAATTGGACAAAAAGACATACAAACTCTCTACTTAACAGCCATTCACTGAAATAACATCTGGCTCACTTACTGATTATACTTCGTTTAGCTTGTCCTAGCAACAAAAGACATACAGTAGTTTAAGAGAGCCGCTATGCTAATGGTAAACCCTTTTACTGTTTTACGAGTGAGCATTTCAAGGCTAAATGTCCTTCAAGGTCAGAATTGATGAATCAGAGAATCAGCGGACTGGAGGAGTGACGCCTTCTAATGGACATGCTAATGAGTCCTTAATTGAGTTGTAGAGAGACGTCTCTGTTGCACCTCTCACCACAAATGAAGACATCTCAGGAGAGCGATCATGCAGCCGGTTTCTCAGAGGAATTCCTCCCAGAGATCATCTGTGGGACAAATCCGGTTGCAAGTTAACTAAGGTGAATCAAGGCATTAGTTTTAATGAAGACCACATGACTGTCATCATATGCAGACAATAATGTTGTCAAGAAAGTTAATGATGAAAACTGGATTTCAAGACGGATGAAAACTAAATGGAAAAGACCCACTATGGTGATCATTTTAATTGTTAAATGTAAATTAATTCATATTTATGTTGACATTGACATTAAAGGGCATTTTCAATAAATACAAAAAAACTATTATTTGGTGAAAACCAAATAAAAAAGTGTCTGGTTTGTGTGTGAAGTGTTACTTGGAGCAGTAAACTCCGCACAGAGCTTTGGGTGTGTCATCTTCAGGTTATTCAGGTCTTTTCAAATCATGTCTTGTCTGTATTTTTGTCACGTGACTCATTTCCTCTCTAGATTGGTTGCAAAAGCCCTGTTTTTTTCTATGAATTTCATCTCAGTACATTTAGTTTGTAGTAATTTCCTGAATCAGAAGATGTGTACAGGTAGTTGCTCGTGTTTCCAGTCTGTCTTGTATTGCGTTATATGTTCCTGCGTCTCTTTCCTACTATTATGAGATGAATGGATTCATATGACTCACTAACATAAGCTCAAATATCAACAGATGTGTAGTTATGCATACCAAAGTGTTGAACTGTCATAACTAGTAGCCTCAAGTCTTAACTTTCCTTGGCTTCTTGTTTAAATAGATTATGTGATTGATTGATATGTATTTTGCTCGATTCAATGGGCCAAGCACTTCGTATGTGAGAGCAAACAAGCTTTTCACATCTACACACACCTGGAGGAGACTGAAGGATCTAGTTTCAGAGAAGATTTGGAAAGCGACCGTGACAATGGCTCATTTCAGGTTCGGTGAAGGGATGTTCCTTGCCAAGAGCGCTAGGTGGCTGAGTTGTTATGAAGTTAGTGATGGATTTGCGGTTTCGTATTACCTCTGTGTCATCACTGTTTGTTATGATCCTTGCGGTGAAGTTCCTGCCTTCTCGACACGTCATGACATGATATTTATCGACTGTCTTTTTCTAGCGTGGAACTATACCCTGAATGTTGTGGGAAAATTAATTTAGCATTGAATTATGGTTAGGTTTTGTAGCTGATTTTCTGCTCGTAGTTTCATTCAGATGGTTTCTGCCCGTCTAAGAAGCCGATTCCTGGCCAGAATGAGCAACAAAGTTAGTTAAAAGTCTAGCTTACCCAACAATTGGATCAAGATCACGCTGTCCTCCTGACTTCCATCTCAGTGTGACCTTTGACCTTCTCTTTGCACATACAAGAGCTCCAAGGCTGACCTACATTGTCATTCAGGGCTGGGTGTGAAATTGCAATTTTCCGCCTGGTTGATGCAGTAATGAGAAATTGATGTAATGAGACAGCATTCAGGAGGAGTTTACAAGAGAGCCCTTTTCCAAATGCCACACTTTCAGCATCTGTTGTCTCCTACAGGCCTCCATGCTGATGTTTTTTTATCTTCAAGAACACTTTGAAGAACCTAATCATGCTGTTCCCTTTGAAAGTACAATTCAGCACCATTTCTGAAGCAGTGCCTCTGTTTAATACAACTCTAATGCCTTATTTCTTGGTAATGCTGCTAACAGCAGCAACCTTAGTGCCATTACCTGGACACCAATTGGTTCTTTGGTAGTTTATCGTTTACGGTAATTAACTTTGTTCCATTTCTCCTATTTTCCTGCCAAATTAGGGGCATGTTTTATATGTGTAATATTCAGAATTCCACAGCTCTTTGACAGTATGACAGCTTCTCTCAAATGTGTTAACGTGACTCTACTCTACAACTGCAGTGTTTTGTAGACTGGATTTTAGTGCAGTTTTTTAAAGGTTCATAAGTTAAAGCTTGTTATGGCACAGATGGATGTAAAGCACAATTTTGTTTGTCCTACCGAACTGATGATCTGAAAGATCTGGATTAAATGTCTCGGGGGTGTTCTGGCCCGACAGGAGTCCTTTTGAGTCCTCCTTATCCTTGAAAGGATGGCAGGTTTGTGAGAGGGTATATTGCAGTTTGGTTCAACACAGGAAGTGGAAATAAGTTGCCATCTATTCATGTTTGCTAATAAACCCAAGAAGCATTTCACAAAAGATACATAATGGTTTCCCAGTTTCAGCTTTTAACTGTCTATTTTAAATCTGGCAGTAGTAATTCAGATGTAAAGTATCATCATTATGATTGACCTGCTACTTATTTTTGCATTTATAGTTGACGGTCTAATCATTTTGGATTACATAATTGAATTAAAATGCTAATTGTACAATTCCATTAAGTTTTAATCCTTGACATTTTAATGAGTCAGAGAAGCATAACAGAAACTTATTTTTTTAATCCGTAATGTATAATTATTTTTATTTACATTACATTTATAATTTTAGCATTATTATTCTAAAATGGCCAACTACGTTGCATGTTTTATTTAGGCCTATGTGTTTTTCTGTAATGTGAAGTTTTAATTTTTGTACTTTTATCGTTAGTCTAAAATATCTAAAATATATATTTATTTATTTTTGTTTTTATTACTATAATTGTAATTGTTCTAAAATAGCTGACTGTTACATGCTTTTATTTATTTTATCTGTAATGCATAGTTTTTTTATATACTTTTCTATCATTCTTATCTCTTTATTTATTTATTTAATCTGTAATGTAATTATTTTTATTACTTTTATCATTATTATTCTAAAATAGCTGATGGTTACATGCTTTTGTCTGTAATTTGTGTTTTTGTTTTATTTTATTATTTTATTTTTCCTTTGCATATAACTGAGTAAACTCCCCATTCAGGTTGATGCTGTTATTAATGAGATTAGTAGTTTATTGATCACATAATATTTTACAAATCCAGTATTATAGTACAACAACAGTCAGTCTACATCAGCTCTTGAGCTCTTGGTAACTCTTTTTGTTTGGTCTCTATACAGTAGGGTCCTGATCTGTACAGCTCTGCCACTGGCCCCCTCTCTTACCCTCCTTGCTTTGGGTGTTAAAGTCAGTAAAGCCACAAGCCTGAGTGCACCACAGCAGGTGCCCTGAAAGACAAAGCAGATCAGGATGTTTTTAAAAGTGGGATGCGATTCATTGATGTAGCCAGGGAAGCGTGTGTGATTGTGGATGCCTGTAGTGGCCTAGTGGGCAGCAAATGTAATGCTGTTTTTGTTGTGATGAATGTGTTTAGCTCTAGGGACAGTGACCAGTGAATTTGTCACTGCCGTTTTGTTGTTTGGAATAAGATTACATGTTGACCTTGTGAGGAAATTACAGGTTCTGTAATTGAGTATACTACATGACAAAATACAGAATGTCCCTTAGTTCAGTGATTCAAACCTGATAGATATGTGGACTCGTAATACGTTTTTACTCTTAATATCTGACAGGGCCTCGTTTTTTGACTTCTGTGTCAAAACTTAGATTGAAAATAGTTTTGATATATTTCGTCACGGATTGGGGAGGCCTTCTTCTTGTAGTATTCATAAATTATTAAAGTTCAGATTTGATATGTCATTATCAACTCACCCATAAGATTTTTTTTTTCTTCTTTGGAAAACAAAATGAGATATTTTGAATATCATCTTATTTTTGAATCTGAGTTTCCAAGCTACAGTTTTCTATGCATTAAATGCATGTTATCAGGTATGTTAAAGGGATAGTTCACCCAAAAATGAAAATTCTGTCATTAATTACTCATCCTCATGTCGTTCCAAACCCGTAAGACCTTCGTTCATCTTCTGAACCCTGTCAGCTCCAAAAGATACAAAAAAGTGGTCCATATGACTAGTCTGCTTTTTTGCTTTTTGTGAGAATTCAAGGTGACTTTCCTTTTTAAAAGTGAAAGAAAAATCATAAGTGTCGATGGAACAGTACTGGCATTTTTATCATACAAATAAACATCCTTTATAACCCAAGTATGATTTTGACGGTATAATATTGCTTTTTTTGCAGTTACCTTGTTTGTTTCCATCAAGTTTTCATCACTTGTTTGAAATTCAAGGCAGCTGTTTGAGCATGTCAAATTTACCCTTGGCCCCACACGTCCTACAAAAGATAGATAGACTGGTGCTATATCTTTCCATCCTTTCCTCCCCTACTTCCCAACATGCTGTAATCAAGATTTATCAGCTCCGAGGCAGATGGTTTTCCAGGATGCCAGCCGCAGCCCCCCTCCCGACCCTCGTGCTGGATCCTGAGCCCTGGGCCCAAGTGTTTGTCTAGACTTGAGTTATCCGCCTCATCTAGGAATGACAGGGCCCCTAACCTCCCCTCCCCATTCTCCTCCATCCCTGCATGTCCCAGAGGAATTAGGGTCATCCATCCTCAAGTACCCCTATGCTGCTAAAAGTAGCTCAACACATGGCGGAGCTTTTCGTAAAACTGCATCCAGTCTTGTGGGTTCCTCAAGATCTCCAAAAATCCATAGCAACAATGTCTTTTTATACCTTTGATAATGGCGGCGGAATCTCAAGCCAGCATAATGTCAAAGTCCTCAAGGGTTCCTGAGTGCTTTCGAAGAAAAAAACTCTCTTTCATACAATAAAAAGTCTGGAGTAATGAGATGAGGCCGTTTTTTAATTTAAACCACAAGACTTGAAAAGAATAGAAGGGCAGGCATTGCGTGCGTTCTCGTTATCAGCTGGCTGGTGAATTGGCCGTAGCAAGTGGCGGGACACGTGTCTCTCTCTTTGTTTAGCCGGAGCCTGAATTGGCGCCTTGGATGGGACCTATTCATGGCTGGACATAAGGCCGTCTTTGAGAGCGGTGGCTTGCTGGCCCTCATTATCCTCATTGTTGCATTCCATTACACCTCATTTTTTGCCCCACTTCAACAGGGACTTTGGACAAAGCCCACAGTGTGAAAGGGAGCAGTCGAACCAAAAACAGCAGAACTTCGAAGCTATCACATTAAAAGTATCTGATATTAGAAGATTATATTAGGCAGCCAAGTAATCTAATCCAGTCTATGTTCCTCTCTGTTTGATATGCTGTGGATGTAAGAACTTTGCTGGAGAAGTCAGCTATTGTGAGTCATCGTGTATACGTGACTGACTCACTCGCAGTGTGTTTGCCGGATTGTCATGTGCTCAGAAAGTTGTGTATATGGCTTGTCTTGGATTGTGTTGTAGATGCCTTCAGACATCCATAATGTAATCGTTTTTTCTATTTGCTCTTTCTGAATTCAATTTCAGTTTAATTTAAAAGTACAAATTTGAAAGTGCCATGATTGTTTTGCATAATGTACTGCCTGAATACACACATAAATTACATGAATTATGTATGTGTGTGTGTATATATATATGCATATATAAAAATGATCATATAAAATGTAAGAAAATAGTTGCATTTTTAAAATCATTCTCCTTATAGATTTTAAGAATTTGTTCTAATATAATAAAAGCTAATGACTTGAATAATAAAAAACTAATAAAGTGCCACTAGTGATAGGATTATTTTTATGTAATTATATATAATTTATTATTCTATTCAATTTAAGTACACATTTGAAAGGGGCATGATTGTTTTGTATAATGTACTTCCTGAATACACACAAAAAATTTATGAATTACACGTGTGTGTATGTGTATTTGTGTATGTGTATATATTTATATTTATATTTATTTAAATTATGATATAAAATATATAAGATATTGTTTGTATAATTATTCTCCTTATAGACTTAATTTGTTCTTTTTATAATAAAAACATAACTTTTACAATAAAATCTGATAATTTGTATAATAAAAACATAGAAAGCACTGATTGTACTATTATTTTTATATAATTATATATTATCTAAATATTATTTTTATGATATTAATGTACATATATAATCATATAAACAGTATGTTCATATATAATCATACAGTATGTGTCTTAGTACGTGTGCCTTGTGTATGTCTTTCACACACACACACATATATATATAAGATTTTTTTGATTCATCCTTATGTAATAAAAGCTAATAAAGTGCCACTTGTATGCATCTTAAAGTGCGTCTTAGTACTTGTGTCTTGTGCATGTCTTACACACACACACACACACACACACACACACACACAGTATTAGACTTTATATAAGACTTTATTGATTTGTCCTTCTATAATAAAAACTAATATAGTGCCACTAATTATATTAATATAGTATTCGTTATATAACTATTTTATTGCATCCAGGAATACTATATTGAACATTAAACTAAAGTCAACTTTCAGCTCGGTCTCTTTCTCTCTCCCGCTGTTTTCTTCATGTGTCACCGAAATATCTGTTCTTCTCACCGCCCAAATCTAGTTAACTCAGACTGTCGTCTCTTCACATAATGGCAGTTTTGTTCCTAACATCTCTCTGAGTGAATTTACATGTGTGACAGATTTCACATTCTTTCTGCCTACGTACTGAGGTCCATTACGTCGCCTGTGTAGGAGTCAAGGGCTGCCCTTAGACAAAGTGAACAATCTCCCTATCCCACCGTCCACCCACTCCTCGCCGTTTGACTAGAGGGACAGTCAGATACGGGGCGGCAGCACACAGTAATGCTGCTGAAATGAGAGATGTTAGATACCTGCTGTCTGAAGCCTTGATTGTTATCCCCTACATGGATAACTACAGCACTGCCTTTGATGCTATCTGATGACAGGCTAACTTAAATGTCACTCGAGCCCTGATGCTGATCACCGCTATAGCAATCACACTTAGATTAGATTATTTCTGTGTCAGTTAAAGAAGGTGAGATCAAGCTGGCATCCAATCTGCAAGTCCTCCTATCTTTGTCAGGCACTGAAAAAAAGAGGAAAGGAAGTGTGATTTTCTTTTTTTGTGATATAGTAAAGAGAGTATACTGACAATTGATAACAGGCACTGTGACATCCTTTGATTAATAGTGCACACTGGAGATATGCTCTCATTTGCTTGCTGATTGTGTGTCTGTCTTGTTACCACGGTGATCCTCATGTTATACATATATATGCTTCAGAACAGAAATGTTTGTAATCAGATCAGAGCTGAGGCTCACAGAAGATGGTTCTGTTAACCATCTCTTTTTCATGCTGAATAAAATACACAGAAGAAATGTATTTGCCCAGGTCAACAGGGACACGTGACAACACCCTAGGTGGCGGTTTTGTTTTGTCTGGAATTTTGGATCATTCACTCACCTGCTGTTTTTATAGGGGCTTGTGGTCTTACCCTGTTTTAATTTTATTTTTTTTTTTTTTATAATAATTGCTTATTTTTTATTGTTTTTTTGTTTACTTTTTAAATTTTTAATAATTGTTATTTTTACTTTTTAATTTTTGGTTATTTTTATTCTATTTTATTTGCTTATTTTATATTTTTGTTTATTTGTGTGTATGTTTTTATATTTATATTTTGTATTTTATGTTTTATAGATTTTTAATATTTGTTATTTATACTTTTGTTTTGCTTATTTTTTAAATTGTATTTATTTGCTTTTGTCATTTTATTTTTTAATTTTTGTTATTTTTCCTGTTAAGTTTTGCATATTTTTTATTTAATTATATTATTTATGTTCATCTTGTTTTTAGGTTCTAAACTGTTACTGTTATTTGTAATTCATTCATTCATTCATTCATTCATTCATTCATTCATTCATTCATTCATTCATTCATTCATTCATTCATTCATTCATTCATTCATTCATTCATTCATTCATTCATTCATTTTATTTTTGGCCATGGTTATGAATGGAAGCACTTTAGGTGATTGTGAACCAGGCTCAAACCTGCATCACCCACATTAGCACCACGGCTCAGTGTCTCAGAGCATGTGCATTAACCACTGGGCCATGCTTCAACATTTTATAAGTGTATATGTGTACAATGACCTGCTTAAACTGCTCTTTATTCCTTGCTGCAATCTCTTGCACAGGACCTTAGAGAGATCAGTGTGCATGATGCTGAGCCTTGGCTGCACCTCGCCAATTACTGTACATCCTGCTCCGTGTTGCTCAGAATGCGTCTCGTCTCACTGAAGCAGTTGATGTGTCTGTTTGTGTGGGTGTGAAATGTATGTTCTATGCTTTAAGCATGCCATTTGTTTTTATGTTTACAAGAATATGCATATGCTTATATGGAAAATTACTGCGGGTGAGAGCATGTGAGTCTCTCTCTCCCTCTCTGTTGCTGCATTGGAATTACACATAATTGTACATTCATATTATTTGTTCCTGAGCTGCATGTAGAGAGCATCAGCCAGGTTCCAGAACTAAAAATCCCATTCATTTTCTCCTTAGAGGAACCGTTTTAACAGTAACTTAAGCTTATACTGAGTTATGAGATTATTCATTAATTTTATATAGTTTTGTTATAGCCATCAGCCAGCAATTATTTTATTTATTAAAAATAATATTCTTTATATCTAAAAATTTATTTCTAAATCCATGATTCTGCAATAAAATCTCCAGCAATCTGAGAACTGCAATTAACAAATTGTGCCAAAAGATCTCTTTAGCGTCTGATCACTTCCATGATTCACTGCAAAAGACATGGTCAGTCTCTCTACACTCTCAATCTACGTAGATATTTGCGTATATGTGTACATGCATATTTTGCTATAAATGTGACATCTTTAAATCTTTATATTTTTATTTTTTCATTTTTGTGTACCTTAGCTTTCTTTGTCCAATTTTCGCATACTTTTTTTACTTCAAATCAAAGTTTGTAGTATTGTGATTTAATGTACTTTGTATCTGGTTGATTTGGTTGAAAATCAATGGGACAACTACTTCTTGTTGCTAAAGAGGTGTATGGCAATGTTACGTCCTATAGAGCAAGTAGTATTCTTAAATTATTTGAAAGAACAAAAACACATAGAACAGTTTAAAATGATGATAAACATTTAAAGAACAAAAACAATTCCAAGCATTTCAGGTGAATTGTGTAATTTCTGATCCACAAATGTATCCAAACAGAATAGAGCTGTTCAGTCATGATGTTAATTTGTAGGTTAACCCAGAAGGCTAATTCACCATGTGCTCCCTGTGGGCTTTTAGAATGGTGGTTCTGAGTAAATTAAAGACTCATTACTTGAATAGACTTTGACATTTTGTTCTGCAACATAAAGTGCACTGTCATTCCTCAAACATAATTTTTTAAGCTTTTTTTTTCATTGTCATTACTGGAAAAACATGATACATTATTTTAGTCTCACGTTCTTTCTAAATGTGCAGACAGCATCTGGCTATACTGAACAATACTTTCAGTTTATCCACTCAAATTTCACACCCACTTTAAAATCAAGCAAAATATGCTTTATCTCCTCTGCAAAGGTGCTGATGACATGGTCTGCAGGTAACGTAAGGCGCAGCTCATCTGTCAGGCCTCATGTTTTGGCTATGGTTTGCAGTATCTGTGTCCCTTCTCTGTGCTGTAAGGGGGTTCAGGTGTCACCCACACAATACACACAACAGGGCCATATATCAGCACAGAAAGACGAGAGGTTTGTTTGCCCACTGCTCTCCTGAGCCTCCGGCAGCCGTCTGGAAGGTGCATTTGCAAAAAAGCAAAGTAACTGAAACTGTAAAATGCTGAAAAAAATATGAAAAAATTGTGTGCACAGGTTTCATGAACCTGCCATTGGTCGGTCAAGCAGTTAGCCCCTCCTTAAGCGCATTCCATTGGTTGAGCTAATGTTTCTGTTGTTGGCTGAATGTGAAGCGCAAACAAACAGAGCAATGTTTTGATTGCGCCACTGTATTTACACTTTATGTGGGATTAAAACCACTGAGGCGAATTTGTTTATTTATCCATATTGAGCATGGATAAAAATAATTCAGAATTGATTTATACATTTTCTGAAGAATATGTAAGTAGTGTTTTCAAGAGCAATGTAGCAAACAAAATGCTAGGATTTTCTGTGGGTTTCCAGGTGGTTGCTGAGGTTTTCTGGGTGTTTGCTCGGTTGTTACTTGCTGGCCAAAGTGAAAAGGGGTCTTCAGACTTTAAGTATGAGTAATTCTCATCCCAGCCGAATGCTTAGTCACTGGAATAAAGTGCCAGCTGAACGCCAGACTCACTGGAAAAATATGCTTGTGGTGACATTTCTGCAAATTATTACGTCGCTTTGCATGTTTCATTTAAGTGAAATGCTCAATGCTCATCCAGTTTTATCTGAAAAAGATGAAAGCGAATCAAACAATGTTTTATTACACTAGTTGTTGTTCGTATCGCAACAAATATCGCAAAAATTAAAAGTCTGGTGAGAAGCTACCCTAAACCTAACCTAATGTTAACAAAAGCAAACGTGAAATTAAATTGACGTGTTCTTAAAAATTTATTTTTTTTTCATGACTTGTCTTTCATGGGATGGTACCCGAGCACTCCACATCAAGTTCAGTGCTGCACCAGGTGCGCTACAGAGCAAGTTTAATATGTCAGAAAGACCAAACATATGGAATGGATTAGGTGATGCATATTATTATTATTATTATGGTATTATTTTACCAATCATGCACTATGGTAAATGTTGAGGCCACTGGGATTGTATTGTGCAAGAGGCTGCATGAAAATATAGGTGTGTTCACGCCATATCATAATTAACACAATTACGATATACCAACTTGTAAAAAGCATTCACTTCCTCGTAGAACTTGTAATTGCAATTTGTGAACTGGTAGTTTTCTGAAAGCTATGACTTGCACCAACTGACCACCTCAGATTCATTGTTTAGGCATTGATAGTGCGATAGTTCCGTGTCCAAGGATGCAAACAGCTCCAAGTACAATGTCACATGGTGTCATTTCGAAATTACAGTAGCTAATTACGATATGGCATGAATGTAGCATAAGTCTTAGTTAATCAAAAATTTGCCCCTGTAATCCTGTATAGGTACTTTTTTGGAGCTTAGCAAAACTGTAGGAAAAGGTAATTTTCCTAATAAGCCTATGTAGGTAATACTAATAGTGCTTCTTGCCCTAGCAAACACGGCTAACTGTGCCATCAGATAATTGATGCTCTGTTTGCTTTGTGGTGTTTTTATGTCAAGAAGTTGGCAGCTGTTCTACTCTCATATTCCACCTCTCTCTCCCCCCCTCACACTTTATCATCATGTCTCTAGAGAGAAACTTGTCTCCCATGTGTGCAGATGTGTAAATGCGCACGTTACATGTTAATTAAATCACATGTGTAGTGTTCCATGTTTTTTAGTGCTATGAAAGTTGCACATAGACACCCCTCCTTCCTAGGAGCCTTTGGCAACATGCCGTTGAAGGTGCCGGTGGGATTTGTGAGGCTATACATAGGCTCTCAGGCAAGATGCTAGTTTGTTTGGCTCACGATAGGGTCTGGAAAATTATGACTGCTGTTTTTGTTATCATGCTTCTGATGTGCTGCTTTTATTTTCTGCCTCTTATACAGAGCTGCTGAGGTTTAAATCTTAAGGAGATGGGACTTTGGCTTCTGCCCAAAGGAGAACGTTTCCAACTCTGCCCCTATAGCTGTGACCGGTTTGCCGTGAGGCCCCGTACCCCCCTCTAATCTCTAATGGTGAGTTGACTTTCTCTATCTTTATTGGGAAAAACAGGATGTACAGTGAGGAATCGAGAATAAATCCCACTGTTATTCTTTAGTGAAGTCTTGTAGATTGGTTAACTGATCACTTACAAGGTTTTACTGCATTAAACAATTGCTTGTTATGGATATTTCTGGTAAAGTTTACAATCATCCAGGTAAAATGTCAAGCTGTCAAATTTGATGTACTTTTCTTAAGCAGGTGTGAAGTTTCAGGTGACAAATAATTTGTCCATCCACATTGGAAGCGAAAAGGACTGTTAATGTTTAACACAGTTTATTATGTCAATGCCATAAAGCAAGATTTTGAAGCAAAATTTCATTGCGATTATGATACCAAGTAACTGCAAAATATCCTACCACTCGCAGCTGCTGCTGCTTACAACAAAAACTCAAGAGTGATCATTTTTATTGCTTTTTGCCTTATTGCGCCAAACCTGGTTAGGATGGTTGCATGCTAAAAGTTCCATTTGACAACTTTTATTCACCAGGCAAACCCAATAGCCTCAGAGAAACAATTTCGACTTGCAGAAGGTACTCATTTTTAAAAAATTGAAGTGGAAAAACTTTACCTTGGCTCTATATGATTGCCGCCTCATCATTTAACCAAAACACAGTTGTAATTTGCAGAAGCCATTTAAATTTAGATTCTCTTCCATCCAAAGAATTTGTTCTGCATGCAGCCAACAAATAGTAACAGCTCCTCTGACAGCAACTCTGGCAAAGACAAAAGCAGCTATCATGATTGCATATGTGTCAAAGTTTTACAATCCTCGTATGGTTCCATAACTATTAAACAGCGTATACCATTGCCAACCTGTGTAGCTGTTGTTCAATTATTTTTTTTATTTTTACTTATGTAGATAAGAATATCTTAGAAAATTATAGACTCTCATAGGCAGCTTTTGCCATAGTTCAGATTCTTACCATGATCTGAACTGGGGCAAAAGAGAGATTAACTAGATTTTTTGAACTGAAGATTAACATGAAAACTGTTCTTGAAGTGCCTGGGTCATATTTCTAAAGAGAGATTGAAAAAAATGAAGCCTACTGCAATGTAAAAACACTTTGGTAAGTGTAAACCTTTATTTATTCATTTATTTAAAATTTTTTCATGCTTTTTTCTTAGTTTCTTCACTCTGTATTTCACTTCATTTTTGTATCCACTCTAACTTTCGAAGTAACACACAAAGTTGTTATACTTCCTTGACAAAGAGTGTTTTGTACCCTCCCTGACCCCTTAGTTTGCAAAAACGAGGCCTTGTTCTCTGTCCGAGAAGCACGTTGTTGCTGTGTCCGCTCTGGGCCCATCTAATTATCCTAGTGGCTGTCCATCCGTGAAATAGGCATTACACTGTGAAACTGAGCCAGTGTAGCTTTCCTCTGAACAATCGTGATAGCTTAGCAACAATGCGGCAGCCTATAATGACCATAACAACAGCAAGGGCACACCAGAGGATTATGGGGGATTATTACCTTTGATCTGCTCCAAAACAGGATGGGCAGAGAGTTGGGGGAGTTATTAGGAACCAGGCAAGTTTATTCTATATGCTCTTTCCTTTTTTTTTCTAGACATAGCTGTTAAGGGAAGATTGTTGTATCTTAAACTAAAGGAGGCAGAGAGGATGAAATGTAGTGATAAAAGGAAGGGGAAAAACAACAAAAACCTCTCCTCAAAGTGTGGAGTCGGGAGCGGGGCACAGTGGACTCAGTGTTCAATGTCCACGGAGTCATGTTTTATTAAATCTTATTTGCTATTTGTGGGCAGCTGCAGTTGCAGCAGAGATCAAAGCGTGAACTAGTGTGGCTTGTTTTGGGGATGGTAAGAAACCGACTCGGCCAGCAATTTTAGCATGAACAGCATTTCACTGGACATCAAATAATCCACACTTGCCTGTTACATGTTTAGGGGTGATTAATTGTTCTTGGTTAGAGCTGCAGGGTGTCGTCTCAGAGCAAGGACACAGTTCAAGGGCTCTTTAATGTTGTAAAATCCCAAATGAACAATTTGAGTCACAGTCCCAGCACAGGGACCACAATGTCACTCTTACACTTTCTGGGTGAGTCCCATCTAAACTGCCATGAAATGTCCAGGTATATTTCATGAACAAATCAAGAGCTTGTTCGTTCTATCGTTTGTTCTTTATAGCTATCTATTGTTCATTTTATCATTCTATCAATCCTTCTGCCTATTGTTTGTTTGTTTGTTTGTTTGTTTGTTTGTTTGTTTGTTCTACCATTCGTTTTTATCCATCCAACCCATCCAACCCATCCATCCCATCCATACCATCCATCCCATCCATCCCATCCATCCATCCATTCCATCCATTCATCCCATCCATCCCTACCAACCGGATTGGCTAATCGGGAGCACCGGGAATGTTTTTTGTGTGTTGTCATGCCACTGGGTTGAACTATGCTGTTCCTAGGCTGCCTGTACTCATAGCTGCCCCACACTTTTTATTTATTTTCTCGCAGCCTATATTATTCTTTTCACCAGACCATATCAGTAACAAATTCTCAATTGATAACTAATCATTCTTTTTGCGCAAATCATTGTTTTATTTGTGAACGTATGCTTTTGGGGAAGGCTTTAAGACCAAGTGGAATCCTCTGCCGGCTGCTCCCGCTTCACAGCAAGCGGAACTCACGCTAACTGCACCCTTCACCGTCCGCTTTTTTATTTTACAAAATCAGTTTGGGCGAATGCAAACAACTTATTGATCATGAGCCCAACATCCAGCACGGCAGGAAAACATTTAATCTACCTGAGGGAAGACATCTTTCATTGTAAGTTAATGCTGTTAAATAGAGAGGGGGAAAATGCATTACAAAAAATAAATAAAATACTTCTAGCGTAGCCTATTCTTAAACTTGGACCTCCTTATTGAAGTACAAATCCAAGCACCAGAAGTGGCCCACACTCTCTAAGTTTTCTTTAATTGAAAAATATGCATTTTCATTCCTTCAAAGGCTATATGCAATAATATTTTAGTTCAAACCTTTAAGTGCCATTGTTTAAAAAGAAATGCTTGATTGACTGACATTTCATAGACCTTCAGTTGTTACACTTTCAAATTTCATGCCATTTGTAATCTCACAGTATTTTCACCTCCTAAATTCCACGTGTGAAGTCACAATTCTATAATGGAACAATTTACTCAGGCCGATGACAATTTTTGTATGACATTAAAATTATTTTTAGAATTGTACATAAATAGTACAAAACAATTGTGATTATTTCTGAACTTTTTAACTGCAGGCAGACTTAGGCCTACATTATGGCACAGTACAAATTTGGAACGTCCCTTATTCTGTCCCTTAGTTATTTTCTTAAAGATTTAACACTTATTTTCTTCAAGAATACAAGAATAAACACCATTTTCCTAAAGAATAAGACAAAGAATCCCAATTGTCCCTTATTTTCAATTTCTGAAGTTAATTGGCAATGATGATGTAATTATCTCTCCTGACAGTTTGCTCAAAAAAAAAAAAAAAAAAAAAAAAGTCATGGTTGGAGATATGCGAGCAAAAAATAATAGATAAAAAATGTATAATAGAAAGCACAAAGGTGGCACTGAAAAGGCCTGTGCAAAAAAAACAACTAAAAAACTAAAACAAAATGGGCCGGTCTAAGGCATGAAACTCCAGGGCTGAAAATGAATCTCACTCCGGCCCTGATTACTACTCAGTATCAACAAACATGTATCTGACTAATTAAAACAGTACAGCTAGAAACAGATGCTGTTTTAAAAAAATATTGCTGATTAAGTTTGGAACTAACAAATGGTGCATAAGGGACATCCAAAAAGGACATCAGTTGGAACATTTTTCTTGTTTTTAACATCGGCCAACATTTAAATATTGAGTGGCTGAAGTTCTATCCGCTCCTGATGAGTTGTAGATGCAGATATCTGTGCCATGTGTGCAGTGTTGAAACAAACAGCATGGACCCTTTGAGATGTCTCATTTTAGAATACCTCATGTTGCTCCTTCTCATGCAAGACAAGCGCCACCTGTGAACTGATCTCAAAGACTTTTTTAAGGCAAGACATCTGTTTCAGCTGTCTGTTGCCACTAATTTATTTTTATTTTTAAGATGAGACAGTGTGTTATTACATTAATAAAAATGAACTATATTTAGTTTTTTGCTTCAGAGATGATTTAGGCCTGTATTTTTTGGACTGGCTGTTTTCCTCAGACAACGCATCAAGGCCAGATGTTCAAAATGTATATTAGTGTGCTGCATGTACTACAAAAGTATGAAAGTATACAAAATTGCATAACCTTGGCAGATTACATATTTAATTGAGCAAGTAACCTATAGTCGAGTTATTTCTGAAAATGTCTGATGTCACTTATCAAATCAAGGTACAGATATTCGATCAGATACGGCAGTGTGGGATACCTTAATCTGTGTATGTGTGTTATGTTGTTTACTGTCCATATACTGGTATTCACTGTAGTTATTCCATGTGTTTTATGTGTAAAAGAAAACTTGCATACAATTTGAGGTTTACATACTGTACACTGCAGAGTAGTAAGATGGTGATATGATCAATTTTAAAGAGAAAAATAAATATCACCTTTTGCATAATGATGCTTTCATTCTTAAGATGCAAGACCCTAAAAAATTCCCACAATATCACTCTTTAAGGAGGGGAAAATTCTCACATCAGTTCTGTTTACACGAAGTTGCTTTACAAATTCAATATAACATTGTTGTTGATTTTTTGAGAATTTCTTCTATTTGTCATTCTAGGGATTCAGCCGCTGCTTTATCAGTGATGGTCGATTAGATACTGAGTGTTGCAACCTCCATCTGTTTACCCAGAAGCACTCAGGCGTTGGAGTGTTGATTAGTGGGGTTATTTGACATGGTTGCGACAGCTGCTGGACAAGGAAGGGCTTTGATCGACAGAAACCCTTCCTTTTTTTTTTGGTCTGATGTTTTATTCTGCTCTCTAGCATGGTATCATTTGTTTGAAAGACTAGGGCCCTTACAGTGTGATAAAGAGATGCCTGTTTCTGGGTGTCTGTATTTCCAGCAGTACTGTAGTCTCATCCTCAGATTGCTCACCCACGGACTGCTCACATTGCACACAAAAACGTGAACTTGTTCCAGTCTGATTGACCGACTTAAAACACAGTTTCAAGGCTTTGTTGTGTTCACGTTTTTATCAGTCCAGCATTAAACAGTTGTGTTTTCAAAGTAGTAGACAGAAACTATAATGATAATTTTATAATAATAATAATAATTATTATTATTATTATTATTATTATTGTTGTAGTTATATACATCATAATTTGACAAGTAATGACAAAGAAATGTATAAAATATATAATACATATTTATTTTTGAATGTTCAAACACTACCATTCAAACAATTTTTTTTATAAATGAAATCTTTTGTTTATCAAAGCTGCATTTATTTGATTAAAAATAAGTAAAATTTTGAAATATTACACTTAAAAAATATATCTCTATTGTTCGATAGTTTTCAATTTTAATATATTTTATTTATTTAATATGTAATTCATTCCTGTGATGCATAGTTGAATTTTCAGCAGTCATTACTTCAGTCTTCAGTATCACTTGATCCTTCAGAAATCATTCTAATATGCTGAATTGCTGCTCAAAGAAAAATTTCTTATTGTTATCAATGTTGAAAATAGTTGCTTAATATTTTTGTGGAAACATAAAACTTATAGAACAAATAGAATGTTCAGAAGAACAGCATTTTTTTTTAAAAAAAAATAGAAACTTTGTTTTTCTAACTTTATGTATAACTTTGTCTTCACGGTCAATTTAATGCATTCTTGCTGAATAAAAGTATCAATTTCCAAAAAGAAAAGTCTTACTGAGCCCAGACTTGTACATATATTCCCTTGTCAGTGCCTTAAAAACACTCATGCTTGCTACACACTGGCACAGAAGGGAAGGAAGTATGTTCTCATGATTGTTGTCTGTAAACCACAAATATTCAGCCATGTTGTTTACGTTGAGGCAGATTTGTTTGGACCCTCGTCATCACCACGGAGGAGTTCTGAGTGGGTGCTGTCACCGCAGGGGTCTTAGTCACAATCCACTGCCTTTCTGATTCCCTCGTTGCCATCTTCTGTAATGTCTCCACTGCGTGGTCATGTTAGTGCTGGAAAAACCGATGATTAAAATTTACAAAGGCATGAATTTCAACACATACACGATCAAAGCTTTTGATGGAATTGGGTTTTTGAAGTACTTTAAAGTATGTGTTTACATTCTTAGTGTTTGCAGAGTTGAATTGTTGAATTGGACAAGTCTTGTTCCTGATAATTTATGTGTATTGAACCGTTACGGTTTCATTTAAAACGGCTGTGGGAATGAATGATTGCAGCTGTAATCCTGACATTCAGTTAGTCTCCTCTTGTCCGTCATCTGCCCTTGGTCAGGTGACTGCGCCTGTAATGTTAAACTCGGCACACGCTTTGTCCTCTTTCAGAACCTGCTGTCTTGCTGTGGCTGGCTGGCTGACGGAGCAGAGAGGAGTGTGTGTGTGTTGCTCCACAGGGACCGTGCACACCCGCTGCATGGGTTATATTACCTTTCCTAAAATACCACGAGTGCCAGGCGTGCCCAGGGCACGTGGAGGACATTTGAGTGACAGTGTCAAACCTGGGTAACAACATAGATGATGTCCATGCTAATGGGTTAACGTGAGGCACCATATGATAACACATGAATCGGCATGGTTTAGTGATTTATCACAACTGTTTCTCAGGAGGAATTCAAACCTTTGACCTTGATTTAGCTATTTTGTTACAGGAAGGTAGATTTTAAGGCTCTAGGGTGTAGTGTGTTTCAATTAAAAACTTCTCGAGTATCTCACAGCCAGATGGATACAATAATATTTAAAATACTTATTTTTTCTTTTATGTATATATTTGTTTTACTTATTTATTTGTTTAGTTTTTTTTTTATTAGGTTTGTTTGTTTTATTTTGTGTTTGTTTGGTTTCATTTGGTTTGTTTGTTTGTGTTTTTGTTTTGCTTGGTTTTGTTTGGTATCATTTGGTTTGTTTGCTTGTTTTGTACAGTTTTTTTTGTTTAGTGTTTTTTTTTTTTTCATTTGGGTTTGTTTTGTTGTGGTTTGGTTTTGGTTTGTTGTTTTGTTTGGTATATTTTTTTCTTGCTTTGGTATTTTTTTGGGTACCTTTTCTGTTTTATGAGATTAAAAAAATAACCCTTTTTTCTTAAACATTTTAATTATCGTACACTTGGTGTGCAAGCTCAGTCTAGGTGTTTCTCATAGCTGTTTTCTCAAGCTAAAGCCTGGAATACACTATGCGATTTTTGCCCCGATTTCCCCCTGATTTTATAGTCTGAACAAGTTGACGCTAGTTGAGGAAAGTCAGAGCCAGTTTGCAGATTACAGCTGACAGATTCCACAGAAAATCGCGTAGTGTATGATGGTCACAGACCATTTTTTTTAGCTTCAGACTTTGATTCCATCCAGTCAGAGGATATCAACATGTTTGATATTTTCAGCCGATTTTAGAACACACATTGTTTTCATTTGTCATGCGTCTCCTAGCAACAAGGCGCACATTTCTGCGTGAGTTCGTTGTGATCAGAACAAATTTAAAGTCTGGGAGTGTATGATCATCGGTCGTGTAGTGTATGATGCCCAGTTTTCCTTTGTCACCATTTACAAAGTTGGTAAGTGTGTGATGCCTAGTGTTTTAAAAATCTGTTCAGATTTTAAAAGTCGTGTAGTGTATTCCAGCCTTAAAGAATGGTCACTCTTAAGTTAGTATGGCAAATCCAGCACATTGCATGCTCCTTTCTCCATATTATTTGACCTTGACCTGAACTTTAAACCTTACTAATGGGACTTTCAGTGTATTCACGCACCTGCAATTATCATTACAGGGATAGTTTAGTAAGATTTATGTAACATCTAGGCCCATTTTATTTCTCTCTCTCTCTCTCTCACACACTCACACTCACTCTCACTCACTCACTCACTCACTCACTTACACGCACGTTGGGTTTCCATGTTTTATGGGGACATTCCATAGGTGTAATGGTTTTTATATATATAAAGGTATTTTCTATCACCCTACACCTAAAACTACCCTTTACAGAAAACTTTCTGCATTTTTAGATTTTCAAAAAACTTCATTATGTATGATTTATAAGCTTGTTTCCTCATGAGGACCAAAAAATGTCCCCACAAGGACAAGGATTTTGGATATTGCCATCTTTGTGGGGACATTTTGTCCCCATAACGTAGGGTTTACCAGGACCCCCCTCCCCCCACACACACACACACTTGCACATTTACTTGGCTATCGAGACTATTGTTTTAAGGATGTCACAATACCAAAAATCTAGTAGTCGGTACCGATACCACTAAAAGTACGCAATACTTGATACCAAGTCTATACCACGGGAAAAAAATAACAATAATACTTAAACATGAACTCCTTTATTTAACATAACAAAAACACAACATTACTTGACCTTCAAATAATACACAAACATGCATGCACTTGTCTCGCACACGCGCACACACGTGTGCACACACCTATACGCTGAATGCAAGCATTAGTTTAAATTCACTGGCATACTGGCAGGCTGATTTTTTTTTATTTTTTTAAACCATTAGCATAAACAACAAGTATTTAAACCAGTAATATTAGCCAATAATGTGAATAAGGATAATCTGCAGACGGATACACAACGAATGAACAAGCTGTAAACTGTCAGACAGTTATGTGTGTGCGTGATCATGCGTGGCAATCGTGCTTTCAGAGCTGCGCACTCTCATTTAAATCTCACACAATCATATTCATATATCGTCACCGTCTTCCACGTGTAGTTCATCTGTGCTCTTTTAGGCATTTTTTTTTCTTCTTTACCCTTTGAGGGCCAACTAAAACACCTCCAGGCGTATGCTCTGCCTGCCCCGTCTGTTCCGGAAGAAATGCAGCCTTGCCTAGTCGCTACCATCGGTACCATTGGTACTTACGCTACTGAAGAAAAACAAGTACCGGCAGGATTTAAAAAAAATTATACCGACTTGGTACCAAAGTATAGGTTCTCGTGACATCCCTAATACCTATATATAATTTATCATAAACTACACATAAACCTGTGCCTATAAGAGAACTTTGTGCATTTTTAGAATTTCTAAAAGTGTTTCTGTTTATGAGTGGTTCTTAAAATCAGGATATCCCAGCTGATCCCAGAATGAGGTTTTGTCAGATTTAGATCACTTCTGGGGACAATTTCCTCCCCGAAATATAGCTAAACAAATTGTAAAACATGCACACACAGGTTAAGCACATTTAGCAGAACAGATTTGGCAGGATCTCATAAATAGGGGCCGCAAGTAAAAAATTTTTATTAACTTTTTCCTCTTGTGGTCTACTGTTTTTATTCAGGGTGCATATTTGGGGTAAAGTGGTATTTTAATCGCTTTTAATACGTCGCTAATTGCCTGCTAATAGCTACTAGTCGGACACATTTCTGAAGAGTGACCTCCAATAAAACACCCCCCTAAAGACTGTTATGAAAGGTTCTGTAGAGCGTTTAGATGGAAAATGGCCTTCAAATTGTTTTAGCTTCACCTAAGGGGATGGTTTTATCTTCAGATACAATAAAGTTTTCAATTGACTTTTTGATGAATTTGTTACTCCCTAATCCCCCAAATTATTAAATATACTTCAAGGTAGCACTTAAAACACATCAGAGCCTTGTGGTAAGTTCTAAAAGGCGCTAGTTTTTGATGTTAATTATCCGGCTGTCTCACACGTCTGCGTTAGCTCTGTATGTGGAACTCGGCAGCGATTGCCATGGTGACTCTACGGTGTGAGCTCTGACACAGCTGTCTCTACTACGCTTGTTATTCCCTGTTTCTTTGAAACATAAGTTTTACCTTAATGAGGGAATGGTTAGACACCTCATAACATGCGTATGGTGTGTCTTGCTGCTTAGGTTGACCTTTAACCGGGCTAATGAGCCTGTTTTTCATATGGCTTTCATATGTGAGTAAAACGTTTAGTATAAGCTCTGTGGGCCTGCCTGAGCTCCCACTGTGTAGTGTTCTTTCCCAGTAAAAGAGGGAAGACTTTTGAAGTGATGCTGTATTAGTCTACATTACCAAACTATGTTAACTTAATGTATTTTTGAGTGAAATGGGATATTGGTGGAACTTGGTTTTGTTCATTGGAAATTAATTGGATTTTGATAGCTGGTCTATACTGTAAATGGTTGGAGGCCTTAAATAAGAGCCTGGTGATGTGAACAAGTTGTTCATGGTGCAGAGCAAATTATTATATTTTGATGAAGAATTATGAAGATAAATAGATTTTTTTTTTCTTTTGAAGTCATTTGGATTTTGTGTTGACTTTAAGCTGTCTTTTCCCCTTAAGCAAGATGGATAACACCTTTTTAATAAGGCGAAGACATTTTATACAGAAAGGAAAAAAGCATATTCTGCAGCTTTGATACATTGAGTCCATTGCCGTAGGTTTGACTAGTGGCTTTACAGATATTTTAAGCTCTTTCATACTTTAATTCATAGTAAATCTTTAAATAACTTGGGTAACATTATTCCAGCTTTGATGTCCACTAACATGTCTCTTGATGCCTGGAACTAAGTTCTGCATTGCATTCATTATTTATGTTATTTAGTTATTTTTATCTTCAAATGCTGCGTGTTACAGAACCATTTCCTTGAATCTAAGTCAATAACATGCTGCTGATGTTTAAAATCCATATCTTTTGAAAATATATTAAAAAAATGCAAATAATTACTTGAATAGATTTAGTTTCTGAATTAAAATTACTGAGTTTTTTTTTTTCTTTGAGTCTTAGTGTCAAAAATGTCTAGGCAAATGTGGTATAGTTTTTTTTTAAATTATTTATTTATTTCCTTTTAAATTTTTCTTTAGATTTTTTAGTTTTTTATTGTATTTCTATAGGTCTTTTAATTAATTCTTATATAAAAATAAGAAGGAAATGTGACATTTTTTATGAAAAGGCTAGGTTAGTTCAGGTCAAATTGAGAAACCCTCATGATATTCAGTGATTCAGAAATCCTATCGATATTTCTGAGGTTTTATGTAAAAGTTCTTGTAATGTTGATTTGAAAAGCAAATTACTGGCCAGGTCAGAAGGTTAGGGAGTCAGTGTTGTGTTGATGTGGTTTTCTCTGCACAGATGCAGTGGACTCATCGCATGCGTGTAATGTAGTTGTTTTTAGAGGAATCATTCCAGTGTTCATCTCTGTAGCAACAGTGATGTGGACGTTTAGCTTCCCATAATGCTGCAGCAGTTCATAAACAATGAGAGGTGAAACTCAGTTTTCAATCCCAGGCTTTATTTATCTGAATAGCTTCTTTGCTTTAGTTTGGTTTCATGTTCTCATTTTCTCTGCAGCTTGTTTTTCTAAAACTCAAGCACATTTTGTTATCTGTCGTGCCGCTCTGATAATAAATAAATCATCATCATCTATCTGTCTCCATTGTCTCATATACAACACTCTCACACACATACAAGATAAACATAAACATGTACAGGTTTACAGCACTTACACCTCTGTCTCACAGCCATTGGCTAGTCATTTAAGACGCCTCCTGTGCGTCCAGCTCGTGTGTGTGTGTAAAAGTCAGCCAGCGCCACAGGGGATTTGTTGTCTAGTCTGATTGATTGACAGTTCATGCCACCAAGAGGCCTCATGGGAGTGTACGGCCACAGGGGGAATTTGTTTAACCCTGGGATTACACACGTTCAGGCCATAAAGGACCTCATATATATTCATTAAGCCGACACCCCTGTCACTTTGACATGGATTTGTGTTATTGCATCAGTCTCTGAGAAATGTTTCGATCATAATAGGCCGCTCTCGCTGGGCAGTAAATAGATGCAAAACACAAGAAGATCATTTGAACAGCATTTCTGCACTATAAAGACAAAAGTATTGGTGAGTGCACTTCCAAAGAGATGAATACTGACATGATCTTGAATCATGTTCACTCATGAATAATATTCAGGAAATGACACTTTTTCTGGGCTCCAGGTTTATCAGCTCTGATAAAATGTCAGTTTTAATGATTATGATTCTGGATACTTGGCTACATTGTATGAATAGTAATATAGTGTGACATTAAATAATATTGTATTTCACACCATAGGGCAAATCCGTCATGGCATGCTGTGCTGATTATATTTAAGATAAATTACTATACGGAAGATAGTATTTTCATTGACTTATGAATTTATATTCGGTAATCAGATTTTTTTTTAGGTTTGTAGGTTTTTAGTTAACACCAGCACTGTTTTTCTATATTGATTTAACCCATGGAAATTTCTTCCATCTCCAACCATACTTAATTCAGTTGTTATTTTTTCCTGCATGAGACATATTAAAAAGGAAAATTAATGTCATCCTCAGAGTATTATACAGCTTTATTTTTACATTACAAAATAATGCCAAAGAAGTGTTTTGTGTCGTTGTAAACAAACTGTATTCAGTATTTTTAATCAGGGACCTGATTTTAATACAATACCTTTCAAAAGTTTGGGGGTCGGTAATATATATATATATATATATATATGTATATATCACCAAGGCTGCATTTATTTGATTAAAAAGGCAGTAATATTTTGAAACATTGATACATTTTACATTTGTTCCTGTGATGCAAAGCTGATTTTTCAGCATAATTACTCCAGTCTTCAGTGTCACATGATCCTTCAGAAATCATTGTAATATGCTGATTTTAAGTGTTCAAGAAACACTTATTATTATTATTATTATTATTATATCAATGTTGAAAACAGCTGTGCTGCTTCATATTTTTGTAGAAACTAATACAGTGTAAAATTTAATGCATTCTTGCTGAATAAAAGTATTACATTATTTTAATAATATTACTCAGATTAAATATTTAAATTATAATGTATATTTCAAACCACACAATTTCTTTGTTAATGTTTCTATAGAAACAGTTGTTGTTGTTTTTAACAGTTGATGAATTGTCATGTTTTCCATGTGTTTTTGTTGTGATTCAGCTCTTTGGGTTTTGGGCTTAGTTTCAGACACTCCAGATGTCTTCGTGTGGCCACCTGATACCTGACCTGGGGTCAGATAGCCAGATGCACTGAACCCGCCGGCCCTTTCCTAAAAAACCTGCTGAGGTAAATGAAGAGGGCAAGTGGAGGCTCGCCCTGTCGCCCTGGAAACACTAATCATGTCTTCCAGCTTGATTGTGACTTGTGTCTCGGACTGTAGACCGGCAGCATCGATCTGGTGTTCTGATTGGAGAATCACTTATGGTCTGCTGATCTGCTATGTTTTCTAATTCTGATTCAGTACAGCAGTATTTCCATATTCTATTCAACCGTTGTAAACTCTTAGATTTATATTACTTCAGCAAAGTGGCCACACACGTTTTAATCTGGAAGTATTTTTCCATAAAAGGTAAAAATCGATTTAAACTTATTGGAAAAGATTAATCTGCTACATGACAATAGGCTACATTAGCTGGAATACTTCAAATCGGAGCTGTTTTTGTTTTATATGCTGCCAAGAAGACACCCCAGAAGATGGGTCAAGTATAGCTCCATAATTGTTCATCAAAAAATTGTTGACACCAAAATCGAACCAAAAAATGTGACATATTATTAGTTTAAGAATTTCAGGTGACTTTGTCAGGTATGTCATTTGCAATGATTTTGGCCTTTGGGCAGGTCCTTTTCATGTGGTTCTTGTTTTCATGTTAACAACGAAGCTCTGTAGCTTTTCCGGTGTTATTTTAGTTATAATTAGCTTTGTTTTGATCATAATTAGCTTTTGTTTTTATATTTGCATATTTAATTTTTTGTTTCTATTTTGGTTTTAGTAATGTTGGTACTTCATCTTAAATTTTGTTTTAGTTTTTTAACTTTAAGTTTTTCATCTAATATAAACTGAAAAATGGTATAGAAATGATTTTCATCCAGAAATTGCTAACAATTTTATTTTATTTTTAAATTACAAATACACCACAAATAACACAGGAAATTTTAAGCAGAAAAACTGGAATAGTATTTTCTTGTAAAATGTAGTCTAATAGTCTTAGTTTTCTTTACAACTTCGCAAACACATTTTTTACAGTTTGTGTCAGTTTTGTAAGGTTTATACATTTGTTACCCGATTGTTACATTCACTGTATTCCAGCGTTTCAAAAATGAAAAAGTCCAGTCTTGTTCCAAATGAAAAAGCAATGTTAACAATTTTAAGTAATCTGAATGAAACACCTGTTTGACATCATTTTATCCTGCTTTTTGTGACAGATAAACAAGAGACTTCAATAAAATGACAAATCACATCATTTTAAATGTTAAGTCATTTCAGTTCAGATGTTAAGTGTTTTTGTTGTTTGGTTCTAAACAGCCAGCCAATAATAATATGCTACTATTACTTTCCTACTCTATGAATTCCCTATTTATGGCCTTGTTGGAAAACAAATGGCTTAAAGGAATGAAACGGGTGGTATTGGACTCAGCATAGCTTGACTAGATTCCACCCCTAAGGTTTCACTCATCTTATTCATTTACGAAACGTGATCAAGATGGTATGACCAATCATAAATCATGCATTCAGCTGTGATGTTGATGATGTATTTGGCCCTGACTGTACTTTTTCTGCCAGCGCTTAACAATAACATTCATCTTGATGTAACTCTATGCTCTGTTGTGTTTACGTAGCGTAGCACATTCCTGACCCGTTGCATCGACACGCTTCTCCTGTAGGTCCGTTCCCCGTCGTGCATTATCTCTACGGCTTTACCAGACCGAAATCAACAGTCTGAGTTCATACGGTATCTTCGGCCTGTCTTCTTTCAAACCCCCACTGGTGCTCCTCGGAGCCAAACGTTCATTGTTTAGTACTAAAGAGGCACGCCGATGTTATTGATGGCCGTTCTAAGTAGCTCAAGGAGGAGGAGGATTGCTTGGAAACAGAATCTAGGTCAGTCTGGCCAGCGTGATTCATTGATTCTGATGTGTGTCCATTTGCTGGTTTCTCCCTCTGTATCTCTGTATTGTTAATTGCTGGGTGACTGATCGCCCTAAATCTTTCTGTGGCCTTCTGCCCGAACGGGTTTTTGCTTGGAACACCTGCCCTCGGGCTTGCTTTTAAGTGAGTGGAGGCCTCAGCCTTTTACCAGGGCATTGTGGGAAGGATGGTTGGAGGAAAAAACACAATAGACTGGAAGTGGACAAACAATGAACCCGTTAGAATGTTACTGAATTAGAACCAGGTCACTGTTTTGATTCAATATACACCACTGGACAAAAGATTTGAACAATTCAGATTGATTAATGTTTTTTTTAAATGTACTGTGATTAAACATTAGGAAATATTACAATGTAAAATAACTGATATTATTCTAATATTTGTATGAAAACATTACAAAAGATTTCTATTTTAATTAAATTCCATTCATTGAATATTATATTCATCAGAGACTTGAGAATCTTTAACATGTAGCAAGGTTTCCACAAAAATGTTAAGCAGCAAAACGGTTTTCAATATTGATAATAATAACTTCTGCTCATTATTGAGCACCAGTAATAATTGCTAATAACTGAGCAGCAAATCAGCATTTTAGAATGATTTCTGAAGGATCATGTGACACTGAAGACTAGAGTAAAGATGCTGAAAACAGAAAACCGTTATTTTAAATTGTAATAATATTTCACATTATTACTGTTTTTACTGTATTTTTGATCACATAAACGCACATAAGAGCCTTCTTTCAAAAAAAAGTCATTATTCCTATAACTTTTGAACTTTTTTGACCATCTCTTATGATAGTGCATACTAACAATAAAAGACCTGATGGAAATGGTTCACATCTGCAATTTCTTTTAGCCACAAAAAGAAGCTTAATCAGTTAATCAGGAATTTGGTTCAGATCTGTCTTGTTCGTATTTTTCTATGCATCTAAATCTGAAGCTTTATTAGGGAAATGAATTGGCGCACAGACTCCTGACCAAAGGAGGAAATCCGGCCGTTGTGTGTCCGATCCAGCGCCCCCCCCCACCTCCAAAGCGGCAGCTGCACTCTGAGATCTCTCAGAAAGACGTAAAGGAAGTCCGGGTGAGCTTTTGATGTCCTGCCAGCTGCTTACATTCACTACTAGCAGTTTGGATGGTGTTGGAGATGTTTACCCTTATAAGCTGATGTCTGTCTGGTCCGTTTTATTAATGCTTCGATAATCATAAAAATATAGGTTTGAGTTGGTCTTGTATCAGTGTTTGAGGATCCATCTTAAAGATAAGAGTAAGCCTTTAGTTTCCTCCATTTCTGGGAGAAGAAAAATGCCTGATCAAAACTCAAAACCTTGTTTAGTGTTTGTCTGAAAAGAGGACAGGGATCAACCTTATTTTGTACCTCCTTAAGTGTACAAAAAGCAGCATGTGATACTGCCATGCTTTAAAGGGTTTGACCAGTGAAGAGCATAGAGATCATAGAGATCACATGTCTGCACTTCAGTTGTGCTGTATCCTGCAAATAGTAGCATTGTTATTAGCGTAGAAACAGAGCTTTAGAAATATCAAGAGTTAAAAAATATTATTTTTCAGTTTTATCTGTTAATTTTATATTTGATTTGTTTTTTAGTTTTATTTTTCCTTTGTGTTGTTTTGTTATTCTGTTTGGATCAAAATCCAAGGGGAAGTCGTGGCCTAATGGTTAGAAAGTCGGACTCGTAATCGAAAGGTTGCGAGTTCGAGTCTTGGGCCGGCAGGAATTGTAGGTGAGGGGAGTGAATGTACAGCGCTCTCTCCACCTTCAATACCACGACTGAGGTGCCCTTGAGCAAGGCACCGAACCCCCAACTGCTCCCCGGGCGCCGCGGCATAAATGGCTGCCCACTGCTCCGGGTGTGTGTTCACGGGTGTGTGTGTTCACGGTGTGTGTGTGTTCACTGCTTTTTGTGTGCACTTTGGATGGGTCAAATGCAGAGCACAAATTCCGAGTATGGGTCACCATACTTGGTCGTATGTCTCGTCAGGATTTTTTTAAATCCTCAAGACATTTTACCTCTGTTTTTTGTTAAATTCTGTTGTTTGTTTTGTTCAATTCTCTTTGGTTCATCATCCTGATGAGACATTTTGGCTCTGTTTTTTCTTTTGTTTTGTTCAATTCTGTTGTTTGTCTTTGTTTGGCTTTGTTCAGCTCTCTTTGGTTCATCATCCTCATGAGATTCTTGGCTCTGTTTTTTTGTTCAATAATTTTTGTTGTTGTTGTTTTTCAATTCTCTTTGGTTCATAATCCTGATGAGAAATTTTTTGGCTCTGTTTTTTGTTCAATTCATTCAGTTGTTTTGCTGTTTGTTTTTGTTTCATCATCCAGGGGCCTGTTTCATAAGAAAAGTTTACCAAATAAGCCAGGTTTATTTCAGTTAGTCTGACTTATTGTCAGTTGATTTGGTTCAAAATAAGTCAGACTAACTGAAATAAGCCTGGCTTATTTGGTAAACTTGTTTTATGAAACAGGCCCCTGATGAGACATTTTGGGCTCTGTTTTTTCTTTTGTTTTGATCAATGCTATTGTTTGTTTTTGTTTTGTTCAATTCTGTTTGGTCCATTATCCTCAAGACACTTTTGCCTCTGTTTTTCTTTATTTAGTTAAATTCTGTTGGATCAGCATATAAGACATTTTTGGCTCTTTGTTTTGTTTTGTTCAATTCTGTTTTGATCAACATTCTCATAAGACATTTTTGTCTCTGTTTTAGCAGCTGCACATATATGGATTCGGTATGACATTAAACAGCACAATATACTATTCTATTTCTCCATTAGTTTTTGCAAATGAGGAGGTTTTTGGTTTGTAGTTCACTTTGGACATCCATTCTGAGCAGATACTGGATGGTGGTTACAGTACCAACGATAATTTAAGCATCAGTGTTTCTGAAAATAGATGTAAAGATATTTAGTCTCAGCAGTGCATCAGTGTCCCTTTATACCGTGAGTCTGTTGATTTCTGTCCGTCTCTCGATTATTCATGAGAAATCGAATGCAGCACCTGACCAGGTTATTTTTTGCCCGTCTTCCTGAAATCGAACCCCAAGGAAACAGGATAATTTTTTTTGTGGGTGTGTGATCACGAGGAAGCTAGAAAGATGTTTTAACCTCTAAAACTGCTTACCACACAGAACAGCTTCTCCTTGCTTTCCTTCATATAATCCCAGGATTCAAAAGGTCCTTGCATTGTGACACACATTTCTCATAATTTAGCACATTTCCCATATTTCTTATTACAGTAATGCAAAAATTATTGTAATTGTTGTAAAATATATTTATTTACTTATTAGTTTTATTAATTTTGTTTTACTGCCTTATGCTATTTTTGATTAAATAATCATCGTATTACAGTTCTTTTTTTTTACTAATGAGAATCATCTTCGAGCATCATGAGAATCACAAAAAAGTCAAGATAGGCCTACATTAAGAAATTAGTAATTTGAAATAATGGAGAAAATGATGATTAATTGCCAAGAAATATAATGTCACAATTCCAAAAATCTTATTGGTCATACAATAAGCTTAAGGTTCTTTATACTAAATGTATTTTTTTTTCTTTGATTTGGAGTGAAATCTGAATCTTTACAGGTTTTGTGAGATTCAAGGGTAAAACAAGAAACCATCCATGAAATCGCTCCTGGGTGCTTCATAATAATATGAGAGTATGAATTTTATAATGTCAAATGACAAGATGGTGGAAGAACAGAAAGGTACGGCAATGAGATGCAAGCTATCGTATAACAAGACTCCTCAGCGGTCAATTGGTCTCAGAGGACAGGTGTAAGCGTGCTTCTTAAGAGACCTTTGCACAAAAGAGCTTCTCAATGTCTCATATGAATGCATGTGAAGGCAGTAATAGTATATGTGGAGGAGCTAATGGCCCGTCTCATTCTGGTTTCTAGTCTGTCTATTCATCGTGACCGAGCACCTCAAATGCTCTGTCTTACCCCCACCATTTTCCACCATCATGATGGTTCTACTGTTGCTATGCAACGCTCTGCTGTCGCTTAGTGAAGCATTAATTAGAGTGTTACATTTGAATACCGTCGTTATCGCCTCTCAGAATTGCCACGGCTGGCATATTTGCACTCAACTTTAAGATTCCACCACAGTGGCTGGAGAAACCACAGATTCCATCCCATTCACCAGTACTGCAGGGGTTTTACCATATATACAGGAAGAAAATAATGTCAAGAAGCCTTTTAGTTTCCATCATTCTCACAGAATTGGCAAAATAACAAAAAAATTATCAATCATTTTATCACATTTCACATTGATCTGAATTTATTTATTTGTTGTGTTTTTATTTATTTATTTATTCTATTTTGTACTGGACAATTATTTAGTTTTATTTCAAAGATTTTAATTCTTTTCATTCTTTCTTTCTTTCATACTTGGCAATTTATATGATTTTATTTCTAAGATTTTCTCTGTCTGTTATTATCAGCTTCATCATCATCAACATTAATTAATGAACTTATGTATTGTTTTTTTTTTGTATTTTATTTTGTACAGCACATTATATATTTATTTATTTATTTTTAAATACATAAAATACTGATTCTGCAGTTGGCTTGTAAAACATCAGGTGGTACAGTGTTCCTCATGTTGACCCTGCATGGCGTCACCTCTGAAAATCAGCACACGGCCAGCTCTGTGATTTCTTAAGTTATTCTAAAGGTGATGCCAGGATCCATAATTTTCCTGACAGCTGGAGTGGGAAGTGGGCTGTGTTCCGTCACGGCAGCTGAGAGAGTGTGGACTGGAGCACTGCCACATGCAGGATGGGATTTCAGGAGCACTAACCCGACTGTGACTGCAGTCGCAGAACGAGCCCGTCCTGCCCAATTACATTACAG
Source organism: Schizothorax lantsangensis (assembly GCA_027422415.1). Lineage (NCBI taxonomy): Eukaryota > Metazoa > Chordata > Actinopteri > Cypriniformes > Cyprinidae > Schizothorax > Schizothorax lantsangensis. Next base: position 31,361,424 of record CM049840.1, read on the forward strand.
CCTCCCCTCGTCCTGCCTCATGCATCTCCACTCCATCCTGTCACCTGATGTGAGCACTGTACGGCTGGCAGTCTGATCAGAGAATCAGAATAGACTAACCTCTTCATGCTTCATATGACATTAAACAGGCCTGGATTGGAATATACTCTTCCAAAATCAGCGTTCAGACTCTTTTGGCTGGTAATTGTGGCTAAGAGTTGATACATTTAACTTTTTCGTGCTATTCCCATCAGAGTGATCTTTCGCTCAGCATCTCCCAAACTAAACACAGGAAGCTGTGTCACAGCAATGCCATAAATGTATAACCCCTGCCACTCTCAAGTCTGAAAGAGAGAGAGAAAGTTCTGTGTTGTGTGCAGAGGCAGGAAGTGGGTAGATAAAGGAACACTGTGTCATTAGTCATTGTGTAAATAGTTTTAGGTAGTAATGTATAAGCAGGTCTACAGTAGTGAAGGTAGTACATTTTCTTGCGTTATTAACTAAATTAAACAGTAGCTTTCTTTCATTACTTTTAAATGACTCCTACAGGATCCGAAAATAAATTCTTGGTTCACTTACCAAAGGTGGGTGAATTGAGAGAATATAAGGCCCATAAATATCTATACCAGCAGTAAAACTAATATATAGGGAGAAAAATATGTAATGTTTTATGTATAATTTATATATTATTTATAGCATATCTGTTTATTTTATTTTACTTTATTTTAAATCTTATTTTATTTTGATTTATTTGTTTTGTTTTATTGTAACAAACACATATACACTACTTTTACACTTGTTTGGGGGGAAAAAAAATCAGTAAAATTATAAAAAAAAAAAAAAAAAAAATATATATATATATATAATATATATTATATATAATATATATATATATATATATATATATATATATATTATTTATTTTGTATTTTTTTTAAATAATTTTACTGACACCAAACTTTTGAACGGTAATATGCAGCATATGTATTTAAGTCACATGCCTTCTTTTAGCTGTTAGCTTCCAGTCAGAGCAACAGGCTTTATAATGCATGCGCTGAACTGTCAAAACTCACAGAAACTTAAAGCCCTTCACATCAGCGGTGAAAGGCGAGGAGACACTGGCCAATTATTTTGACTGTGTGAATCAAAGTAAGAAGTGAAGCAGGGAATTCTTTGAAAAGCAGCGAGAACAAATGGGCAGGGGCTCTTTTTGAAGATGTGTGGACTCTTTGATTTCAGGCTCTCCATTAAATCTGTTCAAACCCTCGGCTGCGATGCCTGATGCCTCCCACATCACCTCACATCACACCCGCCCAAAACCCCCTGCTGGCTGACTCTCTTCATGGGCTTCTGCCTGGGCGAAACTGGTTTGCAATTTGTTTAGATAAAGCTTCATTTTCTGGTAATTATCACTCTACACCATAGCACAGTTATGTAGACTTTAGATTACTAGTGAGATTAGATGGAGAAAAAAACACAACTGAATTCAGTCAGACAGTTTGACCTCTTATAGTCAGATAATTGCATAGAATACATTTTTTAGTGTTGTTGGTGGTGGATGAACATGGTGAAACTTGGTGAAGCAGCATGGTGTTTCATGCTTGGTTTTTATGTAAACTGTGTCCATAGATGAACTCTGATGACTTACAGGGAGCATAATGCACACTGTTCTATTCTCCGTTTGAAACGTGACACACCTGCACGGCTCAGGTGATGTCTTGGCTGTGTGTCTCGACTGCTTGTTTGTCCTGGGAGTCGTCTCAGTCTCAGACAGCAGTTTCAGTCTCGTTGGCTTGCTTCGTCACAGTTTGTGAGAGTCAGGATGCACAGGTGTGTTTGGAAACAGAGTTGTAGTTCTCAGGCTGCAACAAGGAGCGCTTGTAGTTGGTGGATTTGCCAAAATATGTTTACTCCTGAATGCTTCCAAAGCGCCATTGTTTGCTTTTTTATTTTTTTTAAAGGAAGTAAATATGTGAGTTTATTGGTATGCAGTGTTATATTATTCATATAAATTAGTTTATTATTATAATTTTAAGTATATTATTATTATTTATTATTACTATTATCATTATTTAACAAAAATAATAACTATTATTATTATTATTATATTATAATAAACTTATAAAAGTATATTATTAATTTTAAGGCATTTCAGTGCAGAAAAGGTCTAAATTATACTATTACTCTAAAAATATATGTGTTATAAATATATATTATGGATATTTCATATAACATTTAGTTTTTAATTTTTTATTATTTATTATTTACATTACGTTATTTTTTACATTTATTAATGCAACATATACGGTCAAATTCTCACTATTAACTAACTATTAACTTGGTATATTACTGCTTATGTAATGTATGTTAAGTTTTTATTTTTTATGGGGTTATTTAATTATTTAAAATATGCACAATAATGGCATTAATATGTGCATTATTAATAAGGAATAGTTGACGACGAGCGTTAAGCGATTCTTAAAATAATGGTCTTCATGACGATTCCAAAACGTCGAGGTGGTGATTCCAAAACCTATTTTAACGGAGGCTTAACGGAGGCTTGAGGCGCTGATAGTAGACTAATGCAGTTAATACAGTTAATAACTAAGTTATATGAGAGAGAGAGAGAGAGAGAGATTACCTCTGTGAGTATGTGTCTCTCAATAGTGTTCGGCAGCAATGTCTCTAGTTATAGTGAAACTAAGTTCATGTTCTTCACAAACGGCGCCGTTGTTGTTACCTCGCTTGTGAGAAGTCATGTAGTTGTTAAGTTGTTAAACTGTTACTGATAAAAACGCCAGAGTAGCGCTAACAACATTAGCATGTATGTTAACGACGTGTGTGCAAACTGTGTGTGTGTCTGTGAGGGAGAGAGCAGGAGAGATATAGTATGTACATCATAAAACGTCATTTTGTGGCAAAAACATGGACATGATCTGTCGTTTTTATCCTTTTGTTTACTATATTTATTTGTTTGGCCAGTGTCGTTGCGGGTTTTGGTTCTTTTGCTGTTTTAGGCTGTAAGGACCTTTGAAATAACTCAAATCATTTGGCGAAGTGATACAGAAATGTAATGCGGTCAAGAGCCGCCTGGAACTACGTTCACGTCCGTTTCCCTGAAAATAATTGCACACCTTAGAACGTTCGTCAGCCAATCAGATTCAAGCATTCAACGGCACCGTAGTATAAGCACTAATAAACAGCCAACATGCTTGTAATATGCATGCTAATTAGTAGTGAGAATAGGTCCTTAAAATAAAGTGTTTTCCCATGTTGAAAATCCGATTAAAATTCAAACTTCTGATTTCACTTTATTAAAAAATAAAAAGCATAGGTGGTCTCTTTGCATGAGTTTGCATCAGTTTGGGTGTCTTTATGCCAATCTAAAATAAAGTTCCTTATGCCAGAAGATCAGTAGATGGAGTGTGTAGGCTGTGTTTATAAACAGAAGAGTTTGTTCCCAAGTTTCTGCAAGAACTTAAGAGCTGCTGTGTTGTGTTTGGAAAGGAAGTGATAGGGACAAAGGGAAGACGCTGTGTGTTTGCATAGCTCTTTGTGTGTGTGTGTGTGTGTGTGTGTGTGTGTGTGTGCACGCGCAGGGGCTTTAACTGCATTTCCTCCCTCGCTCTGTGTGAGGTTTTCTCTCAAGGAAAGAAAAATCTCAGGTCAAACTTGCACCATTGTCTCCCTCTGTAAGTCTTTATGTGACCATGGAGGAAAGCAGACAAATTAGTGTGAATAACACACAAATGGCAGCATTGACTTGTCCACCGACTCTAGTGTGTGTTTCTACATGCTGTCATGTTCTGGGAATGTGCTGTATGCATTCATACCCATACCTGTCTTCTATTCTTTGTTCTTCTTCTGTGTGTGTGTGTGTGTGTGTGTGTGTGAGAGAGAGAGAGTGTTTTGTTTCATTGCACACGACCCAAACCTCGTAGTCACGAGACGACACCCCTGTCCCCCTCCCTTCCCGGCACGCTCACTGTTCATTGGCTTTGTAGAGCAGTAGAAAACAAACAGCGTGCGATTCCTGTAACACTGCGCTGTGGGAGGCATTAGTCAAAGAGAGAGACTGTATAAAATATAAAGCTCTTGGCTCTTAGTCATTGATGCTCCTGTTGAATCCATCAACCTCAAAACGGTGGCTCAGGCCAGAGAGGTTTATATGCCCGCAGTAGCTCTCCAGTAACGCTGTGTGACTTTTGGAGAAGTCAAAGACTTGAGAAGAGATACTTGACTTTACTTGATTGTTTTTGGTCCTTTATAGATCTTTTTGTAGTCCAGATCATTTTATTAATTAAAAATATCCTTGTCATTAGAGTTTAGGCTATATTATGATGGATGGACTCATTATTAGTGGACAGTTATTTGCTGTTTGGTGTTATTGGCGTGGTCAACCATAGTTTTATTTATTTATTTAAAATGTTATTCCTATGAATTAAGTCATTAATTTTTTTTTAATTTAATTTATATTTGACATGTTATATATATATATCTCAAATATATATCAAATATAAATTTAATAAATAAAAATTAATTACTTTTAATTCTATTGAACATTGTTCATTAAAGAATCCTGAAAAAATGTATCATGGTTCACAAAAATATTACTCAGCACAACTGTTTTCAACATTGATAATAAAAAAAATAAGATAAGAAATATATCTTGAACACCAAATCAGCATATCAGAATGTTTTCTGAAGGATCATGTGACACTGAAGACTGGAGTAATGAAGCTGACATTTCAGTTTTGCATCACAGGAACAAATTATATTTTAAAATATATAAAACAGAAAAAAACAGATATTTAGATTTGTATTTTATTTTGATATATAAATAAACTGTATCTTACATTTATTGATTATTTTAAATTTATTTTTGGTCATTTATTTGTATTAATATAATATATATTTTACATGATTTTTGTGTATTTATTTTAAATATATATTTATTTTAAATTAAATATCTTACATTTATTTATTATTTATTTTTTATTTACTATTAATTTTTCATTGTTTTTGGACACACTTCAATTATAGCAATTTAATGTGAAAAATTCTGGCATTAAGGTATAACATCTAATATACAGTGAAAATTGCAAATGATCAGATTTTTTTTTTATATAATTTATTAACAATTACTGATAATAATGAACTTGTTATTTCTAATTATAATTATTTCTAATTATACTTTAAATAAATTCAGCACATACATCACATAAACACATTATTATAAAAGTCACATAATTAGCTTTTTTGTTATTTTTTGTTGTGACTGAGTGCTGTATTTTCCAGCATTTAAATGTGCATATTTGCATTCATTATCGTGCTAAATAAGGATCTGTATTTTTATGTGAGTAATGAAAATTGATCCACCCATGCCTAATGGCAGTGTTTGTGAAATCTTTATGTAACCGTTATTGTGTTTGGTGCCACTAACGGTAGCTGACCGCTACTACTGTGTGAATAACATGCGGTTAAATTGAAGAGAGCAAACACCGTTCCAGTTAACATTTTAGACTATTACAAACAATTTGTTGCTACTGAAAGAAGCTTAGCACTCCCACTTCACCCTCCATGAATCGTTGCAGCAGTATTTTCAACAACCTGCCGAGTGCAGTAAGAAAATGGCTGTCATTTACAAGCAGCGGCTCCCAGCCAGACTTCCATGTCTGCAACTAACATGACATTCCTCCTGCTGTTGCCCATCAGTCCGGAAGATTCCGTCATCATGATGCAGGCTGATGACTTGTGGCAGGATACCTTTAGACTGTGTGTGTGTTTAACAGTGAATTAAGGAAGCCAGTATTCCTGCTTCATGCCGCTTTGATTCTGATAACACCGGCTGTTTCTTAAATGATTGCGGAGTTATAAAAGTTCAGACTATCTCCAGTTTGATGAGGAAGATTTTATAGCTGATAGAGCATGTAAATCTCTCAGTTTTGATGCCTTTTTGAAGTCTATGAAGGTGTGTGAGATTTAGGCAGACTATGTTCTGCAGGCTGATCTGTTTGCTAATGACTTATTTGTTCATAATCTTCAGAAATGTGTTGATCTGTAGTCCAGTGAGTCACTGCCTGATGAGCAATGCTAGGTCAGTACAATGTGTGCATATGCCACTTACCAAAAAAAATACATATAATATAATATATTATAATGATTGTACATTATCATTTAAAATAAATGACTGCAGTTCAGTTTCATGTCAACTACCCATGTTTAATGCTGAATGATTACCATAATAAAATACCATGATATTTAGATAGAAATCAGTCCATGGTATCACCACGATATCATGCCCAAAACTGCATGGTTGTACCATAGTGCATTTTTTTTTTTTTTTTTTGGAAAAGTCATTGTGTTTACACCGATATATGATGTATGAGTTTATAAATGTGTGTGTGTGACTATAAACCCTGATATATATACTTTTCCCCCTGAGGTGCTTCTTCCCCCCACCATTTTTCTATCTTTTTAGATTGTCTGTCCCGCTCTGTGCTGATATCCCTTCTTGTACTTGTAATCCAGTTGGACAGTCTCACACAGGCCCCCCTCAGCTGGGCAGGATTAGCAGCAGACACACATGTAACAAAGCCGAACATTTGGCTTTGGCTCACCAGGACTCTGTCTGATTTCTGGCACACTTTTGGAGTGTGTCATTCGCCCCACTGCTATTGTTTAGCCCAGACAAATATCAAGGAGAGAAAGCAAAGCACGGCTAAATCATACTCATCCCCCTGCTTTCCCACAAACACTTACAGCCTCTGCCAGCACAGACAGACAGGTCTTCCTAAAGCCTCACACTGAAGACTAGTCACAAACCGTTTATGATTAGCAAATCCACACTTCATTAAAACTGTCTAAAAGATTTGGCATTGTTTCCAAAGATTTTGGGAACATCACTGTCACTTTCGAACAATATTTTTGTTTGTTTGTATGTTTGTCGTAACATTTTCTTCGCTTTCAATTAGTGTTGCTTTCGTCAACGAAATTTATGACGAAATATCGTCGTCAACGAACCTTTATCACGTGACGAAAACGAGACGAGACGAGACGTAAATGCTGGTTGACGATGACGATAATTAAATGTATAATGCAATAAGATTAAATTGGGCTAAAATGTCTCTTCATGACCAAAACGAGACGAAACGAAATGTCATTTCGTCTCGTTTTGTCGCGTTTCGTCTCACTCATGGTCTCACTTCAGGGGCTGTCAGGGTTGCCATTTTTGTTGGGAAAAACAACCCACGGCAACAGTGTTAAACTGCGGGAAAACCGCGGACATGGCAACACTTTGCTGTCACTTCCTCAAGCTCCTCTCGCGCATTATTTAGAAGGCGACAACAAACATTTGACACAGAGAAAGGGACCGATCTTCATCTGACTTCAGTTTACAAGCAATACAAGTAACAGACACATTTTATTTGCACTTTTTAGTAATGATGTTTTGTTTCTCTTTTTATGAATGTATGGCATTGTCATGTTGCTATTTTATTTATTGTTTTTATTTATTTAAATTTATTCTATTTGTTGAAACATTTTCTTAAGTCACAATCTCAATTGATAATTGTTTGTTTTGTTTGTTTGTTTCAAAGATTTTCCACAGTCAGTGTCAATGAATGTATGTTTGTTTGTTTGTTTGTTTACTTGGATTTCAGACTTTTCGTTGACTAAAGACTGTTTGACCTAATAAAAACTTTCACACAACTGACTAAAACAAACGCAAATGATGTTTGTTTATTTATTTGATTGCTTATTTATTTGTTGAAACATTTTCCACAATCTCAATTGATAATTGTTTGTTTTGTTTGTTTGTTTCAAAGATTTTCCACAGTCAGTGTCAATGAATGTATGTTTGTTTGTTTGTTTGTTTACTTGGATTTGTTTTAAAATGTTTCCACTTTCAATGTCAAACGCGTTGTTTGTTTGTTTTTTGTTTGTTTGTTTATTTATTTAGTTTATTATTTTATTTTAGTTTATTTTAGTTTCAACAGTTTTTATCAATGCCAAGCAATGTTTAATTGGTTTTGTTTATTTGATTTTATTGCTTGTTTGTTTTATGCTGTGTTTTAGTTAGTATAAGCTCTCATTTGTGTTCATGCATAATGAGTTATCACACTTGAGGACCATAACAAAAGTATGAATTTGATGGTAACTTCAAACACCGTTGGTTCTCGTGTATTTTGTAACTTATCGAGATGCTGCGGAGGGGAGGATTTGGTAGCTCTTCTCAGACTTCAGCTATATTAAAAAATGAGTGATAGATCCTTTTACTGCTCCATTGCAGATGCCATTTTTCACTTTCCCAACTTTCAATCCAAGTTTCTCATTAGTTTGTGTATCAGCTTTTCTACAGACCTCATTAAAGCGTATGTCCAAGTATGAGAGACTGCTTTGGGGAATAGTGTTAGTCTCGTCACTCTCATGCTTAGGCACGGTTCACTCGGCAAACAGCAGCAAACCTCGCTACAGTGAGTTATGTCTTCTCCATTCTTCATCAGCTAGAAGAAGCACAGCCTCAGGATAAGGTCATCCTTTTCTTCATCTCTCATCTTTATTCAGAAGCTGTTGCACACCCCCTTTTGCTCTCAATCTATCTTGTCTTGACTTCTTTCTACCTTGTATGTCTGCAACATTGTAAATGAAATTAATTATGATGGTATTTTCTATTAGGCCTACATCATAAAACTGTCACGATAGCACATGCATATTTTCAGCGTACTATACTTTGAAACATATTAATTCAAATCTTGCATACTATTTAGGATAGATATCAATGCCCGAGCTGACTCATTTGGTCTCCAAACTTGAAGGGTGCTCACCTGATGTCCTTAGTTCACCCTTCAAGCACATTATGCAGTAAATAAATCTACATTTAACTGTGAGGTCACTTGTTTGAGAGTGCTTAGTTGGTCTAGTGGTACTACTGTTGCATAAGGTTTAAAAGGTCTTATATTTGAATCTCAGATAAGCTGACTTTTTAAGAAAAAATAGCGTGGGTGCATTTGGTTAGGATTTGTTTTGCATTTTATTGGACTTGATTAGCTTGACCTCAGTTGTTCAGCATCGTTAACATTCAACATTTCATTCCTCCTTCACATTTGGCTTCAAGCAGGTGAAGAGACTGTTTCATGACCAGGCAGATGCAGCAGAAGTTAGAGGGGGCGGCAGGGCGTCAAATATGCAGAATGAGCTCACTAAATGTTACCACAATGGTTAAAGCAAATATTTTTTTTTTTTACATAATTATCTTCAGTACTACTAATATATTTGTGACCCCCACTGAATCATTTTAACACTTAGGCTTTCTGCCAAATGTAGCCCTAGCAACATATTAGCAGTAAACATGTACCAATGCTGGCTCAGCGAAAAGAGCATCGAGTGCTAGAGAAGAAGACTATCTGCCCGTGGATGTTGATTTGAAATGCATGTGTGCATATACACACAATCTCCCCTACAAAGACATCTGTTTCTCATTTGTGTGACCTCAGCCAAGAACATTTCTGAAGGTGTGGAGGCCCAGATTAATACTAAACACTGAAACTGAGTACATGCGGGGGATGCAAAGTTCATCTATCTGTCTATCTGTCTTTCTATAGATCATCTATCGTTCTATCTATCTATCGTTCTATCAATCTATCGTTCTATCTATCTATCGTTCTATCTATCTATCGTTCTATCATTTGTTCTATCGTTTGTTCTATCTGTCGTTCATCTGCCTTTTTTCATTCATTGCATTAATCTATTTTTTGTTCATTTTATCTCTTCTGTAGTTCTATCGTTCTGTCCTTTTTCCGTATATCTCACAATTCTTATTTTTTTCTCAGAATTGTGAGATATAAACTTGCAGTTCTGACTTTCTTTTTTCAGAATTGTGAGTTTATATCTTGCAATTGTGAATTTTTTCCTCAGAATTGCGAGTTAAGTCAGAATTGTGAGATATAAACTCACAATTCTGAGAACATATCAGTCTCCCCCCCCCTCAGAATTGGACATTATAACTCGCAATTGCAAGTTTATATTTCACAATTCTGAGAAAAAAAGTCAGAAATGCGTGGAAAAAGTCAGAATTTAGGTTTTATCTTGCAATTCTGACTTTATTTCTTGCAATTGCGAGTTTATATCCCAATATTCTGAAATTATAACTCGCAATTGTGAGTTTATATTTTGCAACTCTGACTTTATAACTCAAAATTGCGAGTCAGAATTGTGAGTTTGTATTACGCAATTCTGAGAAAAGTCAGAATTGTGAAATAAAAACTCACAATTACCTTTAATTTTTTTTATTCAGTGACAGAGATAGGCTTCCATATTAAAGTGTACTGTAGGTGTCTAAATTTATTTGTTTGTTTATTTATTTTGTGGTCTACTACCTTTCTAGACTACATAGTCCGTGCTGTTGTTTATTATAAGTTTGACCTTTTTGCCAAAAAAAAAAAAAAGGATCCGAAATTGTTGCAAACTGGATTTGAACTTACATCAATGGCACGGACGTCATAGCTCATTTTGTCATAGAGGTTGGACTAACAACTAGATGACAGTACCCAACATTCTATTCTATTCTCCTGTAATGTCTCAATACATGTGAATTCAGCTGCACACAGACCCTTCAAATAAATAATTCCATTGAAATCAACAGCCACCATCACCTTGTGCAGCAGCAGAACAAAGTGTGTCTCTATTCTGTGCTCTTTCACACATATAAACACACACACAGCTCATACATGAAGCAGTAATTAGCAGCATCAGTGTGTGATTCCTCCGCAGTGTGGGTGTTGAGTGAGGCCTAAAATAATCCAGTGAAGAATGACGAATCCCTCGAATGAAACTCATTATCAGCTGCAGCGTTCCAGCAGGCTGAAGGCTCTGTGTACCTGAAACATATAATCACAGGCTTCCAAAAATCCCCTCAGTAACTCTTTGTCTAGACTTCAGAGCTGATGTGCGGCGAACATCACCAGTCGAGCTGCACTTGTAAAGAGATCACACGTTTTGTGAATCAGTGTTGATAGGCAAAGGAGTTGTGGAGAAAGTGATTGTGTGTGTTGTTACAAATCTTATTTATAGATTCAAACATAGTGGCAACTGTTATCATGTACTCTACCTTTTTTTTTGCTCCGTGTTTATTAGTAGGAGAACTAGTATGCTAAAATGGCATATTTCAAGTTTATTATTATTATTGTTTATCTATTTATTTATGCAGTGTCTGTCATTCAAAATGCAGGTACATGGTGTTTCCATAAGTTTCCTCAGTTTATTTGTTTTACTTGCTTCTCACACTCTTGTATTTTCCTCTCTCTCTTTCTGCAGATCTCTCTATAGCCCGGTCCAGAACTGTGCAGTCATGTTCAGGAACAGTCTGAAGATGCTGCTTGGCGGCAAATCCAACCGCAAGAATCGAAACAGTGGTAGGTTGAGTTTTCTTTTTAAAATTTGGAAGCTTCCCTACAACCGGACCCACATGCAAAATGCAAAACCGCATTCAACTTTTGTCATGCAGTCAGTGTCAGTTTTCAAAAGAACCTGGGGGTAAGACAAACCTCTCAAGCTTAATGCAACTTTAACATTTGGTAGGAGAGGGTGGTTTAAAATGTGTCAGTGGGTAAGCTATGTTTATCAAAGTAATTTTTCTACATAAATTTAATATCAAAGCAAACTTATGCTCTTTCGTGTTAGTCAGCTACTAATGTATAAAGTCATGCAAATCAGTCATACTAAAACAGAATTATTAAGTGAAGCACGTTTGCCAAAATTGTAGCTGTGGGGTAAAGTGTGTTTAAATATTCTGATAATTAAACTTTGTTTGGCTGATATATGAAAATGTGAATAATGTGCAGGAAAATAAAAACTCAACATAACTTACAAAGACAAGCCTGTGCGCTTACAACACTCCTTGAGGTCCCATTCTGTTTTGCTCTGTCTAGCATTTATAAATATGAAATGTTGTGTTTCTGTATGTCTGTGTGTATTTTAGCTCTCAGAGAGACTTCAGGCTTGTGTTGAGAGGATTACAATAGTCAGAAGCAACTGTTGGAGTGAAATTAGGATTCTGTCAGCATCTGCAAGTGAACAGAGCCAGATGAAACTTAAACTGTGAATGGAAAGAAATGGTGCTGCTCTATGAATGAGCACACTTACAGAGGACTGCTGTATTTTGCTGGTGTAGCAGAGTTTGAAAAAAGCCTGTGTATTACACCCCCCCTCCTCCTTTTTGCTGCCTGTTGACTGTCTTCATCTTTTTCTCCTTCGTTTAAGGCCTGTTTCACCTCAGAACTCCTTTCAGCACTTATATTAACAGGTTGTTGCATTCAAATATGACTATTTTGTCTAACTGCACTGGCAAGGTTTTCCACTTGTTTACAATTTGTTCATACTTAAAAAAAAAAAAAAAAAAAAAAAAAAAATAATAATCTGCCAGTAGAAAGACATTATATATATTAAAAAGACACTACCATTGGGTCAGTAAGATTTTTTTATTTTAAAGGAATTAATATATTTTTTCAGCAAGGATGCATTAAATTGATAAAACAAAAGTGAAAGTCCTTTACAAAGAAATCAAAGAATTATATTTATAATTATTTATCAAAGAATTCAGAATCATCATGGTTTCTCCATCAAAAATATTAAGGAGAATGATTTTCATCTGTGATAATAATAATAATAATAATAATAATAATAATAAATGTTTCTTGAGCAGCAAATCAGCATATTCGAATGATTTCTGAAGGATTATGTGACTGGAGTAATGATGCTGAAAATTCAACTTTGATCACAGGAATAAATTACATTTTAAAGTACAGTAAATAAACAGTTCATTTAAATGTCAGTATTGGCATTTTTACTACTTTATATTTTATGAAATAAATACAGCGTTGGTGAGAATAAGAGGCTTTTCAAAAACATTACATTAGTTAATAGTTATACATTAAACTTGTCCACGACTGCATTAAAAAAAAAATCTAACCAACGCCAGACTTTTGAGCAGTAGTGTACATTCTCTTAAAATAGGTCCTTATGTAGTGTTGCTCCTCAAGCAAATTTGACTTGTTTTGAAAATATCTTTGTTTTAACTGGAAAATTATTTTATTTTATTTTGGCCGTTTATTGATACTCTTTGGGGTTTGAGATTCATTATGATGTAAATTGCCTTTTGTGAATGTACATTTGATTTCACATTGATTCAAGTTTTTAATAGTTGTCATTGGCCAAACCTGACAAAAATATTATTATTTATTATTTATTCATTGCTAAAATCTATATTCAGTGTAATAAACCAGAAATCACTTCTGTTACACAGAAGAAACTGCTGTTGCTTGTGAATCAGGCATCTTGTCTATGCCGGAGAGGAGCTGCTGTAGTAAGAAGTGGGGATATCTGTGTACACTCTTTCAGGGTTGTGCTAGAGCTATGCGTGATGGATGAGGAGGGTGTGTTTGTTTGTCTGTGTGCTTTCTTGTTAGCTGTGTTTGCTTTTGATTTTCACTGGAGTTTGGCTCTGTGACTGCAAGGACGTCCACGACTGCAAACTTTTGTTTACCTCACGCACGACATGTACATGCGCTCAAACACACATACTTTACCTCCCTTCATACCTCAGGTCTGCCTGAATCTCCCATAAAGCTTTAGTCAAACAAGTGGCAAGTATGACCCAACAGACCAGCCATTCACCCCTGTGAGATGTGTATCAAAGGGACCTCACACTTCCCAGAAAGACCTCCTGTCTTCAGTCGGTGTCCTCAGACTGTGGTTGATATTCATGCTAGTTTGGTGACGTCTGGAGTCATTTTCTCTTCAGGGCCTGCAGCTCCCCTATAAGCTTGAAGGGGCCAATTTAGTTCCAGTGCACTTTAGGGTGTCATTACTGTCATGGGTTTAGATAAACGTAAAGCTGTTTGAACAGCCCCATTAAAAAAAAAAAAAAAGAGAAGTACATAGCATTAGAAACTATAGAAGATGTATTTAGGGCTCATAAAATGAGAGTAAGCAGTATTATGGAAGCTATAGAGTCAAGTTGGTGGTTCGAAGACTTTTAGTGGTATTCAGACCAAAAATACTCTTTGGTAGAAATACTACACTGACCATTTTGTGTTGTCCGAAGGTCTACTGTCATTGATTTTAGTGAAATTGTTCAGTCAAATGGTTTTCAGTGAACTGATTCACTAATTCACGATTCATAGAACCATTTGAAACAGGACCATTTACTGTAACTACATATTGTATGTCATAAACTAAATATAATTTTTATTATTATAATTGAATCATAGTTTTTTTTAGTGATCCCCATGCAAAAGTAAATAAATAAATAATTTGAGTTCCACAAGAAAAAAAAAAGTTGTTAAGTTTTGATGGTCATATGAGTTGGCAAATATTACCTGCAATCATGCCATTTATTTATTTATTTGAATTTGAGATTTGAAATCCACATCTAAAAATGAGCATGACAATAAAATAGATAAAGTGATGTGATTTTAAGTTGTTCATCTTTTAGTTTTGCAGTTCATCCCAATCATTAAAAGCAATAAGGAGCAGATGCTGAGGTTTATTTTACTTCACATTAGAGTGCCAGTGTTTCTGGCTTGAAAGTGTCATTCACATACGAGGTTTCTCGAAAAAGAAAAGCATGCCATAGACTTGAGATTTACTCCAACACAAGTTGTCCTTTTAAAATTCATTAGGCTTGAGTTTTCAAATAAGCCTAGACACCGATTCTCAATCAGTGCAGGAGAAGTGTCCTGTTGTTGTGAGGCCTGTGGGGTTTGTCTGTTTTGTATAATAGCTGTATTGTTGTACTCGTCTTTGATCTCGTCTTTAGACTGGAGGATTTCCACAAGGTTTTGTCATACAGTAATAGCTCTCTTCACTCGGCATGTCTTCTCGTATCCTGCAGTGCTACATATGTGGAGTGCTTGTGGAGTTTCTGGTGTATTTTTTTTCATTCCTTCCTGCTTTCTTTTTTCTTTCAGTATTCAGTTTGATGCAAATGCAGCTCTCTGGGCTGAATATATTTGCCATAAATTAGATCTGCACAGCCAGCAACTTACAGAGCACAGCAGAGGAACTGAGCTCCACGGTTAAGAAAAAAACATGTGTCGCAGGGCGATTGATGGTTAGCCTCTAGATCCCTCAGACATCGTGAGCAGAATCCTAACAGTCTCAAACAGCTGCCAGCAGCATTGACCCATGAGCCCTGTGTGGTTTAAATATGATTCAAGCCTGAATAAAAACCACAGGTGATATTTTGCCTGTAGCGTGGTTTTGACAGATGTGGTTGTGGCAGGTTTGATTAGTGTAATTATTTTTATAGGAGAGGGAGATTTAAACAAATACATGCTGACGAATGCTGATATTGGAATATTTGGATAATGTATGGTGAAACTGATATCTGTCCTGTTTAATTGGGCAAATTGGTTTCAAGATTGATCCCAAAAACCAATGGAAGCTATGGAAGTCACTATTTAGGGTGCAGCATTCAGAATTTAATTGAATACTCCTTAAATTCCTAAATTTGAATTAAGGTAGCAAACCGCATTGTAGAAATGGAATGTAAGGAAATATAATTTAAATTTGAATGAAATTCAGATAATCATAACGAATGAAATTTAAAGAAATTCATATAACGTTTTACCTAGAAATGCAAGGTTTGGCATGACAAATGTAGCCTTAAATTATTGTTTGTTTGACAAAGCCTTACCAGAAAGTCTTGAATGGATGGATGGATGGATAAACTGTTGAATCTTTTTGCTTTAATTTCTTAAATTACTCTTCCTGTAATTCAAATTCTAATTCAACTTCCTGTGTTGCCGTCAGTTTAATTCAAATTCAAACACATGATTTGAAAGGCAGCCAATTCCTAAATTATGCGTTTAGCACAACCATGATTGACCATTGCTTTACTGATGGAAAAAACTGTGATGTTGATGTTAAAGCCTGGTGTGATGATAATGTAGGTGCTCAGCCCTTCTCGCAGTAGCTAGCCAGTTGGGTGAAGCCCAACTCCATCTGGTAATTGCAGTCTTTTCAGTAATCTATGTTTGGGAAACCCAATCAGGTTTAGCAAAGCAGTTTGCGTACTTTAGTGAATGGAGCCCCCAAAGCTGTTTTTTGACTTTTTGAAGCTGTTGGATTTCAGAATTCATTTCTAGTCCTTCAGAAGATTATTAACTAGTCATTTAGCAGACACTTTCACATAAAGCAGTTTACTTATTACAGGACCGGTAACCCTGGTGTGCCTTACACAAGCACACTGGTGTGACTCATGAGTTTCATGAGTTGGCGTTCCAAACAGGATCATGATTTGGGATTTGAACCAACAACTTTTTGGTTTCAAGCCCAGATCTTTATCTGTTTGATTCTGTTAATGTTGTTTATGGTTCATTGGTACAAAGTCATCTCTAAACTTGCTAATAATGTAAAAAATACCCCATAACCCCTTTATTTCTGTCAGATTTCCTCTCGTTATCTCTTCCCACCACTTTCCTGTAGCTCAGCAACTCTACTCCAATGTCGCTGTCCTTTCTTGCTGATAGAAACTGGCCTTTGGCCCAACCCAGGGTGAACTGCATGCCAAATGGGGTCTATTAATGTGGAGGAGTTCTTACTCCAGTCCTCCTCCTGAAAGAACATAATGGAATCCAGCAGGTTGATTGAAATTGCAACACGCTTTGGAGATTCTCATATGTTAAGACCTGTTCACACCAAGAATGATAACTATAAAGATAATCATAGTGCTAACTACATTAGCATCCACAACAATGCCCGATAATATTCTGTTTTATTATAAGTTGCATGTTGTGATTTTAAATGCTCGCTGTTTAAAGTAAGATGGAATTCTGGTTAGTCAGTGTTTTTTATCATTTATCAACTGCAAAAAAAATCATGAAAGCAGTTCCAGCAATATTGTTCCTTTGAGTCGTTATCATTATAGCTTTGGTGTAGATTTCCCTATTCTCATAAAATTATTACGATTATTAAACTGTTATAGTTATGGTTATAGTTATATTTATTGCCCCTCAAGATGCAGAAACCCTTCATATCCCTTAACTGGTCCTCTAAAGAAAGATATGTAACTCTTTAAGGATTTTAGTCTGACCTTATAAATTTGGGGATTTTACATGTAGTGTGTTTCGGGTTGTTGGGGTTTGTGAAAGGAACAAAAGCAGTTGATAGGTAGATGTGCTGGGGATCTCTTCAGCATGCTTCCAGTCTGATAAGCAACAGACTGCAGCTCTTAATCAGCTTTCAATGTCTCCTAATAATCCAATTTTATTGTTACATTCTGGCAGATACATGAAGCACATGGCCCTACTGGAATAGTCCAAAATGGACCCTCAGGAATGTCCCTGTGCTGCCAGATTTGGCTATATTTTGGTTACCCATTTGCTGGTCCTTTCTTAAAAGTCCATCAGGTTCATCTGGACCTGGATGAGAGCCCCTCATCCATCAATGACTCCAGTCCCTCCAGAGGAACATGTTATAGTGCTCCTCTGTAGGTCCTTATTTTAGGGAGTCTCCCACAGATACAGTTGCTCTTGATTCTAAGGAAAGTATTGGAAAAAGAGATATATCCGGTTCTTTGGGGGTGATGGGCCTCTTTGACATTCTTATCTCATGCACTATATTACACCATTGAATTAGGCACACATGTTTGGGCTGGAGATTGCTACATTGAGCCAGAGAAGTCAAGCTAAATATGCAGTTGTGGTATTTTTTCAGTTGCATCAACTTTCATTGTCTTTTTGACTACATTGGCTCTTTGTTAGATCTAGATAAACTTTAAACTAGAGGACAAACAGCTTTAACAGTGAAACCACTGCATATTTGAATGATTGTAGTGTCTTGTCTGTGTGCATGTATGTACATGTTGGCTTGTTGTACGTTCATGTGTGCATGCAAGTCTTTTACTACTGTGTGTGCGCGTGTTTAGGTAGCCAATGATTTTTTTTTTTTTTTTTTTTTTACTGAAATAGCTAAACCTGCTAATTAGAAAGTGTGTATATACTTTTGTCAATATAGTTTATGTTGACAGTCTGAATAGAAGGTATAATGCTAATGTTTCCTTCTCACGCACACACACACACACACAAACATGCATTAACTTTCAGCTATCTAATGGGGAAATATAATTTAACTTTTTATTGTTTTAATATTCAGCTAATTATGAATACTGTAGACTTAACCCCAGTGTTTCCCATCCTTGTTCCTGGAGGCACACCAACAGGGGACATTTGGGATGTCCTTCTTATCGGACCCATCTATTTTGGAGTCTTTACTAAGTGTGGAAGTGTTTGTGGTTCTGCCAGATTTAACTCATCTCTGGATCAAAAATTTTAACCAAAGTATAGCGAAGACACTCGTACAAAGACACCCACACATACACACAGACACACTGTAGTTAAGCACTTTGTCCTTATCAGTGGTGCAGTGACTGCAACACTTCTGTCCACTCAGAGGAACTTGAACACTAGACGGAATAAATACCTCAGCAGCAGTTTCAGCTGAATCTATTCTCTGGCCCTTTGAATGCTGGCAAAGATGTTTTATAATCCAGCTCTGAAGTTCAAACATACAATGGACTTTTCACAACTATCAGTTAAGGATGGACAGCCACATACTGTTAAAACATGATACTGTGCTATAGAATACTGTATCCATTTTGTGTGTGCGCCTCTGTCCATTTGTATGATATCATTCAGTTTCTTTTCTATCAGATATTTTACTTATCTTTGTGTACAATATGCTGTAATATTGAAAAGTTGCTTGTTTGTGGATTATCATTACTTGGGTGTATCTTTTTGTTCAAAAATCCTCTCAATGCTAGTCATTGTCCACGCAATCACTTTGCAAGTACTGAAACTGAATCTGTGTGTTCAAACAGTGTAATTGTTATAGTATATTGCTTTATATTATATTAAATTATATTATTCATCTATTATTCTATTAATGTGTATATATGTATAAACTGAGTTGTTGAAAGGTTGAACAAATAGATTTGAGTCAGATCTGAATTTTGCGGTCTCTCCGAACAAAAGCATCATGTTCTATACAAGAATTTGAAGAAAAAAAACAGTGTAGGGACTCTTTTGAACACAGCAGGCAGAACACACAAGAGAGGTTAAGAGAATCTGAACAGAGAGAAAAAGTTTGAGAGATAGAGCTGAATAGCTGTTATCGAGTGGAAGAAAAAGAGAAAAGAGGAGGAGGAGGGTGCGTCTGTCCGCCTCGTTGATGAGTGAACATTTGTGTGTGTGTGTGTGTGTATCGGGGGATGTATGATCTTGGCGCATGCGCCAGTACCTGGCAGTCGCCCTCAAGACTGCAGATAACTCTCTCTCCTTCTAAGCATCACTCGTCTGAGCATTTTTCCTGTCCTTCTCTCATTTTTTTCATTTTCTTCTTCTTTTTTATTATCCTGGACTCCTACATACAGTCTTCAGTTATTTACCATGTATCTGGATTTGATTGTGTTGGGATGTGGATTCCTTGAGCTGACAGAGGTGAGCTACAAGGTCCTGAGGTTTTTGGGTGGTGCTGACAGATTTTGGGGGCTCGTCCAGATAGGCGATTTTTAGCAACAGGCTCCTGCTAAGCTCAAAGGAATTTTCTTTGCCTGGCACGAATATCCTGATAGATTTGGACAACTTTGAAGATCCCATAGGACTTGATGCCATCTTGGGTCCTTCACTGAATCAAAGGTTAGCAGAAACTCTGATGACAACGTCCCCCATCTGTCATCTCACAAGAGCGATGATTCGGGTCTCACTGAGGTGTTTGACTTTTCCACCTGTGTGGCTTCCTTGACGGCATGTGAGTATGATTTTTGTGGTGGTCTTTGGTAATTGATCACCGAATGAGCTTAATGAGTCTTATAACAGCAGAAATGAGAATACTGCAGGGAAATCAAAGCCAAATCTCTGGCACACATACACTAACACATTCAGTCACTTGTTCACTGAAATATTAACACCTACACCGATATGGGCAAACAGACGCACACACAATCACATAGTCACCTACATGATCCCTCCCTATCAGTATTCCTCGCCCACTCAGTGGTGTCAACAGAGCGAGAGGAACTCTGTGTGCGTATGTGCCTGGATCTGTAATCTGCATTTCTCTGTGTGCGTTTGAAAGACGTCTCTAGTGCCTCTTCTTTTCCTTTGTGGGTGAGGGATGTACAAATCCTTTCTTTACTGGTTTGAAGCACTCTTCTGTGTCCTCCAGGGCATGTTGCGAAGTACAGATTGGTGGTGTGCTGGATGTTTCCAAGCGTGGGATGTAAGCCAGAACTTGGTGATTGGGATAGCACAGAAAATTTCGAGGGGAACAAATTGAGCCCGCTGATAGTGGCGTTTACTTACTAGTTACAGTGCAATCAAGTGAACTGCACAAATGTGGCACCATAATCTGTATTAAACGTAATTTCAAAGCACAATTATTTTCTAGTCTTTTCTGAGTGCTAGGTTGTAGAGGATACAGCAGATAACAGCAATCCAGCATATTTTGGAGGGATTATACAGCATTGCTACAGGTAACAGTGCATGTAAATTTGCTATTCTGTGTCTGAATATGCCCACTTCCCTACTGTATACTAGGCAAATAACGGTATGTGAAAAGAGTAGTATGTCTGAAGTCATAGTATTCATAAAACGGTAGGAGAAAAGTGCCTACTTCTTCCGGTGAGACTCCGAAGTGTGCATTCATTTGCCAGTCGTGACTCCTCTCTCATGGCCTCATGGGACAGTATAGTGAAGCTATGCAACTGATTATGTAAGACTCATGACAATACCAACAGAACAAATGTAATGTATCCGGATTTCATTTATACTACACATAGAGCATACTATTTTACACAAAATAATTTCTTCATTAAATGGAATACCTTCTCAAGACATTATGCTAAAGCTTTTTTATTGATTAGTGGGTTAGCATTACAGCTTACTATTTTTAAGCTATCACACATTAAAAGATGAAGTACCTAAAATGTAGCAAGCTACTTTTCTATCTATCTTGAAGTATAGCTACTTTCTTTCAAGTTTATCTTTAAGCTTAGCTAATTTTTCTATAGAGTAGTTTAGCTAGCTATATTTTTTAACCGCTTGCTAAAAAACTGCCTAAAAAGTAGCATGTTTGCAATGAAAAGAATGATTGTCACTTAATTTTTATAAACTCACTGTTTAGTAACTGACTCATGGGTAGTTGGTGAATAAGATGCAGGTTTTAGCAGTGAAATAACAAGCGTAAAGCGGTGCAGCTGTTTGGAGCGTTCATCTAATTGGCTTTTGTTGTCAGTGAAATATATTTTGTTTGTTAAATTAAAATAAGACAGAGGAGACATTGCCATTAAAGGCAATATTAGCAGTTCAGGGCTGAAGATATGTTGCTCTAACATTTCTGCTTCACCATGAATCAGTTTTCCCACTGAGATAAGTGAGGTGGGTGAAGTGCGTAGGATTATGTGGTGCCTACATGCTTTCGCTCTCTTTTTCTTTCTCTCTGCCTCTCTTTCCACCCGGTCTCACAGGGCTGGGTTAAGCTAGGTTGTGCTGACACAGCGTATGTACAGGATTTATCACGGCTGTTGCTAGTCAGATCAGACAGAGTTGAGTCTTACAGTTAGTTCATCCATAAAATTCACTGAGAGCTCTAAAGGGCTCTTTGCATTGTAATATAACAGTGTTTTGAGACATCCATTGGCTTGTATTGTATTTAAGTAGTTCATTGTTTGGCATCTTTAGACCTCTTTGTCTTATTTGAGCGACATTATAGAGTTCGACCATAAATGTATGGTATTAAATGCTTTCTTACACTCATATTTTTTATAGATGTGGTTTATATAAGTTTGAATATAGTTGAATATAGTCTTAGTAATGGTGTTTTAAAAGCATCTCTAACAGAGTAGGACTGGGTGATGCAATACCTAATAATGGCATATTTGTGAGCAGCACTGTGAATATCAAATATCATGAATATAGATTTTTTTTACTGCATTTTACTTACTGCTTTTAAACATTTTGAATCTCATAGGTTATGTAAATGTTATTTGAGTTACTTTTAACTGACAAAAAGTCCCTCAGAGGGAGTTGTTCTGAGATATCGATTTAATATTGTCCGAAAAATATGAGTTCTTTTAGCTACATAGGTCTACTAACAGGACAGGGCAGGATGGTTTCTTGGCTTTTGGTGTTTCTATAGATTGGTGGAGTTAACTTTGATGTGCCGCGGGCAGCTGGGCCTGACTAGTAACCGCCAGATAAGGGCTCAGTTTGGATGTAGACCGCCTCGAGTGAAATGAGAGAGATATCTATTTGACTCTTCCAATATCTCTTCTGCAAAAGTCTGTGTGTGACCAGAAAAAAGACTAAATTATTCATCAGTGGCAGACTACACCCGAGGATCACATTTCTAGATGCACACACACTTACTTGCGCAGTACATTTGCGAGTCCTCTGTGAATGCCTGAACCCATGCTCACTAATAGGCTCCCTTTCAATGGTGAGTGAACATCAACCAATCTAAGAAAGTGTGTCTGGTCAAGCATAGTACAAATCTGGGGGGACATTTTTTTTTTTTTTTTTTTTTTTTCAGTAACACCATTTGCTATTTTGTCTGAATGAAAAATGTGTTGGATCCAAGGCAAGGATGGAGAGTTTTTCAACAGTTATTTCAGTCTGCCTAATTCATAAATTAATTATAGTAGTACTTTACAATGAAGTCTGATTTGTTAACATTAGTTAATGCATTAAGCTAGCATTAACTAAAAACGAGCAATATATTTCTTACAGCATTTATTAATCTTTTTTTAATGTTACTTAATATAAAATATTGTTCTTTCATGTAGGCTCACTGTGCGTTTTAAAATGAACATTTAAGATGATGTAGATGATAAATGATGCAGAAGTATTGTTCACTGTAAGTTCAACTAATTTAATTAAATAACATTAATAAATGGAACCTTATTGTAAAGTTTGACCATAATTATTAACCACTTTTAACCACATTTTAAAGCAGGTTTGCTGGTGTATTAGCCCTTATGAAAATTAACCATGGTTTTACTACAAATAAAACCAACAAACCATGGTTACTGTAGTTAAATCATGGTAATCACAAATTAACCATGGTTTTGCTACACGAATCATAGTTTAACCATGGTGTTTGTAGTAAAACTGTGGTTATACAAATGGGTAATCAATATGCCAAAAAAACTACACTTTTACTAATAACTACACTTTTATTTAATAAAACCATGGTTAATTTTCGTAAGGGAACTGATGTCTTGCTGCATGTATAGAGTGTTTCTTTTTTTAAACCGTAAATGCCAAATAGATATTTTCTGAAGAAAATGGCTTGACCTGTGCAGACGTGACCACCATAATGCAACAGTGTTGTCAGAGCGTTGCTATTTTAGGTGGTTGCTAAGTGGTTACTTTCTGGTCAAAAGAGGCAACCCTAAAGTCTCTCTGATATTAGGTTGTGTGTTCGCCAAAACATTTTTTTCCCAAGGCTATTGCGTATTTTTTCACTTGGTTTTTAAAACGGCAGGAGCGTAACAAGGTGCTGAACAGTTATTTCACAGCGCTCAGTGTTTTTTTTTCTCGGCGATGAGAATTGAAGAATGTTCAACTTTGGGTAAAATGCAGCACTCATCACTGTCACTTTTTAGTCAGCTAACCAATCACAATGGAGGAGGGGCGGGACTAATACTGACCAACCGTCACACCTGAACAACAATGGAGAAGTTAATATTGCATGTCTCAGAGTATTCATGTCTTAACCAGATGGAATTCCTGGACTACCACAGTATTATGAAAATAATGCTTGGCGAAACATTTCATTTGCGATGCCTCTGCCATATTTTCTGTTTTAATATAGTTTTTAAATATGATTTATTCCTGTGATGACACAGCTGAATTTTCAGCATCATTACTCCAGTCTTCAGTGTTTAATGATCCTTCAAAAATCGTTCTGATATACTGATTTGCTGCTCAAGAAATATTTCTGATTATTATCAATGTTGAAAAAATGTCCTTTTTTAAATTTAGGATTTTTTAATAAATGGAAAGTTCACAAGAACAGCATTGATTTAAAATAGAAACCTTTTGAAACAATTTATATCAATTGAATGCATCCTAACTGAATAAAAGTATTCATTTCTAGCGAAGTATTTAAAAAAAAAAATCTAATAACCCCAAACTTTTGAACAGTGGTTTAAGTTTGGTCGCTTAGAAAAGTAATAGCACACATTTCCTTAAGCAAAAGGGACAATCGTGTGTGTAGAACAAATGGTGCAGGAGAAGTTAAACACTTTCCCCAAGTATGAGCAATAGTGATGCTTGCTTAGCACACAGCTCTAAAAAGCAGGTAAAAGCTTTTGTGAGGTCAGCTCTAAATGGTAGTCTCATTAGGAGAATCAAAGTGGGTAAGAAGTCTGAATCATAATAGAGGATGTGAGATGTCTGAAACGCTCGTGTGAGGAGTCTTTGAAATAGATCATGTTGAATCTCGGTGTTTTATAGCCTCTCAGCTCTCGCTCAACCCTAATGCACATCGATCTTTTATACTTCTTACTCATTTCATATATGTTGTGACTTACGAAACATGTCTCATTTAGATCCTCACTGAAGTCGTGAAAAAGTGATGATGTGATGTGAACAGCAAATGGATAAATGAAGAAATGTGCATGGCTGAGTTAATGGATGAAGGTAGTATCTGGAGGACGTGCCGAAGGTCTTGGAGTACACGGTACGTCCCTAGTGTCGCAGTGGAACTGGGCCACCATATGGAGCGATGGCACACTGCCATCAAAGCACAACACACAGCGCCCGTCCGCGGTTATGTGTGGGTGTACGGCGGCAGCTGCTGGGTGGCCACGGGAGCGTTTTCTGTAGAGCGTGTCAGTTCAGATCACCTGAAACCTTTGTTCCACAGGTCAAAGAGCATTTAGAGCTCCAGAATGAAGATGCTAGTGGACAGCGCTAATGGTTGCTAATTCTGTAGCTAGCTGAGAGAAATGCTGCATCATTCTATGACCTTATTGATCCAGTGCCATGTAGAGCAGGAAGGACCTGGAGGAGGGAAACATGCTGTTTACTGGTGAAAATATGCAGAATTAGAATGGGACGTGTTCATTGTGCTGGTTTTGGATTAGATCCACTGGTGAATGGGATTGTGGGTTAGTTTGTGCGTGGTTAATTGATAGTTTTGTGAATTCACTAGTGCTCAAAAGTTTGTGGTTGGTCATTTTTTTATTATTTTGTTTTTATTTTATTTTATTCATTTTTTAAAAGTATTGTTGTCTAATATTGTGAAATATTATTATAATTTAAAATAACTGTATTCTATTTTAATATATTTTTATAAATATAATCTTTTCCTGTGATGCAAAGCTGAATTGTCAAGCACCATTACTCCAGTCTTCAGTGTCACATGATCCTTCAGAAATCATTCTAATATGCTGATTTGGTTCTTATTATTATCAATGTTGAAAACACTTATGCTGTATTTTGCATTTCAACATTTTTTGAACCATGATTCTTTTTTCAGGATTCTTTAATTAATAAAAAAGTTCAAAAGAACAGCATTTATTTGAAATAGATTTTTTTTTTTTTTACATTTAAAAATGCCTTTTGATCTGTCATTTTTGATCAATTTAATGCATACTCACTAAATAAAAGTATTAATTTTATAGACAGCAAACGTTTTATTTTATTTTTTTTTTTTATTTTATTTTTCCACAGAACTTGCTTTGGATGTAATTTTAACCCCATCCAAATATATTCCTTCCCTTAATTACTGTGCATACTTAATATCAATAGTTTATATATAATCCTGCCAATCCTAGTACATGAAACCAAAGATAATATGTTAAATTAATAATTGTAATTCAGAAGTCATTTGGAAAACAAATCCTATCCAAATAGTGCATTTGATTCCTTTTGAAAGTAGAGTAGTAAAGCAAGAAATGATTGCATGTACTTCAGGAAATATTACGAGCCAGATTCAAACCTGCTTCGTCCACTTGAGCACCCCTGTTCTGATCGTGCTGATTAAAATGCCAGCAAAGGTCACGGTGACAACACAAAGGGTCTGTGATTTGACATTTTTTGCACACACTCTTGTCAAACTGCATGACGCGTGATCTTAAAGACACAAAATGAATCTCCTGATGATATTCAGGACAACAAAGCTCTCAGTGGGGATTTGTGGGAAATGATCCTGTTCTCTCTCTCTCTGTCTGTGGTATTATTTCCAGGCTCTGACGAGTGATGGTTCTGTTCCAGGCTCAAGGGCACTGGGCCGATCCGGGCTCAGATTTAGTGGGCTGTTTTGATTAGGCGAGCAGGTTCTGCTATCAGCCTACATAAATTAGAGAGCAGCTCTCTGAATCACACTCACGGCTCCCACTGGGCTCATATCAGCTCAGAACGGATGTGTGCGTTTGCCGAGAGGCTGGAAAAATACTCGTGTAATAAAGAACAAGAGTATCTGAAGTATGCGTTGATTAGCTCCCAATCGGTGTTGTTCATTTACCCCTCAATGTGTGTTCTCTGATAAGGGACTTTATGGCTGTATGCGATTCAGGGTGTTAAACTTACACAGGATAGATTTACTTCTTTACTTCAGAGTCACCTTTCCATTTGCAGTTTGCAAATTTAACCAGAAGGTTTTAAAGTTAAAGCAGACATCTTGAAAGTGCTTTCAAGAGAGTAAAAAGAGCTTAATCTGACAGACAAAAAGCTAGACAGTCTTGCTCTCTACATAGGCAGCTGTCATCTAAAGCCTGTTTTTTTGCTTCATGTCTCCACATACAGTAAGTGCGAGGGACTAGAAGTGCCACTTATAATGAAACCAATCATAAATTAAAAAATAAAATGCCTACAAACTAATTACTGTCCAAACTGACAAATAAATAGTATCCACCTTATTCTTTAACGTGGAAGTAAGCCGTCTTCTATGAATGTGTGACTTCTGGTTCATTAGCCGCTGTAGGGAAATAACGAGAAGAACAAAGTGCAGTAAACGATAAAACTGTTTGCACTACAAACAAGTGAGTTTAAGATAATACATCAAAATAATATGGAAAGATACACCAGTTTGCAATATCAAGCACCAAAACAAGCTGTTTTACAGGAAAAATAATGTGGATATTCATTAGTTTAGAAATAAACGGAAAATATGACTGTTTACATGTGGTTAAAAGTAACAATAACTATATTAAATTAAATGCAACAGTTAACATTAAATTTGCATTTTTATTAGCAATTCCAATTTGTTTTTTGTCATCTTTTTTGCATTTAAACCTGATTTATTAATGTAATGCATGAATAAAAATGTTTTAATGTTACATTTAACTGCCATTTTATGTTAATTAAACTAAATTGTTTTAAAAGTCAATTTATTTATAATTTAGTCATTTATGAATTAATTTATGGAGTTTGTTAATTGCATTTTAAATAATAATTCATTATTCTTCATAGCTTTTGATATTATTAGTTATATTATTTATTTGGTTTATTGATTAATTTAGTTTTATTAATAAATGCAGTTGTTATTTGTATTTAAGTTGTATTTAAAACTATTAATGAAAAGAATATAATAATAAACAAAAATGTATTGTGTAATCATTACAAAAAAATATATTGTATTTATTTATTTTTTATATTAAGTTTCTATAAGTAGTCCCTTATTCTCACCAAGACTGGATTTATTTGATCAAACACACAGTAGAAACTGTAATATTGTGAAATGTTATTATAATTTAGAATAGCTGTTCAATTTTAATATATTTAATTAATTTTTTTGTTAAAGCCAGTAAAGATTACAAAATTTATTTTTGTAATCATAACAAAAATATTGTATTTTTATATTATATCATATATATATGATATAATCATATTAAATATGAAAGAACTAAACCATTTATTTATTTGAATTGTTTTAAATGAGTAAATTGATAGCTAATTATTGTAAGTGGCTCTCCTAGTCATCCATTGAGTGTATGCCACTGGTATCATCACTGTGATGTTTACAGCAATTTATGTTGCCTTGGCAACTCCGTTTCACATCCCAAGTTTTAGCAAACTTCCGATGCTGCCTTACATTTTCACCAAACAAGATGCTGAGAGCCTTTATAAAGCATTATAATTCTTTTAAAGTGCTTTAATTTGCTGCACACTGGTTGGACGTAAAGGGTGTGTGAGTTTGACGTTATAATACACTTGCTCTCCTTCCTCTCTTCTTAACAGTAAGCCAGTCCTTCTCCACCCCCTGCCATCCAACCCTCTCCAACCTTCAGTGAGGGATGAATTTAAGCTCCTGCACTCGCGTTGACCGATCCGGATTGTGCCACCTCTCTCTCTCTCCCACCTTTAAGCCTGTTCCTCCTCTTCACCTCTCTCCCACTTAGATTTCTTTCATCTCATGGAGGGAGCGGGCGGCACCGTAAATCCGCTTTTCTGATGTGTCCTCCGCTTGTGCTGCTTTTCCTTATCGAAGGCACAGTATTCCTCAGAGTGTCATCACAGTGACACTGCATCCACCCCCTCTAGCAGCTCTCAATCCCACCACGGTCGTAGCATCGTACGTCATGTGACATGAGAGATGTGAGACGGACCCCTGAGATGCTCGTAAGAGCAGGTGTCTGCTGATTACTCTTCAAACGAATCATAAACCAGCAAAACTTCACAGTTAAGACATTACTTAGAGTCACCACAGTTTAATCTGCCATTTTGAAAAGTCCTAGCCTTTCATAAGAGTACATGTTTATAAAATGTAAAAAAATTGGGGAAATGAATGACTTCCTGTCCACCTGTAGAGCTGAGACGAGACCGAATTATTGATCATTTACACCCCTTTTTGGAAAATCTCAATTCTGGTTTTGTAGCCGAGGTGTCCTCACATTTCCACCTACTTGAGAACTGCAATTTAAAAAGGGTACATGTTTATTATTTAGAAATAAAAAATAAAGTAAAAGTAAAATATAGTATTTTTTTATTATAAAAATAAACTTTAAAAAAAGTATACAGTTTTTTTTTTTTTTATTATTTATACATATTACACATTTTTATACATGTTTTTTACATTTTATATGATTTTTTTGCATTTTTTTTTGTTAATATTTCAAATAAAATAATTTCATAATAAAAATATAAAGAATAATGTTAATGTTCATTAATAAATATATGCATAAAAGTAATTTATAAGTACAATTAATATTATTTTTAACATTTTATATGATTTTTTAAAAACATTTTTTAATGTTAATGTTTCAAATAGAATAATTTCATAAATAAAAATAATGTTAATGTTAATAAATATATGCATGAAAATAATTTATAAATAGTTAAAATAAAAATATTATATAAATAAAAATATTAAAAATATTTATAAATAAAAATTATTTGTGTTTTATTTATAAAATGATTTTAAAGGTGCCATAGAATGGAAAACTGTATTTACCTTGGCATAGTTGAATAATAACAGTTCTGTACATGGAAATGACATACCGTGAGCCTCAAACACCATTGTTCCTCCTTCTTATGTAAATCTCGTGAATGCAAAAGACCACTGAAAAATAGGTGAATCAGAACATAACACCGACTGTGATGTATCAGTCGGGATCACTAATAATTACGCCCCCAACATTTGCATATACCCGCCCATGTGCTAGGCCAGCTGCACAGCCGAACCATCAGAAGTTCTGCAGGTATTGTGAAGAAACAAGCGAGGACAACAGCGAAAATGGCAGATCATAGAAAAATATGTTATGTTCCAGGCTGTGCAGGGATGTGAAGTGCAGGGATGGGTTGGTGTCTGTATTCAGAAAGGCACGGAAAGCAAATAAAATAAAAGCAAATTCTAATAAAATAACGCAAGCCACTAAAGGGACATAGCTTCTTGCTAGCGGTTGCCTGTTACATTACAGTACATAAGATTTCACTTACCACATAAACAGAGTAAGGAGAGATGACCGAGGACGATGGCGAATGACTTACAGATCCTGAGCACCACTGACAAGCATCTGATCTTGTAAAATGTGTGGTAAGTACTGCCGCTCCATAGTATAAACAGAGTACGTGCGATCGCGAATCGTGAAAGTGAAACTAAAAAGTGATCGTGCATTTGAAAGCAGTTTCAATGCCCCGCATATTAATAGCGGCTCCCTGATGCCCGCATTTTATTTACAGTATAATTACCCAATGATATAACTGCGTGAGAAATTATTGAAATATATATATTTCCCTGTGTTTCCTTCCTGTGAGCTAATGAAATGAGCAGCACTGTGAAACAGCCAATCAGAGCAGAGCTCAACATTGAGCCGCACTGTGAAACAGCCAATCAGAGCAGAGCTCAACATTATTATTCATGACCCTTCCAAATAAGCCAATAACAGACTGTTTCATTCTGGGGAGAAATCCTAGGGTTGTAAATGCACATGTAAAACCATTTCTGGAGATTTTTTGCCCTTACCTAAGCCACATACCTTCTATGTAGATATCAGAGAACAATTAAAAATATTGTATCAATGCATTCTATGGTACCTTTAAAATTAATTTTCTGAATAAATAATTTTACAATAAAAAAATTACTTGGCTTTCTATGTCTATAAAAACACATATGCATGATTTTATACATGTTTTTAAAAATTTAAGAATACTTCTTAGATGTATATGAAACCACTTTGGTGAATTTAAATTGATGTGACCACCAAAATAGAATGTCTCATATTTGACCCAAATATACAGTATAAAAACAGTGTCTCTCAACTGATTTGAACTTGGGACCCACGTTTTCCCATGGTCATCAAGCCCCGACCCGCTAAAATCATTTAAGTTTATTTTTTTTCCTCAATGTACACACAGCACCCCATATTGACAGAAAAACACAGAATTGTTGACATTTTTGCAGATTTATTAAAAAAGAAAAACTGAAATATCACATGGTCCTAAGTATTCAGACCCTTTGCTCAGTATTTAGTAGAAGCACCCTTTTGATAACACAGCCATGAGTCTTTTTGGGAAAGATGCAACACGTTTTTCACACCTGGATTTGGGGATCCTCTGCCATTCCTCCTTGCAGATCCTCTCCAGTTCTGTCAGGTTGGATGGTAAACGTTGGTGGACAGCCATTTTTAGGTCTCCCAAATCAATACAGTATCAAAAACAGTGGCAGTCTCAACTGATTTGACCTTGGGACCCACGTTTTCCCATGGTCATCAAGCCCCGACCCACTTTATATATATATATATAGATGACATGCGGGCTTTGCATGTGTCTTGCACTGAGGAGAGGCTTCGTCGGGCCACTCTGCCATAAAGCCCCGACTGGTGGAGGGCTGCAGTGATGGTTGACTTTCTACAACTTTCTCCCATCTCCCGAATGCATCTCTGGAGCTCAGCCACAGTGATCTTTGGGTTCTTCTTTACCTCTCTCACCAAGGCTCTTCTCCCCCGATAGCTCAGTTTGGCCGGACGGCCAGCTCTAGGAAGGGTTCTGGTCGTCCCAAACGTCTTCCATTTAAGGATTATGGAGGCCACTGTGCTCTAAGGAACCTTAAGTGCAGCAGAATTTTTTTTTTGTAACCTTGGCCAGATCTGTGCCTTGCCACAACTGTATACCATATATATAGATATAGATATATAGATGACGTTTTCCCATGGTCATATATTAATATATATATATTAATTTTAATTTGTTAAAAAACAAAAACAAAGCAAATTTGTTTAACAGAAATTAAGTTCAGACTGATACTAAATAAGGTAAGGCTATTAAATAGCAGTCCCAAACTAGTTTTTGTTAGTGCAACTAAGTTGGTATGAGCCACCACAGTCATTTAAACATATACAAAATAACACAAAGTGAAAATAACATGGTATTTTTGGGTTATGGAAACAACAGTTACCAAAGTGAATATACAAAACTAACATGGACTGTTAAACCTGTCAACATCTCATCTGACCACAGACACTGAATCGGGACAGCGTGTTTTTCTCAGGCACTCTTTACTTAAACTGCACCTGACAGAAGTGTCAACAGCTTTCATGCACGTCTTAAAATAAGTCTCTCATCAGAAAAACATTTAGAATTACGTTTTTTGTTGTTGATGTCGTTTCTTTTGGCTGTACACGACCCACCAGTTGAGAAACACTGGTATATAAAACATTTTATGTTTGAAGTGCTTTGCAGTGCAGCAAAAATGATGGCTGTTAACTGAATGTGCATCACATTGAATTGCAACGCTCTTTTAGTGTAGACGGGCATTATAAATTGTTGCAATAGTAGCAATTTAGTTTTGTTTCGTGTCATTCTATCCATTTCCTACATCAGGCACCTTGTCGGGCGGCAGTAGTGGCACGCTGTTTGCAGAATGTGTTAGTGAACTGAAACATACCACAACTACAGTGACACATGAAGAGTGTGTCTGTGTTGTCTGTATGTGTGGTAACTAGCAGGTGGGTGCTTCATTCATCAGTCTTTCCTCTCAGTTCCTCTCTTCCTGTCTGTGCCATCTGTCGCTGTGGCCAGACTGGGCGCAACATGGCCTCTTCCTGTCTGACGCCATCCTATGACGCAGCCTAGCTGCAGTGGACATACACTGCGAATTCAGCCAGAACATAAAACTCCTCAAAGAATCTCATGCAGAAACAAAACACTGCATTTTCTGATTGTGAGTCTGATTGTTCATTGTAGTCCCTGGCGTTCATTCATTCTGCAGCATTGAAGCGGACAGTGTGTGATGATTAACGCCCGAGGGTTCGATCTGCTCGCTCTGCCTCGGCTCTCTTGCCGTCTGCTTGTGTAAAAGCATTTCGCTTCAGTCCACGTCCTGCACTGCAGTAGCTCCGAATTCAGGAAGACACAATGAGCAATTGCGCATCTGACAGCTCGTCGTGTCTCTGAAGGAGGTTTAATCCTCTTCTGCTGAGGACAGAGCGAATGTGAGAGTGTGTAGAGAGTCTTGAATCATGAAAACTGCCTCATTTCTGGATGCAGAATGATGAGATTACATTTATTGGGTGTGGTTCTGATGCTTTAGATCCAATTCTGGCCTACACAGCATTTTTGGACATCGTAGGTGCATTTAGACATTTGAGTATGATGGGCAAAATGATGTCTGATGAGCTGGAAATCGACACCTTTGTATTTTATTTGATCAAATGTTATGCCAAAGATGCTGAAGCACTTTGAGAGAGGAAATGAGAGAAAGAGGTGAGCCACGATCTGATGTGAAATGCATGAGAGCGTATGATCAGGATGTTGGGTGGGGCTGATGGATGGAGAAGAAAATGGGTTGAAGAATCTGTAGTGAGAGAGAGAGAGAGCGAGAGAACAGAGATTGCTTGACATCAGCAGAGTCCAGACCTCACCCAACCCCAGCAGTGCGCGCACACACACACACACACACACACACACACGGTAGATTTACTGGGCTCTGTGTATAGTAAATACTGGAAGTGTACTAAAGTGAGATGGGAAGTGTTTTTCACAACGCTCTGATCTCACAGGTCTGATGAGAGTCACATGTGAGTGATTAAATGCACTCCAGCCGCCTCCTGCTGCGTCAAATTAAATTTGGAGTTTAATTGGTAGTAATGAAAGACTCATGGTGGCCTTTTTAATGCCAGCACAAACAGACACACTGTATTGTAATGGGCTTCTTCGTCATCTGACGTACAGAAGTTGGCATTCATTCATTTTGATTTATTCAATTAAATTTTTCAATTAGATTTCTTGAACAAAATTAATACTTATTAATATTTTATACTTTTTTTACTTTTTTTCAGCAAGGACACATTAAAAGGACAGGAAAGATTTATGTTACAAAATATTTCAATTTCAAATAAATGTTCTTCTTTTGAACTTTGTATTCATCAAATAATTAGGCCTAATCATCAAAAAAAATTATCAGTTCACAAAAATATTTAGCAACATGACTGTTTTCAATGTTGATAATAGTAATAATTAGTATTTCTTGAGCACCAGTCATCGTATTAGAATGATTTCTAAAGGATCACACTGAAAACTGAAGTAATGGCTGCTGAAAGATTCAGATTTACCATCACAGGAATAAAATCCATTTTAACATATATCAAAACAGAAAATAGTCATTGAAAACTCTAATTTTATTTTATTATTATTTTATTTCATTTCTTTAATTTATTTCTTTATTTTTCTTTATTTTTTTATTTTATATTTCTTAATTTTTTTTAAATTTTATTTCATTATATTTCATTTCATTTCAGCCCTGACTCAAACAATACGGGGCACTAAACTCAGGTCTGCATCAAAAAGAACTTCTGAACGACTCAAAAAGCAATCAGACTCAAATCGTGAATCCTTGAATAATTTTGCTGACTTCAGTCGGTTTGTTCAGTCATCAATCTGTCATTCTACAACTTTCACTCAGTCACGATTCCTGTTGCTCATCTGCTTCATCAATTTCCAGTTGATCCTTTGATTGAGTTTGCTTCTTCCCTGAGCACAGCAGCAAGAGTAAAATGTGAATTAGCATCCCCAGGCATCTGAATTTCTAGTTAAGAGTCATCATTTCTATGTCCGTTTCACACTTGGCATGTTTATTTGAAATCTGTTCTGAAGTCTGATTTAAACACTGTGCTTTGTTGTTCTGAATTACCAGAAAGCTAAGCAAAAATGTATTTTATTGTCACATTCTTCTACTGTCATGGCGGAGGTTTGTTTGAAACAAATCTTGCTAAGTAAACTAGTTCATAATCAAATTACAAAGATGTGTCAGTGTTAGTATGTGATGTCCACTCACAAACATGACAGCAACAGGCATCTGACAACATGTTCATCTTTCTTTCTTGCTCTCCTTCTCTCTGTTAGCTCTCTGTTTCTAAATCTGGAGGTGTCGTATTTTCAGGAACACTGATAGCAGAGTGTTAATAAGCTGAACTGACTAACTGTAACTGTGTGTGTGTATGACTCCGATATGCAAATGAGAGCTTATTTGTGCTCGTATGATTGGTCTCTTGAGCGTATCTTGCTAAGGTAAAGTATTAGAATGTTGGCTTCATTCTGGAATCCATCTCCTTCTGTCTCTCTGCAGGCAGTGACTCTGTGGAGGGCGAGTGTGTGTTCGAGGGGGATTACGCTGTCCCTCCTCTCCCAGTGACTGAGGGCATGCAGCACATTCGGATCATGGAGGGTGTGTCACGCTCTCTCCCCTCGTCTCCTCTGCTGTCCCACCAGGCCCTCAACATGCGTCTCCAGCCGCTCAAGAGACTGCCAGGTAACACTGCTTGTGTTTGTAGGTGTGTGCAGTGCTATATGTGCTGCAGTGTGTGTGTGTGTGTGTGTGTGTGTGTCAGCGAGAAGCCACCTCCTGTTTCCCATCTCAAACACTCCAGCTGAATGCCAGAACTCCCACTGAGAGCACAAATGCCTTCACCTTACACACAGGGAGAGTGTGAACGAGTTTGTGTGTGTGTGTGTTTGTGTGTGTGTGAGTGTGTATGTTTGAGAGGTAACGAAGTAGCAATGTGTTATTTTTAGAGATGTCAATTTACATGTTCATTTAGTGTGGTTTAATTGTTGAAAATTGAAATTTACATCGAAAGTGGTATATATATCTGCATTTATTTGTTAAAAATACAGTAAAAGTAGTTCTATCTATCATCTATCTATCTATCTAATTATGTGTGTAAGGCCCATACTTTGTGATGCTTTTGTTGTCTTTGACACTGCACTTCTGTTAGCAGCCACAAGGGTGCACTGATTATTCTTTTCATCCTTCAGTTTTCCTCCTTGCTTTTTTGTCTCCGTGGAGAAGTAGTTCAGCTGAAGGACTGTTAGTGCACTATTAATGTTTCAGAAATGCTAATCGCCTCCTCAGAGAGCGTTGTGTTGTTTTCAGCAAATGCTGTCAGTGGCAGTTCAGCGTCACTGTATTCAAACAGTCAGACAGTAAGCTGAAAACAGTTTCAGTTTTTTGTTGTCTATTACAGTGAATAAAGGCTGGCAGAAATGTATATAAAATATATAAAATTGTCCTGTTGAGTTTTCAGTGTGCCCTCTAGCTTCCCCTTGCAGCCTAGTATAGTGGTTAGCAAGCATACGTTTTTTAATATGGCCACTGACCTGATCTTTTTGCCCCCTTTGTTCTCCCTCATTTTTTTCCTGCCTTTCTGTGCTTTCCTGCTCTAAAGTAAAGTGGTGAAAGATCAGAAATAGGATTTACTTGGTGAACTGAGTTCTCGTTCTTGTTTGTATCCTCTCTTTAACCTCCCCGACTGTTCCTTCTCCCCCCATGAGTCTGGATTACTGCCAGTGGCTTTTCCATCCACGCATTGTTTTTCCTGCTTTTATCATTTCCGAGTTGTTCCAGTGAGCGTGTCCCGTCCAGTACTGTCCCCGGAAGCTCCTTCCCAACACAATGAGTTGTTTTCAGCCACACTCTCCTGGAAGCAGGACAGCACGGAGAGTGTGATTTCCTTTTCTTTCTGTGTCCTGTATTGTTCATCCAGCCCAGTGCTACACCAACATTGGCTCACTGTCCGTTTTCCTCCCACAATAATCTTCATGTAATATTTCATTTAATGCTCCTGACTGCGTGATATACAATATCTACTTACAGATAGTTTGTGTTAATCCACCAACTATATCAGCCAAGGTTTATAGAGATCATCATTTACATAGTAAATGTTTTTTGGGTTTATGGTCTATGAAGCAAGTATTTGTGCAGTAGCGTTTAAATAGTTGTGCAGTTGACTCCTGATGTACTTGTCTACATGTGCTGCTCCCCTGTATGGTATGTTTTATTTGTGATTGTATGTAATTTAGTTATTTGTGTGATTTGTATATGCAGCACACACTAAGCCCAAGAAAAAATTTCGTAGTATCTATCGGAGTCCCAGTTCATGTTTATTATATCAAAAAAATGGCTAGGATATTCTTCAAAAATTCAGCCTTTGTGTTCCACCAAAGAAAGTCCTGCAGGCTTGAAATGACATAAGGGTGAGTAATTGATGGGGTGAACTACTCCTTTAAAGGTGACCTATTATGCAAAAATCACTGTTATAAGCTGTTTGAACACAGTTGTGTGGCTGCAGTGTGTGAAAACAACCAGCCTATAATGGTAAAAATCCACCAACTCATTCTTTTATAAAACCAATAAATCATAAACAGTCTCTCAGAATGAGCTGTTTCAGATTCTCCCTCTGTGCACGTCACTGAGGGGAAAAAGTCCCGCCCATTTGTGACGCTCTCTGGCTCATTAGCATAAACACAGCCCTGAGTGAGAAGATGCGGTCCGCCATTACTGGAGTTATATACAACAGCACCAAAGAGGCTTCGTGTTGTTTTGAGATGCACTAATGAACATAGGAGTCACCATAATCTCCCTCCATCTGAGCCGAGGACACTGTGCTTAAATTTCATTTTCGAAGGAAATATCCCGGAAAAAATCGGTAACGTCCCCTATATGTTTAGGAATTAATACCAATGCTTCGTGCACGAACGTCAGCTCCAGACAAAGTAAGTTTGTTTTCCAAATTGCCTTTCTGAAAGAGCTTCTTGTCACTCTGTAAGGCTTATTGCTAAAGCTATCATTGTCTGTGTGTTTGCACTGATGTTGTCTTCAAGTGCTATCAGAATGATTGTGAATAGGAATGTGGTAACGTTAGTTAAAAGTTGCATATGAAAGCAACGTGAGTCGATCGCTTGAAGTTGTTGAGCTTATAATCAGAAGTGGGACTTATAAAGTTTGTGATAGCATGAGACCAGCTATGTTGTTGTTTTTATCGCGCCATGCTCCCGTCTGTGTAATTCATAAACGTGAATTTATTATGCACAGTATAATCAGATGACTGACTTTGAAACCGAGTAGTTTTCTGTAAAGATAACAGGCTTGTATTAATAGTGTAATGTTTATTTGCAAAGGCTAGCACTGCTAATACCGGAGCTGGAGCTCTTGAAGCTCCGCCCTCTTCTCCGGGAGCAACAGCTCACTCGCATTTAAAGCAACACACTCAAAACAGCGCGTTTTGGCTCACACCCTAAAAATGCAAAAGGCAATTTTAACAAGCTATAAAAATGTATCTGTGTGGAATATTGAGCTAAAACTTCACATATACGCTCTGGGGACATCAGAGACTTATTTTACATCTTGTAAAAAGGGGCATAATAGGTCCACTTTAAGGCAGAGGGGTAAAACTGGATTCTTGCCCATTAGATTTATACTGGCTATTAGAGGTTTGCTCTTATCTCATACTGATGTGTGTGTGTGTTTGCACAGCCGTTCTGATCTTACATATGCTTTCATTATTCACGCTTGTTTTTTTTCTCCTCCAAAGTACCCCACGCTTGTGCTGTACAGTTTAATAGGCTTAAGATAAAATCTAGTGTCTTTGTCTTGAATGACTTGAGCAGCAATCACTGATGGAGCTGGAGGGAGACTCGCCTCACATGATCTCATGGCAGTCCAGATGGATAGTCTTGGTAACCCGCACTGGAGTTATTCTCCAGTTGAAACATTTCAGGGTTTTTTGTTTTTTTCCTCCCCCATTTTTTTGGTCAGAATGAGTTCCTGGAACTGGAATCTACATTTCCACCCTAATGATGGCAATCACTGCCAAGCAACTGCTTCTGTTCCAGTGACTGAACAATGACCTTTGACCTCCCCAGCCATCGTAACCAGTGCAATTACAGTAATCACCAGCATTTTGAGAGGTTTTAATTGCATACAGGTAAACATGCACACACACGCACACTTGCTGCTTGTTAGCCTCCCCTAATAAATAAGGGATGTGACCTTTACGCAGTCTTTAATAAGTGTTGGTACAATCTGTTAAAATGCATTTATTCTAGTTAGTTATAGCATAACTGTGGCTTGCATGCTATGTGTATTCTAGTCTTCCTATTTCAGATTATTTGCTTTAAATGTTTTCTTATTCAGTGGATGTATGGAGGAGAGAATGGATGAAGGAATGAGTGCATTGAATGGATGAATTCTAGAATTAATGGATAATAGATCGGATGTGTAACTGAGTGTTTAGGTGGACTGATGGGATGAATGGATGATTGAGTGGATAGTAGGGCTGGGACGATACATCAATTCTGGATCGATTCTCCTCTGGAATCGATTCTGAGCCTAGATTTTAACAGCAGATGGCGCTCTAATCTAGTTTTTATCCACACACTCACATGCTCATGAAGAAAGAGCGCTTGTGCATTCGGCTGAGTCTGTAATTTCACCTCGGCTCAGAATGCTTTTATGACACGAGATTAATGTAAACACAGCCCACTATGAACACCCTTGTAATTCACTTCAACCTTTTCTAATTTTATGAATGATTATTTTAGGTTCAAGTGTGTGTAAGCAATTTGGAAACAAGCAGAGTGTGGCTGTTTCTAAAGCATGCAGCGCCATCTGATGTTCAAAACTAAGCTTCCAGAGGAATCGCGATGCTTTCGGAAAATCTCAGAATCGATGTTGAATCATTTCTCGATTTGCGATGCATCAATGTATTGTCCCAGCCATAGTGGATAGATTGATGAATAAAAGAGTGAGCAGATGCACTGAGGAGTGAGTGAGTGAGTGAATACACTGCTGTTAAAAAAGTTGGTGTCAGTAAGTTTGTTTGTATGTTTATTTGTTTTTTTATTTTCTTATTTTTGATTTAATTTTTTTTTTTTTTTATAGCAAGAATGCATTGAAATTGTCAAAAGTGATAGCAAATGTATGGCGTTTATAATATTGCAAATATTTTATATTTCAAATCAATGGTGTTCTATTATTATTCTATTCATAAAAGACATTAAAAAATTCTTCAAAATTAAAAAAAAATACATTTTGCACAAACATGTTAAGCAGCACAACTGTTTTCAACATGGATAATAAAAATAATAATAATAATAAAAAATGTTTCTTAGTAACCAAATAGATAATCGAGTGGAAGGAAGAACAAATGGATAAATGGAATAAATGGGTGAAAAGGTGAATGAATGTAAAGGTGAATTAACTATTAAATGGTTAGGTGACTGGATCTGTGATTTTAAAAATGGATGTAAATTTATGGATGTGTGTTGCATGGAAAATTGTAACTGTGACTGGGACATATGACAGTAAGGAGTGGATGTGTGTGAAAGCTAGAATATGCAGTGTGTATGTGCTGGCTTTGACACTCCGTGTGTTAATAAGCTGCTCTGACTAAGTGTGTTTGTGTGTGCTCATCTGACACTCTCATATTCAAATGAGTCCTTACATCATTTGGGCTGTTCTGATTGGCTGTCGTTTGGGTCTTGAGCCACTCAGTTAAGTCACTTAAAATGAGAACTGTATTTGTCCACAAATGGATCTCATGAGGAGTTCCCAAATAATTCCTATAACAGATGGAGAAGGGAGCTTTCATTCATATGAGTGTTAGTATCTCATATGGTGCGACTCCACCTCCTTTGCTTTAAGCACCACCTTGTTATCTCTGAATGAGTGACGCGTCTCCCTGGGCTCACTGTCATCCTCGTCACTCTATCTCGTTCTTCCAACTCTCTCCCTCTTCTTGTGGCACCTCTCTTCTGCAGGCTGGAAATAGTGTTTAAGCAGCCTGGGGGAGGTGGTGTGTAGACGTGGGATATAATTGGAAGTGTGACACCTCCTCGTTTCCTGTCTCAGGTGACACTGTGACTACCACATGCGCCATGATCTATGTTTTTTTTTTTTTTTACTCTCATCCCCATTCCAACCTTTTCTTTTGCTCCTCCTTCTCCTCCCCTTCTCCAAAATCTCTCCTCTCACCTCTTCTCTCATCTTGAGTATCAGTTTCTCAAGATCACTGGAGTAGATGCTTCAGATCAGCAGCAGTTTGCTTGAAATTCAGAGAACATGTGGAGTTGGATTTATCTGTTTGTGAGGATAGAAGAGGCGAGATCTGTTTTTGGATGAAAGCGGTGAGGACTTTGCCAATCTTCTTGTTTCTGATTATCACTTACACTTGTTCTCGTTGATTCGGTTACACTTGTTTTGTCAAGCATCACTGTTTCTATTGCTCATTCTTAGGGTTAGTGGTTTGAACAACTCCAAAAGTATTCAACTTTAGTGCGTAACCTCATCCCACGTTGTTTGTGATACGGACATGAACGATACCTCAAATTGTGTGGCTTGTTATGTGCTATTATTTTGCTTTGTAACATGCAGTTTTCACCAGGAAGATGTTAAAATGGGCCAAAATATTTCATTGATATTCTATGGTATGATGTAATATATTTGTATATGTGTGTGTACACATATTAGGGGTGTCAACTTTAACGCGTTAATGCATGTGATTAATCTAAAAACTTTAACGCGTTAATATTTTTTAACGCAAATTAATCGTTTGATAAGGTTTATAAAGGCTGATAATGGCTGAATAAAAACAAAAGAATAATAAGGATTATGTCTCATACCTGGCGGAAGTGTGAAAGGTTATGTTTCGTTAAACTAGTTTGTCATGCATTTCTTTATTTCAACACATTTACTGGTAAATCCTAGTATTTTAAATTTGTGATTAATCATGATTAATCACAGTTCATGATTGTGATTAACGCGATTAAATTTTTTAATCGATTGACAGCACTAATAAATATATATATATATAATATATACAGTGATTTTCCGGAATCTGTGCGTGCATTCACACACAACCCGTAAAGATCCCTTAAAGACACGTGACCTTTCATGTGACGTGTATAATGCGCCGCTCACCATTTCACTAAACTGGAGAATGATTTCAGCTTCAGCGCGGATAGTGAGGAGCTCCCTGATCACTGCTTCATACCAGTTTACATATTTTTCGTCGTGTGAACGTTGATCTGCCTTCAAAACACCCGGTAAAACAGTCGAACGATAAAGTGCGTCATCACTAC
This sequence comes from Schizothorax lantsangensis, assembly GCA_027422415.1. NCBI lineage: Eukaryota > Metazoa > Chordata > Actinopteri > Cypriniformes > Cyprinidae > Schizothorax > Schizothorax lantsangensis. The sequence goes on from CM049840.1 coordinate 31,403,261, forward strand.
GACGCACCCTTTACGGCATTGATCCGGCTTTTGTTCACACAGCACTCCTTCCGGGACTGAACCCGGCAATGTTACTAGGTCCCAACCTGGGATCAATCCCGGAATTAATCCCGGGACGTGTTTGCGTTCACACAGAAGGCACTCCGGCAATTTTCTGGCAATTTTCCGGGACCAACGTGCAGTGTGAATGGGGCTATAGTGGTTTGGACACCACTCACATTCTCTTAAAAAAAAAAAATTAATTATAGTTTCCTTTCTAGTTTTTTTTTTTGTGTGTGTAACTAGAATTTGCATACAGATGATGTTCATAGAATGGACATATAAAATGGGACTAATGGCAATTGTGGACATAGTCAAAGATGCTCTGATCTCCAGTGCAAGGCTTTACATATCTTAACCGCATCATTTGTGGATGCCTGTTGTTGAGTGCTATTCGCTCCCTGGTGCCACCTTATCACCAGGGACATAAATGAGCCGTCACTCCTCGTTAAAATAGAATCACAGCATACAAATCGTGACGGATGAGTTCTGACGGGTGTTGGTTGCATGGAACGACCAGCTGTTGTGTTATGTGGCAGAACCAAAACAAGAAGCATCTACACAAGCAAGTGTGAGAGAGACGTTTGAATGTGCTGTTAAAATGCATGGCATTCAGGAGGGCATCAAAGCTCTTGCTGGTTAATAGCATTCTGAGAAAGTGCTTCACTGCTGATAATTATGATTTAAGAAAAATAAGTGTGTGTCAGTTGTTTGTGCTGATTATTGTTTATGATGAAGGGATTTTTTTGTGGTGATTGTTTTAGCTTGTGTTAACTTCCTCAGGTGTTGTTTCCTGGATATGTCTAATATAGCTAACTGGATATTCCAAATGCATTAATATCACAAAAAAAGATTTGCGAATGTGTGGTTTTGACAGATTTTCTGCAGAAGAAGAGTGTAAACTGCCTCAAAATGCAGCCCAAGGGAAACTGTCATTCAGAGTTTAGTTCTCACAGCTCTAAAATAACAATCTGGATCTGACCCCGCTATCCTGCAAATCATGCTTCTGTATTTTTGAGACCTGGGATAAAACATGTTTTACCGCCTTTTGGCATTAAATAATAACAACTTCATTTTGAAATTTAATAATTTAATTCACTTTTTTTGACAAATGTTGACATTACCTGTTCTTAGATCTTAAATAAAATGAATAAATACATGAATATAATAAATCAATATGCACTTATATATATAAAATCATACTAATGACATGTGTGTATATATATATATATATATATATCTCTATATATAAAAAATTAAATTCTATATTTTTAATTCAGAATGCTGGTTTTCTATGTCATAATCATGTGTCACTTCCATCACCCATAAATGTAGTATTTTTATATTCAGAAATAGTTGAAACACTTGAAACACCAAAAAGCATATCTATATATCTCTATATATATCTCTCTCTCTCTCTCTCTCTCTCTCTCTCTCTCTCTCTCTCTCTCTCTCTCTCTATATATATATATATATATATCCATTAATAAATCATTTATTTATTTCAGTTTTTGCTTTATCAGTGGATTATTAATTCCTTCACTGATTGAAATAAATGCTAGGATAGTCATTACCTGTAATTCTAACATGACAGGACAGTACACATTTCTTTTGTATATGACAAAGTGATATATAGCAAGGAAAACACATTTTGTGAGATAATATAATTTAAATCTAAATTGATACCTCAGATTTTTTTTTTCATGTCTCAAAAATCAGTATTTCATCACCCACGAATCCAATGCTGAGTACTTCAGTTCAAAACCAAGCAAACATCAATCAGCGGCTGTGTTTTTTTTGACTATTTGGTGATACTTCACAAGATTGTCCACAGAGGTCAGCAAAAACTGCAAAATATCCAAGTTCGTGTTAACCTGGACATCTAAATGTAAACAAAGTTGTGCAATTGCATCTTTTCAACATGAATTCGATATGTTATACCACCAGAGTCTAAATTCACTCTGTAGAAACTGTTATGCAACATTGCCATGAACATTCCGTCACCTCAGCCAATCACAGCATAGAATCCTCTGTCTACACTGGGATCTTCTAAAGGTGTCTTCCTGTAAATGAGTGTTGGGTTTCCTGTATTAGCAGGTGTCCTGGCAGCTCTGGGGCTGGCGAATGTGAAACCATGACAGCATGAGCAGGAATGGAGAAGCGCTGTCATTATATTAGTAACAGCTCGCTGAAGATCTGTCATCTTTAGACCTGTCCATGTAGGAGGCTGTCTGGTAATCGTAGGGATATCTTTAAAATACAACGCTTGTCACTTTCCAGAGCTGCCACAAAATCTTTCACACCTTCTGTGACGTAGGTTATCGCCTTCTATGTGCCAAGACTTCCTCTACCTACTCAGTCTGGAATAGACAAAACAAACTATTTCTTATATGAGGGTTAATACTAGCACATTTGGCTGCATCTTAATTTAAACAATTGGTGTATGTGCTCTTGTTATTATCTCATGCAAATCCAACAGATGGCACAGGACCATTGAAATCACATGAGGAAACCCTATCTAAATAGTCTTTTATTTCCTTACAAATTTACTTTTCACACGAGTCTAAATGTATCTTCTGCTGTTTGTCTGAAGCATTCTGACTAGTACTTTTCTTTAATAAAAAGAGCCCAAAGGAATATTTAGGAGTGTTCACATACCTCACTATTTGCTCTGGAATGAGGGACTCTCAAAATGTTTTTCTCTTTTACTTAAAAATTCTTAGATGATAAAATCCATCTGAAAGTGTAAAGTCTGCAATTATGTAGATATCGCAAATCATTTTTGATTATTTGATGATTATGTAATAATTGTGATTATGTAATAATTGTGGCAGGCCCAGAAATTAAATTTTTCACATTTTAAAGGAATATTTGAGGTTATTTAAAAGTATAGTTCTACCAAAAAAAAAAATAATGCAGTCATTTACTGACCGTCCTATCATTCAAAACCTTTCTTTCTTCTATGAAACATAAAATATATTTTAAAGGGATAGTTCACCCAAAAATGAAAATGTTGTCATCATTTACGGACTCTCATGTTGTTCCAAACCTGTATGAGTTTCTTTCTTATGAACATAAAAAAGATATTTTGAAGAATGCTGGTAATTGAACAGTTGATGGTCCCCATTGACTTCCATAGTATTTTTTCCCCCTACATATGGAAGTCAATGGGAACCAACAACTGTTTGGTTCAAAATTTTCACTTTTGGGTGAACTATTCCTTTAAAAGACGTCTCAGTGTTTTTTGTCTATTCAGTGAAAGTCAGTGGGGTGAAGTGTTGTTTTAGATCCCAATGACATTCTTTGTAAAGGCAAAAACATTTGAAACATTCGTCAAAATATCTTCTGTGTTCCACAGATGAAAGAAAGTTGGAACAACATGAAGGTGAGTAAATGATGACCAACAAAGCCATTAAACTCTATCAACAGGTGTTGAATGCTGTGGGTTACCACATAAATGATTGCAAAACATGTTAGACAAGTATGTACTGTAACAGTGCACTCTAAGTCCAAGAATCCAGAAATTTGAAAAAAAAACAGACCAGTGTTCCGCTTAATTTTGTTTGCTTAAATATAGATTTCTCCCCTCCAGTGGAAGTAGGGTTGTCTCTTTTCTTGTTTTCAGCTGTTGTTTCTTGGGTTATTTGCACTCAAGTGTTCCCCACTGTCCAGACTCACACTTGATTGGGCAAGATAGTTTCACAGAAGATGCCAGAATCCAGAGCGTCACTGTTCCCATAATGTGCATGTTTTATTTTTATTTTTTTAGAGAATGTGGGAAGTCTGTCTTTCTCTCTGTACCACATGTTCAGTGTTGTCTCAGGGTTTCTGTCATGGGAAGTCACTAGGAAGTGTTGTAGTTGTGTCAGGTAGGTTAAGGAGTCAGTGCTCTGTAAGCTTCTTTGTAGGTTCATTCTCAGAAAAAAAGAGCAGTAGCATTTGTCAGTTGTCTTTACATTTGTCATGTCTCATTTTTTTCCTTAATGTGTTTGCAGTTCTTTGAAGCGATTTTAAATCAAAGCTATGAGACGTGATAGAGTATGAAACCTAATTTTAACCACATCAGCACATCTACATTTAAAACACACTGCATTGTTTTGATGTTATATTCTGTGTTGCGTCTGCATAGCAGCTGTAGATTTTCTAACAATAGACAGCATCCCCTGAATGTAAATGTGGTCTTTGTACATGCTCCATTTCTCAAAAGACTGACTGACCCAGACCCCCTTTCTTTTTTTACACAATTGTTAGCAGTACGATAAAAGCTTTGTATTCACTTATCAGCAATGTTTTGAAAAAAGAAAGTATGGCATACAAATTTTCTTGAAAAAATGTGTTGATGAGTATAGAGGTTTATATTGACTGTTATCTCTCTCTCCTTAACTACAATGTACTTACATATAAATTAATAATTTGATACAATGCATTTAATGTGTACATACATGTTTTTACATTGTACTTGAATATTAAAAAATACCTGCATGTAATTACATCGGTAAGTAATTTTAGTATTACACTGTTGACCCATCCCATACACCTTAACTCACCCTTAAACCTACCCATACCACAAACCTGTCCCTAACCCAGAGCCGATCCTCCCTATACGCAGAATACGCAGGCTGCATAGGGCCCCCGAAACACCAGGGGGCCCCCTTGCTCTCAAAGATGTTTTAATTTTAGTTTCGTTTTTGAATTTGGCCAGCTGTTGTGAAAAACATGAATGATAATTACTTTTAATGCGGTACGCTGTCACCCGCTCTACATAAAAATCAGTCAAATCATGTCTCTTGTTTGAGAAAAAAAAAAGAAAGTTGAAAGCGTACGAGCCGCGGAAGAGACTGTTTCTCGAGCGCTTTCCGTGAGCGCGATTCGACACGGAGTGAAACACGGACAAATGCGTTTCACCCCCCCCACACCCCCCCCGACAAAGTTTTGCGTAGGGCCCCCAGAAGTCTAGGATCGGCACTGCGCCTAACCTTACCCGCATCCCAACTCAATAGCTTCAAAAGAGGTGTTTTGCAATACGAACACAATAAGTACATAGTAGTTAAGGCCACCTAATATAAAGTGAGACTGAAATAATAAATAAAATCCTGTTTTAGAGCCAGTTGTGGTCAGGGATGGAATATCTGATTAGAGTGGAGGCCATCTAAGACTGAAATGATTGAGCGTTTTGGGGTTATAGTGAAACGTGACCTACTTGGACCAAACACCCTCACCCCCAATAGAATACATCTCTCGGGGCCGTAAGGGTCAGAGAAGAGTGACCCTGGCCCCTTTGGTTTAAACAGCCCCGTGCCTGTGACCAACAACAGCGTAATCCGACCCCCAGCCTTACACACTTCGTTAAGCACTACCATCTGTTTTTCTGCTTCGCTCCTGCCCGTCACTTTTGTTCTCCTCTCTGTTTGTTTTGGGGTCGTCCTGACCGTCTCTTATCTCGGGTTCTGAAGATGTTAATGACGTTACAGTCTGTACATGTACTCTAGTGGAATAGGGGGGCCGTTTCTTTTGGAAACCAGAAGCTGGCTTTCCTCAAAGTCACTTCTGGCTTGGCCAGGATTCTTGACCTGGATATGCTCTGGACCGTTAAGCCTAACCCTTTCCTAAACTCATGTTTAACATTTTTTCATTCTCTGCTTGTGCAGGCCTTGTGTGTGTGCTTGCAACACATGCCCTTCCAACATTTTTAACTGCACTGAGCCGGGAACACAGAACGATGGGTTTAGTGGTTTCTTGCTGCTCTCGCTCGCTCCCTCCCTCCTTTTGTGGTGTTTGGACTCCGACTCTTCAGACTCCTCATGGTTCCTGTTAAAGCTTGAGCCAGCGGTTTCTCTGAAGCTCAGCAGAGCAACCAAACCGCCATCGAAGTCCTCTCCTCCCCATTCACTGACAGCCGCAAACTGTTCTGAAGGAGAAAAGAAGCAGGGTGCTCATTTTGCGACTGCAAGGTCCCTGAAACGAACAGATCAGACTCTCTCTTCTCAACGTTCTCCTGTGGAGCTGGACCCCAGCTGTAAGCAGGGAAAACCACTTGTTTGGATTATGGATTTCGCTTCGACGGTCAGGAAGGCGTGTGCCGGGACTAGGGCCAGATGCACGTGGCAGAGGAGGAAGCGGTCGCGTCCGTACGACCGCACCGGACGAGCCGGCCTAGGGGCGACAAGACAGAGTCGGACCTCTTCGCTTTTCAGGCAATGGATGTCTCACTTCTGCTGTACATCTCGGGCCTGTACGTCCAGTCTGAGCCTGTCTGATCAGTCCCTGCTGCAGACAGGATGCTGCACTAGTCCCAGAGGTGCACAGGGTATCGTTGGAGATGGAAGAGATGGACAGAGGGAGGTGTACGGAGAGGAAGTTTGGGTGGGAGAAGTTGAGGACGATGAGGAAGGTGAGGATGAGAACGAGGAAGAAGAAAAAGAAGGTGATGAAGAAGAGGAGGAGGACAGTAAAGAAGAGAAAGGTGAGGTGGAGATGGAGAAAGGGTTGTCTTGAAGGAAAGATGATTCTGGCGTTTCAAGAGGATGACTGGAATGTCGAATGCTTTTTACTCTATCCGGCAATAACGCACGTGTCGACTCTTTACCTTTGATGCATGGAAATGCGATGCTCCTGCACGGGCCGAGTATCAATTAGAATGATAGAGATGGACTGGAGACCCGTCTGGGATGTAATCGGTCTCGATTAGAGGGGATCTCAGAGTAGATGAGATGTATGCATGGCCGGGGTGTGAACGGTGTGAGCTGGTGGAAAGGAAGCGAGAGCGATGATTGATTGACGCCACTGTGGCCTTCAGATGGCAGTCATCATCAGTATCGCTTACCTTGTTGTGGTCACATGGGTTTTGTTAACAATGCAGGCAAATAAAAAAAATTCAGTCCAACTTAATCCTTTTTTTCAGTTCAGACTTCAGTGCTTTTGTTAGTAAAAAAAAAAATCTCTTTGGATTTGTGTTAAAGGTCATCATTTACTCACACTCGTCGTTTTTAAACCAGACTTCTGTGGAAAAACACAAGAAAAAAAAATATTTTGAAGAATGTTGGTAGCTGAACTGTTTTGGTTACCATTGAGGAGAAAAAAAAAACACTGACATTTCTCAAAATGTCTTCTTTTGTGTTTCATAAAAATACATTGTCTAAAAACAAGTCTTAATATCTTATCCTGTGTTGCTCAAGTAAATTTATCTTGCTTTAAAGACTGTTATTTATGATTATTTTAATGGAAAACAAGTCAAAAGACTTGTTAAACTCTCATTAAGAAGTCATTTTTTTCAGTGCATAATAAATGTTTATTGCTGTTGTCACTGCGGGTGCATTTAATGACAACAAATTACAAGAAAATAATTATGTTGGATTGTTCAAACTGAGACATTTCATTAAAAATTATTTTAATCAGATTTCAAACAACTTTTTTTTTTTTTTAATAAACTTCTGAAAAAATGATATCATGTAAGTTTCTCCTGTTCAGAAATAGGAAAAACAAAAATGATTTGAGTCTTATAGGCAAAGACAGTGCAGTTTTGCTGCCTGTTTGAACAAGGTCATGGTTGCATTTTAGAATTTTACAGTTGTGTGGTTTTTAGGACAGTTATCAGGTTTCAGGCTGAACTGAAACAGTCAGTTTATGACTAAAATGTATATTGTTAGCATCAAATGTGGCTTATGACTGGGAAGGTAAAGGAGGTAGAAAACTTGTTAACAGGCTTTATAGGTAGTGTAATACAAAGGAAATCTGATTATTCTCAGTGCCATGGTAGTACAAGATGATCTGTAAACCAGTGTGGCTTAGCCGTCTCAACCGCCCACTTCAGTTCTGGAAAGCAGACTCAAGTGTTTCCACTCATTTGACACTGTATTTTTCATGCTTAAAATGTCTCACAATGACAGACCAGCTTTTTCTCTGGCCTATTTATTTAGCCAAGAGTTTGTTTGCAAGGCCCTTTGTTGTTCTTTTTTTTTCTTGTGCCTTCTATTTCTAAACCGCCAGCACAGCCGGTCCGCAGCTTGGTGCTTGGCTTGTTAGTTGTGCCGCCCAGTTCAGACAGCCACCCTGTCATCGTGCAGCCGTCTTCTCCTCCCTGTGAGCCTCGAAGCTTTGCTTGGTTAACTCAAACCAGCTTTGGGACGTTATTTTCGGACATGGACTTTTTTTTGGAGTGGCATTGCTTGCGGGCAGATCTAATTCAGCCCATCCAATTGTGCTTGGTGTCTCTCTTTTGTTTTGTTTCTCTGTTTTTTTTTTATCCTTTTTTAACCCCCCTGTTCTTTTAAACCCCCTGATCTGTCTGTCTGTCTTATATATCTATCGTTCATTCTATCTATCTGTTGTTCTATCTATCTATCTATCTATCTATCTATCTATCTATCTATCTATCTATCTGTCTATCGTTCTATCTATCTTTCTATCTGTAGTTCTATCTGTAGTTCTATTTGTCTATATCTATCGTTCTATCATTCTATCGTTCTAACATTCCAACATTCTATCGTTCTAACATTGTCATTTTAGCTGTCGTTCTGTCTATCTTTCATTCTATCTGTTGTTCTATCTATTGTTGTATCTATCTATAGAAACGTCCTAACAAATACTTAGAATAGCTTAACTCTTTATAACACCCTAGCATCACAGCAGCAACTTTTGCCTGGGTTTGCACCATATTTTAAATTTAAATAAACAAATAAAATTTAGTTAGTGTATGGTTGTCCAGGAAGCACTGTAATGTGTGCTTGAGAAAGAGCTCCAGTGTGTCCAGCTGCAGTACTCTCACAGTAGGCCAACTGTTGGCTGCCCCACAGTTAATGGGGCGGTATGCAGATTTTGCAAGTGTAGGAAACCCTGTGTCAAAGGCAATGGAATGATATTTGAATTATTAGATTAAATGCACCCTGCCTTGCTAACTGCAACCCTGCTATTATCAACAATTCTATTTTTTCCCCGTTTTTGCTGAGTGTTACATTCTCTGCTGCGCTAGCAGCTTTTTGCATGTGTGGTTTTCTTAAAGGCTGTGTGCCATTGCTTGCCTTTTATACGGCAGTGATTTCCTCTGATTTTGAAAGTCCAGCAGTGCATAGCAAGAGCTGTATTTTCATTCCTATAACTGATGCAGCGCTGTAGGTTTTACAAGAGGCAGAGACATGATAAATGACGAGGTTTAAACCCCTGCAGTGCTGATGTTTTTTTGCTCTCGTGAAAGCACAAACAACACGTTTTCCCATGGGACTCTCCTCCCCCAGGGGGGTCTGAAACAGGAAGCGGAGCTGAATTTGTTGCTCTGTTGTGGAGTTAAAGAGTGGAACTTTAATCAGCTCCCATGGGGGTGTTACAGATGAGACGTACGACTTAAACATCTGAGGTTTGTAGTGACGTCACTGGTTTTGTCATTAGCAGACAGAAACCTCAGGGCACTACAGTGTTTAGTTTTTTTATATTTTTATTATCATATACTAGGGCTGTTGATTGATTAAATAGTGTAATCAAATTAATTGCATGATGTGCTGATTAATTCATTAAATTAAATAATCACATATATGAATATTAATTATAAACGCCATTGTTAATTTATTTAATTAATTAGTAAATATAAAAATATTATTTATAATATATTTATAATATTTACATGATTATGTTTTATAAAAATTATATTAAACATTTATTTTAATACATTTTTTACATTTGCTTAAAAAAAATTCTTATTTGGCAAGGTGCTTACATTAGCATGCACATAAATATTACATAATACACATTTGTTAATTTTTTTTAACCATATTTTTTTTTTCTTACAATTAATTATATTACTTACTATTTCCAATATTAGTATTTTTGTTACAGAACAGCGTTCATTAACAATTTTTGTCATTTTCGTGATTATTTACCTGTTCTGAATGAACTTGGTGGTGTGGAAGGCAGTTGTCTGACTTTTTTGTTTTTAAAGCTGAATAGACTGAGAAGATCCCTATCTGATCTCAGCCATAGCAAAACTGTTGGTCATAAATCACCTTGTGTTTATCCTTTTTTACCATTTTTTTCTCCCACCCCCTGTGGCCTGTCTGATTATCGGATGGATCATCATCACTCATACAGAAGTGCATTAATGCGCTCTTTTAGCTGCGAGATTGTCATGCATGAGTTCGCGTATTTGATTGTTTATGCTTGTGCCTTAAGATACGTGTGTGGTCCACAAATATGTGGATGTTTTTGAATATTTTCTTTTGCTTGCATCCTCAGGCTTACCTTCAAACCACCATTGCTGGCATGTTTGTGAATCATCAGTTCAGAACGGTCATATTTTTTTCTTTTTTCCTTCTTTTTTTTAACCATATGTGGGCCAAAGAACTTTTGAAGAAGCCCTGCATTTTCTGAAACGGATGACATTGTGGGACAAAAGAATAAAAAGAGAGTGCAGGAAAAACAAACCTTGCCGACTTTCTGCTTGTAATGAACAGATCTTTCCACCAATGTGCTATTTCAGCTGCTTCTGGTGTCATTAGCGGGTTTCTGAACTTTATTATACGCTGTCACAAGTGACATACATCCTGCCGGAGGTACAGGGAAACCAAGGGTAAACCAAATTTAGGAAGAATGTTTGGTTGGAGGATGACTGAAGGAGACAGATGCTTCAGCACAATCTTTAGAAAATCCATAGTTGCCATGACAACATTTTAATGTTGCGACTGCAAAAAAAAAAAAAGTGATTGCCAGAAGACTGCGTGTGTTCAACCGAACGATTTCCCACGTGTCAATTCAGAGGCACAAAATTCAAAACAGGAAACCAGTTTGTAGGCTTTGTTATATTGTCTGGAAAAAGTATTGTTCTTTGCACAGCTTTAAATAGTGGCTGCATAGACAACGACATGTGCAGAAGCAAAATGTGCAACTTGGCCAAAAAAAAAAAACGAATAATGTGGCATGCGCTTGTTTTTAATGCTTCACTTTTACAAAACCTGTATGATTTTTTCCTTCTTGGTATCTAACAAATAATACATTTGCATTAGAGTCATTAGCTTTACTTTAGTTGACTGTAAGCTCTATATATACAGCACCTAAATATTGAATTATGTTGCATAATTTTGAAATAAAGAAATTTAAACTCACAAAAACCATTTACTTCCATGTTCACAGTGTTATTTTGATATTATTTATATACTTTTATATGTTTTATTAATATTTTGAATTAGATGAATTAGATTTTTTATACACTCTTAAAAATAAAGGTTCTTTATTGGCATCAATGGTTCCATCTTCTTCTTCTTCGTGTCCTACGATCTTATATTACATTTTTCCAGTGTGTAGCACAACTGATGGCATGGTATCTGGGCTCTGCTAGGTCACGGTCTGAGCATTGTGGTGCCAGACGGCACTGCATAAGGTGTTGCATGTTTTGCTCACTACCGCACTCACACTTGTTGGTTGGTGAGAGACCCCAAGCATGTAGCATTTGTAGACATCTTCCATGGCCAACTCGTAACCTGTTGAGGGTCTTCCAAATAGGCCATGGTTGATTATTGCTGCTGGCTAGACACTCAACGGGGATGATTCCTCTGGCTTCCCAAGAGCTTGCCCCCGCACCAAAGGCGTTCCATCTATCAAGCCAAAGAGTTTCAATAAAGGCTTTCTTGGATGTGCTTATGGCTTGTGTGGTATCCATAAAGCTTTTTCTGGACCTAAGATGCTTTATTGGCTTTTGATGGGAAAAGAGCAGATGTCTTGCATCTATCTCTGCGGTGGTCCGTTCCTCATTACTGATAGCAGTTCTTCTTATGTCTGGTGGTGCTATTCCGGCCAAGGCATGGAGGTTTTTGTTTTGTTTTGTTGTTTTTCAGTCAGTTCAGTTTTAGTATTTCATGTATTTCCCTTAGTAATGCTTCAACTTACATTTCATTTCAATTTCTTGCCAAGGCAACATTAACAATTTTGTTTACTGTAGTGTAAAATATTTATCAATTTATATTTGAATTTATGTCAGCTTTATTTCAATTCACAAAATTGTTTTAGTTTTGGTTTTTGTTAACAATAGTAACTCAAGTGCATTTTGGGGCATTGTAGGTGCAATTCAAACTTTAAAATGAAATGTTTAAAACTGCCCAATATGATTTGTCAGCTCTTGAAGTTTTAAGGCACAGCCACAGATGATGGTTGCCAAGCTAGTTAGCATAATTAGCTATAGCATTTTATTATCTGTATGAAGCTATTGAAAAATAGCTGTGTATATGCTCAAATGTGCATATTGAAATGCTTCTATGATGCCCAGAAATACTCATTTTAGCTCATTTAAGGTTTTGAGACATAGACAGCCATTAACATGCTTTGACTGAATTAGCATATTTAGCTGTAGCATCTATTGTGTTGATCCTTCTTGTTCAGAACTCATTAGATGCCTGTTATACCAAGATTTTTTTCTTCTTTCAGACAGTTTGTAAAGTTACTTTCAGGGCAACTTATAAAATCTAACTGTAGCCGCTGTGCAGAGCCGCTGCTGCCTGAGGCTTTGGTTTATCTGAGAGAAATTCCAGTCTCTGAGGACAGGTTTGACAGTAAGATGAGTCTGTGCCTTAGAGGTGCAGCAACTCGCTCTGTGTTTCTGGGAAAGGCTCAGTTTGTTTTGCAGTCGGTTCTCTTCGGCTCTGTTCTGATGGTGAGAGGTGAAAGGCATGGGGAAAAACTAATCCTGAAAAAGCTCTTCTCACTGTGGATTTAGCCACCGTGGGACACCTTCTTTTGAGGTCTAGCGATCAGCCTTTGACTGTGTATATGAACGCACAGGCTCAGACGCTTCATCTACGCAGACATCCTATTGATGGGGATTGTGAGGTGGGTCTTTTGGGGTCTTGCTGTCTCACTGCTAATACACAACAGCGAGTGTGACTGGTTTACATGTCCTTATCTGCTGTCACTTGGCTTTTAAGGATGTATGATGATTAGAGGTCGACCGATAGTGGATTTTACCGATACCGATAGCTAGGTTGGACCACACTGGCCGATACCGATTAATCAACCGATTGTTTTTAAAATAGATACTGAATGAAAACTAAATAGAGCTTTACTATTTAAAAAACAAACAGTAACAGTACTGAACTATACTTTATAAATGAATAAATATTTAGTATTAATATTTATTACTATATTGATTATTAAAGTTATTTCATAGTTTACAAATGTTAAAAGAAGAAACTTTAAAATTTAAAAATGAAGCCTATTAGTAAATGTTGAAATGAAATGAACACACTCTAACAAGGAACAATACTTCTACAGCTTTCATTAATGTTACAAATGGACTCTTATTAAGTATTACCATTTCATTTCAACAGTCATGCTTAAAGATGGCCATCTTAAAATACCTACAAAAGGCCATATTAAAATTACATGCACAGGTTATTGATATTGTATGTGCACTCTTTATTTGCTGCTATTTTAGAACACTGCATGATTATCTAATTAAAATATAAACAAATATGCAAGTGAGTGACACACTGTGCAAAAGCACAGCGCTGCGTCTTGGAGAAGTCACGGGTATCACACACACACACACACACCAGACGCGTCATTCATTTAAGCAGCGGTCTAAAACTGTTTATTTAATCACCAAACGGACATAAGTTTGCTTCAAGAATGAATTATGTGTCATAAATGAGTTTGAAGTTCGGTGTTTAAATAACAGAGCAAACGGAAAGAGAAAGCGCGATCTGTATTACAGCTCTCTATATGAAGCATACAGACTGTATTAGAGCCACGGAAAGACAAACGTTTTGCTGAAAAATGCACAATACATAATTTATAGCCTAGGGCGAAGTCATTATGTACATTAACAATGATTTGGGACAAATAGGCTATAATGTTATTTAATGGGAAACTATGTGAATGGCGCTCTGTTCCGCGGCAGGATTTTCTGTCGGCTGCATTTAAATGCGCGTTTGAAGTTTCCCGCTCTGTGCAGCGCGCAGTGTCACATGCCAAAACAAACAACATGTGCTGTCAGTGATTTCCGCCTCTAGAGGCCGCTCTCATACTGTATAATGATAGCAGACCATTCTCAACCACTCCAGCAACAGACCCGGCAACAGACCCAGCAACACGAAAAAAAAACAAAAAACAAAAAAAAAAACACCGAAAACTATCGGCATGGATTTTTGCCGATAACCGATTGTTCTGCAAATCAACTATCGGTGCCGATTAATCGGCAAAACCGATGAATCGGTCGACCTCTAATGATGATGGGGATGTTTGACAGTGAGCAGAACTGAAAGGCAGAAATGGCCAAATTTCATTCCAATGGAGCTGTTTGAGGCTGAAATTTGAAAGACACCACATAAAGTCTGGATGTGGTAGCGACGGCCAAGTTGTACTTTTATGCATTAGACAATGTGGAATTGCAAGGATCATAAAAATCCCTATTTTGTCACAGAAGCCAAAGAAAGCAGTTTCTCTGAATGCCTAAATCACTTAGTTTTACAGTTTTTAAAAATCCTACCAAAATGACTGTTCATGAATGGTTTAGGAAATACTGAATATGTGATTACACCTAATTATTCTAATTTCAGCTAAGTGAAATAAATGAGATGTATAAATCCATTCATGTTTTTTGTAACATTATGAATATCTTAACTCTCATTTTTTACATTCAACATTGATAATATAAATGAGATGTATAAATCCATTCATATTGTTTTGTAACATTATGAATGTCTTAACTCTCATTTTTACGTTCAACATTTGTAATAATCAGAAATGTTTCTTGAGCAACAAATTAGCATATTAGAATAATTTCTGAAGGATCATGTGACACTGAAGACTGGAATAATGATGCTGAAAATACAGCTTTGCAATCAGAGGAATAAATTGCATTGAATATGTATTCTAATAGAAAATGGTTGTTTTAAATTGTAATAATTTTTCCAATATTACTGTATTTACAGTAATTGTTAATCTAATAAATGCACCCTTGGTTGAGGAACCAGTGCTGCTGGGCATAATTAATTGTAGGGAAATTCTAGCAGGTTATTATTTTATTGATTAATATTATTTATATGAATAAAGATCAATAGTATAAACTTTACAACTTTATTATATATAAATATATTATTTTTACAACTTGTTGTAAACTTATTGACAATTTTTGTATGTGTGATTATCATTGTGTTTTATCATATTCCTCTTCCTGGTGTTATGCAACAACAGCATTGTTTGGAGCAAATTCTTTGTAGCACACAACTTCAGGTGGGTTATACTTTATCAACATGGCTTTACCTCTCTTGTTCTCTTGTATTCTCTCACAGGAGAAGAAAGCCAGGATCTGGGTCCTCCTCCGTCTGTAGACGAGGCCGCTAACACACTGATGACGCGACTGGGGTTCCTGCTCGGGGACAAAGTGAACGAAGGGCCTGGTGGAGCACAGTACAGCATGGAGGAACAAGATGACCCTCAGGTTTGATACACACATTCAGTGCTCTCAAGCGCCCTCGCTCCATCCAGTCTCTCTCATTATTCTTTTAAAAATAATTCAAGTGAGTTTTTGGCCTAGTGATGGTGGGAGGTGCTTCTCTGCAGCCCAGGGTTTTGTCAGTGGGCGGCTCCCTGCCTCAGAAACACAGATATTCTTGCTCTCTAAATCTTGACAGATGTTCCTGGGTTTTGGATGAACAGCAGCAGTTTGCGCTGGTGTATCCGTGCAGTTCGAGTCTAACTAGGCATGTCTCAGACAGCAGATGCTGAAACCCCTGCCGCTAGTCTGTTTACAGTCCACATTGATCTTAGCCATGATTCTCCAGTGAACATCTGCTTTTGGGTTTGAGTGCTTAGAAACCTTTCAAGTCAGAAAAATGTAATCCAACATGTGCTCAATTCAAAATACAGTACAGCAATATTACATTAATGATGTCAGATGAAATTAAATCTAGCGCTGTAAAAATTTGATTATATTTGTAATAGAATTAATTGCTTGATTATACTGATTATTTAATCTAATTAGTTTAATTCGTCAATACATTAAATAAGACAAGTAAATATATAAATATATTTTTAATATATATTTTAACAAAAAATATTTTGTATATGTATTATAGCTAATTTAATGTTAAATAATTATATTTATATATAAACACTTTTTTATTCAAATAATAGGTCATTTAAAGGATTCGTTCAATTCCAGAATAAAAATTTGCTGATAATTTACTCACCCCCATGACATCCAAGATGTTCAAGTCTTTCTTTCTTCAGTCGAAAAGAAATGAAGGTTTTTGAGGAAAATATTCCAGGATTTTTCTTCATATAGTGGACTTCAATGGGGATTGAAAAGCTTCGTAAAGCATCGTAAAGCAAGTGCAAGATGAGCATTTGTGATTAAAAAGTATTAAAAAAACTAAGAACAAGCCTATTGAAGCTGCACTGAAACTACAATTTGGACCTTAAACCTGTTGATCCCCATTGAAGTCCACTATATGAGGAAAAATCTTGAATGTCTTCCTCAAAAACCTTCATTTCTTTTTGACTGAAGAAAGAAAGACATGAACATCTTGGATGACATGGGAGTGAGTAAATTATCAGGATTTTTTTATTCTGGAAGTGAGCTAACCCTTTAACAATTAAACCCTAATTAAAACAATTATTTGCAGAAGCAAAAGCTCCTAACACATCCTAACAGTGACTGAGAATGGAAACAGCCTCTGAATTTTTTTTAAATGGCATTTTGAGCTCTTGAATGTAGCGCTTGTTGGATTCTGTCGAACATTCCGCTGGTTAAAATCAGAAGTGTTTCATTCCCTCTTAATTGTTCTGAGTTCAGCTCGACCTCATTGATCCGACACATAGTTGAGTCCAGGAATGTATCGCACAAGGCTCCTGCCGTCCACTGCTGGGCGGAGCTGCTCGAGACCTCCACTGAGTTATTTTAGAGGCTGGACCCTGCCAAGCAAGCGTGGTCACCGAGCCAGTCTCTCCCACGCAAACTGAACCCTGAATTGGACAAAAAGGTGTAGAGCTATTTAGACATATTTTGGAAGTTATTGAGTCTGAGATCTGACTTAGAGCCACTGCTGGTTCATAGTGAAAAGAAATGTGAAGTATTATTATTTTTCATGGGTTTTCATTCGGTCGTAGTCAATGTTCCAATGTAGGTGGTTTTACAGTGCGCCTCAAATCATCAAAACAGTTTTACACATTTAGAGTGCACATTTAAAGAAAAACAAGGTCAATTTCACAGTAAAATAAAAATATTTTTTGATTATTGGAGTATGTTAGACAAGAACACACTGTTTCAGTCTTTCTACTCCACTGTTTTGCCTGTCGTTTCTTTGTACTGTTGCTGATTGTGAAAATTGTTTTGACACCATTTTTTTTTTTTTTTTTTCAGTGTTCTTAGTGTTAAACCTGGATCAAACCCTAGTTTTGAAATCAGAATCTTGCTCTGATCTGCAAATTTATCCTTAAATTGTTGTTTTATGAAAGAACATCCTCTTGGTTTGCAGTTTGGTCTCTTTTGGTTGTGAGAAACGTATCTCAAACAGCTTCTGGACAGAAGTACCAGTGACTGACTGAAATTCATATCCGTCTGTATGAAGTCATTAATGTGGCCTCCACCGCAGACCCAGAGTCAGACATGAACTCGCTTAACCACCTATTCTTTCCATGTCTCTCTTCTACTCCCTCTTTACTTTTTTTTGCTGCAACTCTTTCATTATCATTCTTTTTGTCTGTTTATGTTTCTCACTTTGTCTTTCTCACTCTCTCTTCCCACTGGGTAAAATGATCCACCATCTTGGTGGGGTTTTGTAGCTCATGTCTTGTCGCTGACCGCAGCATGCCATAATAATACACTAATTTCTCTCCTCTTTCCATTTGGTTAAGAGTTGAAAATTCAAAGTTCTCTCAGTCATATACCATAAAGCCAATAACATTGTATTAAATTACATAATATTGAGTCACAGTGGAAAAATTGTTTAAGTCAGCCCAGGCCATAAAAAGAGATAATTCCACATGAGTGTGCAGTCCTCAGCAGAAATATGGGACAGCACTGTATCATTAAATACCAGTCAGCAGATTTCCACTTCTGTGGACATTTTTATGTGTGAAAGTCATTCAACGGTGCTGCTTTTCTGGAATAGGATCCTCATATACTGTATAAGCAGTGCACTGATCTACAGTTCTGCAGTGTAACAATGAGTGAACATTAGGCCACCTTCATGAAGCATAAGCATGTAAATGTCAGTTGTTTGTACAATTATTCTTATGCAAATTGTCATATTGAATTGAATGGAACAATACAAGTTAAAGTGGTTTTACTAATGACACAAATTTGTTCTGTTAGTGTTTATATTTTTAGAAAATCATGCAATATCCTTTGCATGTGAATATGACCATCATTTTTCTATTTGTTATTCCTCAACATAATAATAATAATAATAATATGAATAATAAAAATCCTATAAATAAATAATAATTATAAAAATAATGATAGAAGTTATTATAATTAATAATAATAGTAGTAGTAGTAGTAGTAGTAGCAGTATTATTATTATTATTATTATTATTATTATTATTATAGTTATTATTATTATTTGCCATGTTATAATTTATAATATTCCCCTTATAATTTCATCATAATATTATAATATAATATAATAATATTATAATATTATATCATAATAATAAGTTTATTATTATAATAATATAAGTTTATAATAATAATATACTACTACTACTACTACTAATAATAATAATAGTAATAAAATGAATAATAAAAATCATATAAATAAATAAATAATTAAAAGTTATCAATAGTAGTAGTAGTAATAATAATAATAATAATAATGGTTTATTTATTGATCTTTCTATTGATCTATTGATCTCCCATATAGGTATGAGGTATAGTTCTGGGCTGACCACATATTTGTAATACAACTTGGAGCACGATTTTAAACCAATGAGATTTCACTTTGGATGGACAAGCCAGGGCTACAAATTAGAAACCGAGCTACAATTGTCATTTTCGTTCATTGCTTGTCATTCTTGTGGCACGTTTGGAGAAACACTCTAACTCTGTTGGAGTTACTGTAATTCTGTAACTCTGAAATTTCAAGGATGAAATTCTCCTTCTTCTGATGTTCAGGGCATCTCCATGACCCAGAGGATCAGCCCATGCTCCAGCTTAGCTAGCAGCACAGCGTCGCCCCCTCCTGGCAGCCCCTGCTCCACGTTGCCCGCTGGAGCCCCGGGTAACATGGGCACCAGAGACTGTGCTTACGGATCCATCACGAGTCCCACCTCCACCCTGGAGAGCCGAGACAGCGGCATTATAGGTCAGAGACATTCTGTGGCTTGTTTTAGGAACAGAAATAAATGCTAATCATTGATGTACATATACAAAAATTACCGTTCAAAAATGTCCCCGTTTCAAATCTCCCATTGCTTTCTTGCAGCAACGCTCACGAGTTACTCAGAGAATGCCGAGCACGGAGGAAAACACAGCGAGGGCTCACGGGGCAGCCTCAAACTCTGGCAGGCGCAGAAGTCAATGGGTGCAGACTCCTTTCTTTATCGGGTGGATGAAAACATGGCCGCTTCCACATACAGCCTCAACAAAATCCCAGAGAGGAGTCTGGAGCATTCCGTCTCTCACTCCGCCCACTCCATCCCCCTCTACCTCATGCCCCGCCCCAACTCTGTGGCCAGTAAGTTTCCACACCTGTCGCTGTTTCCATTTGCTATCTTCAGAATACTGCATGAATATGTCAGAATACTGTATGTCTGAGTATTATGTGAAATATTAGTGTGCAGTATGCATACTTTATAATTATTTAATATTTTATTGTTTTGGCAACTTTTGGCAGTCAAGTCAATGAGTCAAGAAAGACACTGAAATTGCACTTGATAATGATTACAGTTCGTTTGTCTCATTGTAAACGGTGTTATCCAGTGTGTACTGTCAAATTTTGTCAATTGTAGTTACAAAAATTGCATGCTATAGTATATGTGCATACTGCCAAAATAGTACGAGTAGTATTAGTAGTATACCAGTAGAAACATACCTTGTTAGAATAGATTTTTGAATAGACAACTTTGTCACTGTGCAGTACAGTACAGTACAGAGTACATTACAAAGCCAATGAATCATAGTAGCATCTAACAATATACATTTAAATATAGAAATACATTTAATATAGAAATGTATAAATAATTAAATTTTTATTATAAATAATAATTCTCAAATTATAAATAAATACATTAATATAATATAATATAATAATGCATCTAGAATGAAAATAAAACTGAATTAATGTGACCATAATTTGTTAAGACCACAGTTAGTCTACTCTACTATATTACATATACTAAATATAGTTTAGGCTACTTAACAATGTTACATCATATTCTTTACGACATTATTATTATTATTATTATTATCATTATTTCTGTTGATATGGTTATAAAGAATAAGAAATATCATTTGTTAACCTAACTGTAGGCTGCATAAATTATGGTCACATGAATTAAATGATTAAACATGTGGTGTTCAATCAGATTTTAAAGGTGAAGCTATCCATTTTATAAACATTAAATTTACTTTATCTTGCCAATTTCTTCTAGAATATATATGCCTATACCTATATTGCTTTACTTCCTTTGAGTCATTTCAGTAAGTCAGTTTCAGTCATTTCATTTCAGTTGTTATTTAACCCTAGATTAAGTGTAAAATGGCAGAAACCTCCATATTATGCTGAGCTAGTCAAGACCCAGTCCAGCATACAAATCCTGTTGGTTACAAGCAGTCACATTCATCTTTCACCGCGTGTGAATATTTGGAGTCAGCTCTGTGTGAAACTCATTCAGCTGAGGCTCTTTGAACACTTCTGTTCATGAATGGTGAACTGCGGAGACAGGAAATATCCCACATAATCCAGACCCTAAAAGTCAACAGACACGTGTTTCCAATTCCCTTAAAATGTCAAGGTCAGTAAAAGCACAGTGATTACTGTGAGAGCTATAGAAGTGGCCCTCTTCTCAGCTTTATGGGCCATTTGAGCTGTGGAGCGGCTCCTAGCTCCTGATGCTGCCCCGTTATAACAAAGCAAGGACGTCTGCGTGAATCTCCTCCAGGTTTTATGAAGGATTTGTGATTTGTGCTGCTGGTTTTGGATCCACATGTGAGAAAATAGTATCAAACTCAGTAGCTCAGTTGTCAGCTTTGGATTTTTGAAGGTTTGCTATAAGAAATTTCCAATATAAAGTAAATTAAATGTTCATAAAATGGTTAGTTCTGCCTCTAAGTCTGAGAGCAAAGCAAGCTTTGTTTAATTAATGTGACCATCACTGGTTTATTTATTCAGCCTATACAGTTAGGTTAACAAACATTAATGCTTATCATTCTTTATAATTACCGTAACAACAACAGCAATAATAATAATAATAATAAGAAGAAGAATTTTACATAAAATAATAATAATTTTATTTATTTCTATTTTGTTCAATCCATTATTATTATTATTATTAATTTGATAATTGTTGTTCATGTTAACAATCCATTTATTTTGATTGATTTATTTATCTTTGAACATATGGTTATGAAGTTGTTTATTTCAATAAATTCACCAGTGTCTTTCTGATTTTTCAAATATTCAAATTAACATAACTTCAAAGTGGCATGCAAAAAAATATAAAAAGCACCATAAAAATAAGGGTGAGTAAATGGTGACAAAATTAAATTAAAGTAGTACGGTAAATGTGACGTGTATATGAGAAGACGTCTTCTCACATACTCCCAGCATGCACCTTAGTGAAGTGAATGCAGTTGGCGGCAGCAAGTGAGTGAATGACGTGATCTATTTGTCTTTTCTCCTACTCTTCTCACCTCTCTCTCATGCTTTTTCTCTCCCCCTGATTTTCTTTCTTACTCATGCATGCTCTCCTCTCACGCTTTTCCTGTCTTTCACTCTCTTCCCTCACACTTTTCATTTCTTTCTCTTCTTATCCCACCCACTCATTCCCACACCTCCTCTCTGTGTGCGTCTCTCCGTTTGTCTTTCATTCCATATTCCCCTTTCAAAACCTGCCTGATCTCCGAGTTCAAGATGCATTTGGTTATTGTTTTGAACAGAAAGTCTGGTATGAGTTTTGACATGTTCTCCTGTGTGCACTTCCTGTCACATATACACACATGAACCTTCACATATGTACATAAAAACATAGATATGGTTAAGTAGATGCCTTATTAGTGGCTGTTTCTATGGGCTGATAAACGAAAGCTGTCCGCCATATTGGAAAGGTCAAAGCTGGTCCATGAACACTCAAGAGCAAGTTGCCTGTGAGTCTGCAACCGTTGTATCAAACCAAGCAGCTTTCTGTTAGTCAACGCTGAGAATCCATGTGAACAGCATGAAACAGTTGTGAAATCTTTCGCCCAAATCAAGTGGATTCCTTTTGAAATGTCTAGATTTCGCTCGTGACCATTGGATGGTATCCAGTGGTAACAGAAATTGTTGATTAGTGCAATGTGACTGCAGTCCAGTTTAAGCCTTGGAGTTATTAGTGCAGTGGTGCATATCGTAAAGTGGGATTGCTGTAGGGTGTATTAGTTCTGGCTGATCATTACCTGATAGCCTGAGGGAAAAAGCATCCCTACGTTCTTATGTTTATCTTCCATATAGTATTTTGTAAGGACACAAACAGACCCAGTTTAGAGATAAGTAGATGTGCACATGTTCAGACATTTGGTGTAAAATGCAGACGTGCCTTCTGGACCAGCGCCACGGTGGGACTGTAAAACACCAGTTCAGTTGATGGGAGCCCAAATCATTGTGACGCATGTCAAGCGGCTGTAAATCCAGCAACACAGTCATGCCAGCCAGACAGTCTGCAGTGCAGATGGAGGTGGTGGGGTTGGCCAGGAGAAATGCTGGGATATTTTTTACACTTTACAATGAAAACCATAGTTTTGCCAATATGCATTTAATGGTGCTGGGTAAGTCTCATGAGGCCTGTTCACAAAAGGAACGATGCCTATAAAGATAACAATAGCTATATAAGCATCCACACCAATAGACAATAATGTTCTGTTTATTTTTAGCATGTGGTGTGGTTATGTAGTCTGCTGCTTTAAAAGCTTGAGCTCTTTAAAGTTGGGGGAATTCTGATTGATCAATGTATTTATCGTTCATCAGCTGGAAAAAAATTGCTCTGTAAGTGATTCCAACATTATCGTTCCTCTTTGTCGTTATCGTTTTATCACTGTGTGTTGTGGAATTTACTATTCTGATTTTTAGAACTTTATAATGATCATCTTTGGTGTGAACAGGTCTTTACACTGATGGAGATTCAATCTTAATTTATTATGGATTTACAGTCGTAAGATTAATTGTGACCTTTTTCAAATCGGAAACTATAGCTGCCGAATTTTGTCTTTACAGTGCTGATGTCAAAACCCAGAGATTCAGATTTTCCTAAGTGTTTTTATAAAGTTTTTTTTATTTTTTTAATAAGATGTGGAAAACAAAACTCGACTATACTTTTGATTTTCAACATTCTTATGTAGTTACATAATAGAAACATACACTTTATAAAATAAACGTAACTGCTTTAAAATGAGTGTTTTATAGTATAGGTATGTGTAATTCACATTGTAGAGCAAAACATCAAAGTATCATCAAGTTATGTTACCACAGACCTTATTTTACTCATGAGTTGTATGCAAACCAATAGGAAAATCTCAAGAGAACCACTGGCGAATTAGTCTTCCGGGTTTTGACGTCACTGCTGCAGTTCTCTAAAGTTCCCGCTCAAACGTGATGTTCTCTTAGGGGAGGTTTAAATTACTAAACTGTTGTTCCACACATGTAACAACAGGAAGTTGTAATTTGTACACATGTACCATGGGGCCATGGATGGCTTTCTGAAATCTGTCTTCGATTAAACACATTAGCAGAGAACGAAAGGCTTTCCTTAGTATGTGGCACCTTACTTTGATGGTGGCCACTTGTCCATAACACCAGTGCTAACACTGCCACAATAATAGCTGTTGTTAAATAGTTTCAAAAGCTCTCTCCAGCTGCTTTGAGGCGAGATCAATTCAGTGGCCACCCACTGTGTTCTTAATATACTTGTGTATCAAGCCGCCATGAACTTTCCTCCTCATTAGCAAAGAAAAAAGGTGCTCAAAATTCATGCACACATTTTCATGAAAGCTAATAACAACAAGCTAAGCAAACACAAGCTCTTATAGAGTTTGTCAAAGGGTTTGACTCATCATTAACAACAAATAGAAACCATGGTGTTACCATGTTTTTGATAGTACCAATAATATCATTGTTTTCTTAGGAAATGCCTTGTAAAATAGCTTGGAGTACCATGTTGTATCTCCATTTGTAAGTCATTTTGAGTAAAAACTTGTTCCTTTACGAAAATTAACCATGATTTTACTACAAATAAAGCCAAAATAAACATGGATAATACAGTTAAACCATGGTAACCACAAATTAACCGTTGTTTTGCAACACTGAACGCATATTTTAACCATGGTATATATGTAGTAAAACTGTGTTTATACAAATGATAACCAATCCGCCAAAAAACATGTTTTTTACTTCTATAATCATTTACTAACATGGTGTATATTCAGGTACAATCTTATATTATTTTTACCATGGTAAATGGTTTATTAAAAAAAATACTATGTTAGATGTACTTGGTAGCTGAAGTTGAGAGTTGATTAATTTCAGGTGAAGTTAAACTGACGGTACACACACAGTAATGTTATTGAAAACGTTCTCTGATTTTGGAACAACACACTCCTTCTGGAACCTGTTTTCTTCTTTTTAATAGCTTCTCTACATTTGCTTGGCTGCTGAAATGAGGAAATGCATAATAAATGTTTTCTGTTTTTCACTGTTATTGTTGTGTATTCTCCGTCTGTTGAATATGTATGTGGGTGGCATGAGTTTAAATAGAGTTTGTCAATCTCTCTCTCTCACTCTCTCAATTTTCAATTTAAATTCAGAATTTATTTCAGTGTTCAATTTCAAAGTATGTTATTGACATGAATATTTTAAATATAATATCGCCCAAGCATCAATGCTCACAAACACAAAAGGAAAAAATAAAATAATTTTAAAGAATATAAAATATTTCATATTAAGCTAATATTTAAAATATGTGAAACTATATTTTTAAATATTAAAAGTAGCCTGATTCCCGTACCGTCCCCCACTCTCTCTCTTTCACAGCCACTAGTTCAGCTCACCTGGAGGATCTTGCGTATCTGGATGAGCAGAGACAGGCTCCACTGCGCACGTCTTTGCGTATGCCACGACAAAACTCCAGTTCCAGCCGCTCTGGACAAGCTGACATGAGAGGTGTGTATATTTTTCTTAGATTTATTAAATATCCACTCTTCAATTCTTTCACTTCACCACCACCTTGTGTATGGTGTAAAACAGCTCTTTAAGATAATAACACAAAGAGAAATAAGTATGGAGATTATTTATTGACCAAGAATGTAAATCCAAACAAACTTATATTTGATTTTGTATATTTTTTTAATAGCCATCCTTTGTCTAGATTCCAGCTCAGCACATTTATGAGTTTTTTTAAATAGTATTGAAGTGGTTCAGATGTACCTTATATTGAATACTTGTTGGCTGCTTTTCTCTCACTTCCTGCCATGGGCGGCGCTAGGGAGGGGCTAGCAGGTGCTCCAGCACCCCCAAGAAAAACCAAAGCACCCCCATAGCACCCCCATAAAAAATTAAATAAAATAAAAACATTTGACTCATTACACATGCATAAATACTGCAATGCAATAACGTGATTTGCAGTCGCACGTAATGTCAGCATTTTATTTTAAAAATGGATCGGTTCCTTGTGCCAAGTAGTAGCCTTGGCCTGCCCCGACTAAAGATTTTTCTAGTCAACTATTCGCACGTTTATATTAAATTGATAGTATAATAACCATTTAGGTTATTATTTATGCCTATTATTTAGGCATTTAGGCGTATTATTCCGCGCTCAAACGCATGCATAACGCTTGCCGCAAAGCACCGGCTAAAGTAATGAATGCATCGGGGAAAAATACATTTTAATTATTTATTAATAAACTAGTGCTTTCTCAGACTCGCCATCTCCACAGTGGACGTTCCTTTAATAGAGAAATGCACCTATACGGACTACATAATCAGAGAAGATTTGTTTTTTTATTTTAATTGGTTTTCAAGCTTTCTGCAGATTTATTTCTTATGTCTGTGAGCTGGTTCATTGTTGTGACGCGCTCCATTCATGGAGACTGCATGATACGACAGAAAGCACATCCAAAAATGACGGGAGTATAAGCTCTTTCCGCAGGAAAAAATAAACAAATAAAAATAATTGCGTGCGCGCCCCCATGCAGTAGGCTAAGCGCTATAATACTCCCACATTCCTCATAAACATTTGAAATGCGCCTATATAGTGATTTTATTATTCATATAAAAATAATAATAATAATAACAACCTGTTTTGGTCATATTTACTATTAATTGCCCAGCTCCCCTGTCATTGATCTAGCACCCCCTCAGCACCTGCGTTCAACATTCTCTGGCGCCGCCCCTGCTTCCTGCTCCAACCAGATTTTTACAAAAGAAGGAAAAAGTCATAAATTATATATTTTCATAACTCCAGAAGCCTTTAGATCAAGGATTAGGTTAGTCTTTTCATGCAAAACATAAATTCAGTCATTTCAGCTTGTTGGGGGTGTTGCTACTCATTTTACACGCAAAGTGAAAAGCCAATCATAACAGCCGTCATTTACACATAAGGTGCTGTAGAAATATAGCCAGCATAGTTTGAGAGAGGGTGGAAAATGGTTATTTAAATCTCAATTACGACTGATTTTGGTGATTACATTTACATTTATGCATTTAGCAGACGCTTTTATCCAAAGCGACTTACAGTGCATTCAGGCTATACATTTTTTATCAGTATGTGTATGTACTGATTAACATTATAAGTGGACTCCACTATAAGTGGAAAATAGAATTCTACAAAATAATAGAATGTCCCTTCTAAAATTAACCTTTGCAATGTAATGACGTCTGTGTGTGTGTGTGTCTTGCCTCTCGTACATCTGCTCTCCGCTACACACAGCATGTCCCATTAAAACCCTCAACACACTCCGCAGCTCTTCTGCGGATCACTCTCCCCCTCGTCCTGCTGTTCTCGGTTTCCCCTTTGGACTGCCGTGCCATAATCTGTCTCCTGTCCAGATCGATGTATTGACTTCCTATTAGCATTAGCTCTGAGTCATCTGTCAGTGCTCAGCGTGCTGTCTAAAGCGCACAGTCAAGGCTCCACACATCCTAAATCATGCCGGCTGGGAGCGAGCCTCGGAGGTCTGGGTTTCCTCTCAGATTCAGTCAGAACTCCAATAGCTTGAGTCACAATTCACCAAAGAACCTGTATATTTCAGGATGATCGCACAGGTGACAAAAAAGTGGAGGCAGACTGTATCTGTGTGCTTATAATACACCCTTTTCACATTTCCTGGGTTCTCAGAAGCAGATGTCATGATAGTTGGGTAAACTTCTATAGTGATGAACAGACACTACAACAAATATCGGTAACACTTTATTTTAAGGTGTCTTTGTTACATCTACTTACTATTATAATAACAATTAATTATGCATAATTACATACAGTACAAGTAACCCTAAGCCAAACCCTAATCCTAACCATATAGTAAGTGCATGTAGTTAATTAATATTACTCAATACTTAAATGTATAATTACACTGTAACAAGGACACCTTAAAATAAAGTGTAACCCAAATATCATTTTTGTGTTCCCATTTGCTCCGAAAGCAAAAGAACAAATCCACGATAGTGTTTCTATGCAAAAGATGAAAAAATATAGAGAGATTGATAACATTAGGCAGAAAAGTGAAGGATGTCAAATGTGCCGTCATTTCCTCTGCCGGTGTATTAGAAAGCCTCACTCAGTAGCATTAACTAGTATTATGTAATTTAATGACATACAACACAAAATGAAGTGTTATCAATGCACATTTTTAAATGAAAATGTAAAACATAAAACTTTGCCGGATTTACAATGTTAATTGATGAATGTGGAAACGCATTGTCATATTTTGTTGATGTACATCAGGGATCCGAACGTAATATAGATAGTAATTCTACCACAGTGTAGATAATGGCATAATTTGACAGCAATTACAAGCAGGTTCTTTCATGTATAAGTATAGTACTCTTTCAGAAGGCATTAAAAGCCTTTTCCACCTGTAATAATCACTCTTAATAGTGGAAAACATTTGGGGATGTGAACCTGCTATAGCTATGCCCTTTTTGCTAAAGTGTCTGCTAGCATCATCCATATGTGCTCATAAAGGTCACCTCGCCCGTATAACTCCGCCCACCCCTTTATGCTAATGAACAGATAATTAATTCACATGTTATCAGGCTAATTAATAGTCCACATGCAAATGGAGGGATAAATAACCTCATAATATGCTCCATCACACTTGTTGCAGCATAATCCTATACAGTCAGGAAATTATACATAATTTATGCTAATTGCGCTGAAGATTTCCTCCCAATATCTCTGTCCTGCTTTGACATGACACTTGCCTTGAATATTATCAGTAATTGGGATTAATGATAATACGTATGAAACGTATAAGAATAATGAAGACTTTACGACTGAATATGAATATAAGATGAGGATTATTTTAATTAATATTAAGCATCTCTATTATGATTTATTGCAAGCGTATGTGGTGGATTAATATGGTGATGAATATACATTTTGCTTTGTGCATGGTGGCAATAAATTTGTCAGATACGCCTGTTTTTGATGCATGGAGGCCGATCTGTTATTTCAGATGTGTTTTCTGCCGTGCATTAATGGGTCGAGGCACCCTGTCGACGATCATTGATTCATGGTGTTTCACACTGCAGCTCCGGCTTGCGTAAGCTACCAGTTCTGGCCTTTTCCAGACAAAGCATCTCCCTCTGCTGGTTAAAAATGATTGTTGCATTGTGAAGAGGCTTTCATTTGGAAATTGAACTGTAAAACTTTGTTTGATGGATAACATCTCTGTAAGAAGAAGAAAAAGAGGCTTTGGAAGGATAAATATACAGTATGTATGTGTATGTTTGTATAAAACCTGTTTCATTGACAGCATTTCCTAATGTTTCCCATGATGCAGTGCACTTTGCTCCATACCGGCCACCGGACATCACCCTGAAGCCGCTTCTCTTCGAGGTGCCCAGTCTGACCCCCGATGCGGTTTTCACCGGTCGAGAATGGCTGTTCCAGGAAGTAGAAGCTTGTCTGCGCAGCAGCGAGTCCTCGGCCAATCAAGGTGTGGTTATTGTTGGCAACGTGGGCTTCGGCAAGACGGCCATCATCTCTCGCTTGGTGGCTCTCAGCTGCCACGGCAATCGCATGAGACAGATCACCTCTGACAGTCCACACGCCTCACCAAAACGTGAGTCATTCAGACCAATGAATATGTTAACTGTGAATACGTTTCCTTACGATCTAATGAGCTTCTAACAGAAAAATTGTATAGTAGCAAAAACAAATAATTTAGTTATTTATTGACCATTGTGTTGTGACTTCAAGCCTGTTATTTTGTCTGTGAAGTTATTTCACAGCACTTTTCCATCACACCACATCTTTCAAGCTCAGAAAAGGACAAAACAAACAAACAAAAAACACCATAAAGGTCGTCAATATGAGTCTTGCACTGCATTCTAAGAAACAAACCTGAAACTTTCAGCACCTTCTGAAAGACTTTCATCAAATAATTTGATAGTTCATGCTAACTCTTCAATAACTTAAATTCCTGTCTGCCCCTTACATAAAACTCTCATATGGCTTTAGAAGACTAGCTAGGTGTGTTTTTTAAGCTTAATAGACATGTTAACTATGCACAATAGAAAATGGTTTTATTATCATTTAAATTTATATATTTTTTTCATTATATAGAATGTAGATTTAGACTGTATTTTGTGTGTGTGTGTATATATATATATTCATTATAAATATACACGAACTAGCAAATTATATATAGATACAAAATAATAATAATAAATACTTTCACAACAAGTTTCTATACATTTTTTATTAGTAAGTGCTTTGAAATTCTAAATATTAAAATCCTGCAAAACATTTAATTAGCTACAACTGATGAGAATTTGCATTCATGGATATAATGTTTATGATTTTAGAATCACAATACTCCACACATTGGTCACAGTGAATAAAATACATATTACATCACATAATGTCAAGACAATTTTATGGCCATAGATATAGAAACTCGTAAAGAAAAAAAATCCCACAATATAAAATTATACACTACAGGTTTGAATGACTTGAGGGTGAGCAAATAATGAAAAAAGTGATAAATCATTCCTAGGCGAACTTTTTTTTTTTTTTTAAAGGGAACAAATATTTTAGCCCTTAAAATGTCAAAACCGTTTTGTCTCAGTTTATGACAAGGTTCACATCACATGCATGCCATGCCTTCCTCTCAGATGGTGACACACTGCCCTTGAGCCAGCCTCAGTCCGCTCACGGCACTCTGATCGGTGGGAGCAGCTGCCCTGGAACGCCTGAGATGAGGAGACGCCAGGAGGAGGTGCTCAGAAGGCTGGCTTCTCAGGTGCCAACTAATACCAACATAATCAACGGGGCGGGCATATATCCAGCCTGCCATTCAATCTCCCCCGCTCCTCTTCTCTTCTATTGATTTATTATCTCTGTCTCTCCATTTCTTCCTTTGTCTCCTTCTTCATTTATTAATTTGCTCCTTGTCTCGCTCTCTCTCTGTGCTTTCCATTTCTCTCTATTCTTTTAAGCACAAAGGTTTATTGCAGCTCTGTTGCCTTATCAAATATTTATATGCGCAGAGTCTCCCAGCACAGCCATTAAATATACTCAGAGTCTGCATTGCTAATGATGACAAGCTTTTGACACACACACACACACACACACACACACACACACACCTACACATACCGTGTGATGAAGTGAATCCAGAGAAGCAGCAGTCTTAGAATATTGGAATAAGGCCATCGATGCACTCAAACTCCATAATGTTTTATGCATTAATAAAACCCCTTCATCACATCAAAACTCCTGAGCTTTGAATCTTTCTCTAGTTTTAATATTCATTGTGTTTTTGGAGCTGAAAGCAGTTCCTGCACTAAATCCCTGAAACTGGAAATACTTTTGTGCTTTTTCTGTCTATTTCTTTGTCTAAACCTACATTTAGCAGGAGCATCTAGATGTACTGGGCACCTTTACTATACAGTAAAATACAGTAAAAACTGTAATATTGTGAAATATTATTACAATTTAAAATAACAATAATACAATAATTACAATAATAAAATGTCATTTATTCCTGTGACGCAAAGCTGAATTTTCATCAGTCATTACTCCGGTCTTCAGTGTCGCATGATCCTTCAGAAATTAGTCTAATATGCTGATTTACAGCTCAAGAAACTTCTTAACAATGTTAAAAACAGATTTGCTGCTTAATATTTTAGTGGAAACTGTCATACAATGTCTTTTTCAGGATTCTTCAATAGATATAAAGTTCAGAGGAACAACATTTATTTAAAATAGAAAATCTTTTGTAATAATTGAAGTATTTACTATCACCTTTGATCACTTCAATGCATCTTTTCTGAATAACATTATTAATTTCTTTGGGGAAAAAAATCTGACTCTTGCTACTGAACTTTTGAACACAGTAGTTTGTATTCTGTACACAATATTAAAGTTATTGTTCTTGCTTTACCAATGCATGTTTTGCAAGGTTCCTCTTTCTGTCAAACATATTTTATTGGACTGTCCAGCTTTTAATGTATGTAGAAAACTCTTTTATGAAGTGAACTCACAGAGTTATTTAGTATAATTTTGCCAGAAAAAGGTTTAGAATTTTTATCATATGTTAATGTAAAAAATATTGTGTGATTATAACTTGTCTGTTTGTTTGCTGGTTTTTATTGTGTTTGTTATACTTGTATTTTTTTTTATTGTTTTTGCCATGAAAATAGCCTAAGATGCTGACATGGCATTAAATAAATTTATACTACTACTTGCTTTACCAGTGAACAATTGTGTGTCTCTGAACAACACTGTAGTGGTGTTTCATTTTCGAAACATCTGTTTTCTAAATCATCACTGAGTAAAATTTCAGCACTCTGGCAACAACATGTACAAATATAATTCTGTAACTGAAACTGAATGTTGATATGTAAAAGTAAAGGTGCGATCTCAACCCAAGCTGTACTGTGAGTGTGAATGTTTGTCAGCTTATATCTGCTCTCTCGTGTGCAGGTGGTGGCGTACCATTACTGTCAGGCTGACAACGCGTACACCTGCCTGGTCCCTGAGTTTGTGCATAACGTGGCAGCGTTGTTGTGCAGGGCTCCTCAGATGCAGGCCTACCGAGAGCTGCTGCTGCGCCAGCCGCACCTGCAGAGCACCCTCAGCCTGCGCGCCTGCGTCCAGGACCCTTTCAACGCTTTCCGCAGGGGCCTGCTGGAACCTCTGGAGATCCTGCATCGAGGTGCGCAAACGTGTGTTCGTGCGCACTCTTATACTCTATACACGTGCTGACATATATGTAATATTGAACACATGCAATGTTTACAGAGAGGAAGATCGCGTGTGAGGAGAACCTCATCATCCTGATTGATGGGTTGAATGAGGCGGAGTTCCATAAACCGGATTACGGAGAAACCATTGTTTCCTTCCTGTGCAAAACCATTGAGCGTTTCCCTCCCTGGCTTAAACTGGTGGTCACTGTCAGAACGACACTGCAGGTCTGTATTCCATCCATCCATCTGTCCATACATCCACCCATCCTCTTTAATTTTTTACAAATTTTCTCTCTCCGTCTCAGGATATAACTCGTCCGTTGCCTTTCCACCGGATCTCTCTGGATCGTCTGGAGGAAAGTGATGCGATTGACTCGGACTTGCAGGGCTACATCCTGCACCGGCTTCACTCCAGCCAGGAGATCCAGAACAACGTGGCGCTCAACGGCAAGCTGGACAACACAGCCTTCGCCAAACTCAGCACTCATCTGAAAAGCCTGAGCCGGGGCTCCTATCTCTACCTGAGGCTCACTCTGGACCTCATTGAGAAGGGTTACCTGGTGCTCAAAAGCTCCAGCTTCAAGGTCAGGGGCCAATCCACACAGATGCCTCCTTTATTACCTAATTTAATTTAATGTAATGTAATATAATTATTTTAATTTAATTAAAAAATAATAGAAACATTCAAACTAATTAGAGCATTTGTGTATTTCTACTTTTTTCTAGTATAGCTTTTCATTATGTATGTTTTGTTATTTTTACTTTTATATATTTTTATTCTATTTTAGATGTTCAGGGATGTATATGGTGCTACTTTATTTTTTTAGATTTTTAATGTTTATTTTATTTTTATTATTATTGTAGCCTTTCATAGGCATGCATGTGGTGTTAATTATTTATTGTTCATTTTGGTTCTGTATTTTAAGAAAAAAGTAATAGAGTGAATGAAACCCTTTTAGATGTTTTTGAAAGAAATTTGAAAATGTGAAAAGAAAATTTAAAATCTATATTTTTTAAGTCTAAGGGCAAGATTTACTAAACAGGGCAAATTATCGTTAGAGCACAATTCCATAAAAGCACTGATGGGAGGGAAAATTCTGCATGTGATTTACTGACAATGTGCACATTAAAGAACACAGACGCAGCCAGATCATTTCCATAATGACCAGCGCAAATTACCGCCTGCTTTTTTGACATGCCTTTTTGGCCGTTAAATAATGGCGCAAATACCAGTAATTTGACGAGCGCAAACGTTAGTAAATCTCTTTGCATGATTCATTATAATACTCTCCTCCCATAAATTTTGTGTCTGAAAGGGAAACTCCTATAAATGCATATTCAATAAGGTCAGGCGCAAAAATAACTGTCCATGCCTTTTCAGCGCTAATTCTACTAAAGCGTCTTTAGTAAATCCTGACAGTACTATTTTAACGCCAAAAGACGGTTTGCGCTGGTGCAAGCTGTTAGTAAATGTGGCCCTAAAAGGATTAATATGTTTCATCTTTTTAGCATGTATTTATTGTTTTTATTAAAAGCTGTAAGCATTATGTTTGTGTGCAGGTGGTTCCGGTGAATCTGGCCGAGGTTTACCTATTGCATCTGAACATGCGTTTCCCGACTCAGTCGTCATTCGAGCGCGTTCTTCCACTGCTTAACGTGGCCGTGGCTTCTCTACACCCGTTAACTGATGAGCAGGCCTACAGTGCCGTGAACGCCAGCATGGTGCGTGGAGCGGCCTTGGACTGGGATGATTTCCAGCAGAGGTCTGAACTCCTGTCGTCCTTCCTGGTGAAAAGACGTGATGGAACGCGCATGTTCATCCACCCCTCCTTCAGAGAGTGGCTCATCTGGAGAGAGGATGGAGAGAAGACCAAGTTCCTCTGCGACCCCAGGTGAGAAGTTCTAGGGCTCAAAATGTGTATGTGAATATTTCATAAAATTAAAAGCATTTTTTCTTGTTGAATATCCTGAAGTAAAATCAGATGTGAACATTGTCAATGCCTGAGAAATATAGCTAAATCTCTTATACCCCCATCTTGTCTCTTTTCCCATGATCCTTTAGGAGTGGCCACACACTGCTCGCTTTCTGGTTTTCACGGCAAGACAGTAAACTTAATCGACAGCAGACCCTCGAACTTGGCCACCACATTCTCAAAGCTCACATCTTTAAGGTTAGGCTAACTATAGCACCTATAAAAGTTTTCATGTTGCTAAATTGATAGCATAAACTTGACTACAGCAGTATATAAATGCTTTTGAAACAGATTTATGTTACATTTCCATTGGTGTCGTTAATAAAGCACTTTGTCTCTTGGATGCAGGGCCTGAGTAAGAAGGTTGGGGTTTCCTCATCAGTTCTGCAGGGGCTGTGGGTGTCCTACAGTACAGAAGGGCTCTCTGCAGCTTTGGCTTCTTTGAGAAACCTCTACACTCCAAACATCAAGGTATAAAAATAAAAACTGAATTCCCACAATCATAGAAAACCTAAAAACATCTTCAATTTAAAGTGATTTCCAGGCCTGGAAAAGTAGATTTTCTAAGGAAAATATTTTAAAATCTTTTTGAAAAATCATAGATATTTCTACAGTGAATGTACAGTATACTACCATTCAAAAGTTTGGAATTAGAAAAAGAAAAAAAAATTATTATACAGTCGTGGTCAGAATTATTGGCACCCTTGGTAAATATGATCAAAGAAGGCTGTGAAAATTAATCTGCATTGTTAATCCTTTTGATCTTATATTCAAAAATCTAACCTTTCATTGGAGAATAAGAATTTAAAATGGGAGGAAATATCATTATGAAATAAATGTTTTTCTCTAATACACATTGGCCACAATTAACGCACCCTTTTATTCCATACTTTTTGAAACCTCCATTTGCCAGTTTAACAGCTCTAAATTTTCTCCTATAATACCTGACGAGGTTAGAGAACACCTGACAAGAGATCAGAGACCATTCCTTCATCCAGAATCTCTCCAGATCCTTCAGATTCACAGCTCCATGACGGTGCTTCTTCTCTTCAGTTCACCTCACTCATTTTCTACAGGGTTCAGGTCAGAGGACTGGAATGGCCAGCAGAAGCTTGGTTTTGTGCCCAGTGACACATTTTTGTGTTGTTTTTGAGGTTTGTGTTTGGATTACTGTCCGGTTGGAAGATCTAAACATGGCCCATTATAAGATTTCTAACAGAGGCAGTCAGGTTTTGATTTTTTATCTGTTGGTATTTGATAGAATCCATGATGCCATGTGTCTAAACAAGATGTCCAGGACCTCCAGCAGAAGTATAGGCTCACAACATAAAACATCCAGCAGTATATTTCATTGTACACATGGGGCACTTTTTATCCCTGTTTACCAAACCCATCTCGAGTGTTTGCTGCTAAAAAGCTCATTTTTTAGTTTCATCTGACCATAGAAGCCAGTCCCATTTGAAGTTCCAGTCGTGTCTGACAACTGAATATGCTGGAGATTGTTTTTGGATGAGCTAGGAGATTTTTTCTTGAAACCCTCCCAAACAACATGTGGTGATGTATTGGCTGTTTGACAATTTTTTTTTTTTAAGGTTTTCTGACCCCGATACTCAACCTTTCTCTACAATTCTCCAGCTGTGGTCCTTGAAGAGTCTTTGGCCACTCAAACTCTCCTCCTCACCGTGCATTAGGACGATATAGACATGTCCTCTTCCAGGCAGATTCATAACATTTTCTGTTGATTGGAAATTCTTAATTATTGCCCTGATGGTGGAAATGGGAATTTTCTTAAAGCCACTTCACTAATTTGTGAAGCTCAATTATCTTTTGCTGCACACTAGAAATATATTATTTGTTTTTTCTCATTGTGATGGGTGATTAAGGGAATTTGGACTTTGTTTTCCCTCATATTTATATTTCTGTGAAACAGGAAGCCATGGCTGGATAATTTCATGTTCATAATCCCCCTGGAGTGCTCAAAATTGTAAATATGAATGGGAATATACTTCAGAGATATTTTACTCATAAGAATTTCTAGGGGTACCAATAATTGTGGCCAATGTGTATCTGAGAAAAACATTTATTTCATAATGAGATTTTGCCCCATTTTCAATTGTTTTAGTTCAATGAAATGTTAGATTTTTTTTAAATGAAAGATCAAAAGGATTAATAATGCAAGTTTATTTTCAGAGCCTTCTTTGATCATATTTACCAAGGGTGCCAATAATTCTGACCACGACTGTATAATAAAGAAGTCTCTTAAATTTAATAAAATTTAAAATTTAGTTTTAATTATTTAATTAAATTATTTCAATACGTCTCTTAAATCTCTCGATTTAAAATTGAGATAATTAAAATAATTAAAATTACATAATTACTAATGAAACAGTTTAGCAAACTGTCTGTTTCCAAATGTTTTAAATTTCTTCATACACGGCATTTCAAAACTTTGGGTTTGTTAGACTTTTGGGGAAAAAAGTATCTTATTATCATCAATGTTCCATTTATTTGGACAAAATAACAGTAAAAACAGTAATATTGTGAAATATTATTACAATTTAAAATAACTTGTTTTTCCTTTAATATGTTTTAAAATGGTTTAAATCAATGGTTTTAGTTATTTAAATTTTAAGATGATTTAAAAATTTAAAATTAATTTGCCTGCATTTATTTGAAATAGAAAGGTTTCTAACAAAGTATTAATACTTGCCTAATACTTAAGTAATAAGTATTTACTATTTATTTATTTTGATCAACTTAATGCATCTTTGCTAAATAAAAGTATTGATTACTTTTTTTTTTTTAAGTGTCCCTGAGCATTTGAATGGTAGTATATTTTTTTCTAGTTATTTTATGTTTATATATATATATATATATATATATATATATTTTTTTTTTTTTTTTGTAGTTATATTTATTTCTGTAATATTTATCAGCAAGAAATTGTTAATTTTGAGTGCAGTAAACTAATATATATAGTGTGATTGGAAATTTCTTTATTTCTTAACTTTGAAAAACATTTTGACTCTTTTTTTTTTTTTTTGATTCCGTCTACTCCTTCATATCCCCATCCTCCTCTCTTCCTCCAGGTATCTCGGCTGCTGATTATGGGCGGAGCTAATGTGAACTATCGTACAGAGGTGTTGAATAACGCCCCCATCCTGTGTGTCCACGCTCACCTGGGCTACCTGGAGACTGTGGCTCTGCTGTTGGAGTTTGAGGCGGATGTGGATGGCGTTTCAGAGAGCGGACTCACTCCCCTCAGCTACGCAGCTGCCGCGGGTCACCTACCCGTCATCACTGTCCTCTGCAGCAAGAAAGCCAAGGTCAGCCATGACATGTTTAGCTAGAGATGGATTACCCATAAGAATGCAGGGTAGTGGCTGTTGATTTTGAATTATCAGTCAAAGATTCATCTCGGTCTCTCTCTCCTGTATGTTTCTGTTCAGCTGGATCACCTGGATAAGAACGGTCAGTGTGCGCTGGTCCACGCGGGTCTGCGGGGTCATCTAGAGGTGGTGAAGTATCTGTTACAGTGCGAGTGGAACACAGACGGACAGCAGGCCGGATCCTTCAGCAAGAGCCATGCGGTACAGCAGGCCCTCATTGCAGCTGCCAGTATGGGCTATACAGAGGTAAGAGATTATTTTATTTTATTTTATTTTATTTTATTATAATTTTTTTTGTTATTTAAAAAATAATTTAATTAAAGAAATTAATACTTTTATTCAGGACACATTAAACATTAAATTGATCAAAAGCATCAGTAATGACATATAGAATGTTATTGTGTAATAATGCAAGATTTCTATTTTAAATGTGCTTTCTATTTATCAGAGAAAACTTATTTTAACATGTATGGTATTCTTTAGAATTTTATATTTATTAGAAAATTAAATATTACAAATAAATAGTATTGTTAATATCTCAATTTGCTTTAACTTTAGTAATACAAAGGCAAAAAAAATCACAGTGTGAAAATGAATTTAAATAATACAAATTAAAAATAATGTTTGACACACACACACACACACACACACATATAACAAAAAAATATATATAACTAAAAACAACATTTAGCATATGCCACAACTTTACATCTGTAAATAGCTTATCTGTACATATGTAATTGTTTAATTTAATTTAATAATTGTAATGTTTAATTTCTGGGTTTTTGTCATTGTATTGTTATATTTACATTTTTTGCCTTTACATTTTTTTTTTTAATCATTGTGTTAAATTGCCTTTATCCCTATGTATCTGTACTATGTCTGTACTTCTTCTGCACTGGAAGCTCTCGTCACCAAGACAAATTCATTGTGTGTGCGCACATACTTGACAATGAAGCTTATTCTGATTATAGTTCTGATTCATTCACAGATCGTATCCTACCTGCTTGACCTACCTGAGAAAGATGAGGAAGAGGAGGAACGAGCTCAGATAAACAGCTTTGATACGCTGTGGGGTGAAACAGGTAGGACACCACCAGACAACCTGTACTGTGTTTTCATGTAAATATGAGTGCACAGTTTGCTCACTATAGAGTCTCTCTCTGTATCTCAGCTCTGACAGCAGCAGCGGGTCGGGGGAAGCTGGACGTGTGTCGTCTTTTACTGGAGCAGGGTGCCGCTGTGGCTCAGCCCAACCGCAGGGGCATCGTGCCACTCTTCAGCGCTGTGCGGCAGGGACACTGGCAGGTGAGCGCCTCCGACATCTCAGAAGTCATTTTTACTTTGCACATGTGGTCTTTGTTTTAGTCTGAGTTGTCGGTGTTGGTTGTGCAGATCGTGGACCTGCTGCTGAATCACGGCGCTGACGTGAACATGGCGGATAAACAGGGACGAACTCCTCTAATGATGGCTGCGTCTGAGGGACACCTGGGTACGGCCGAGTTCCTGCTGGCTCAAGGTACAGCTGTACTGATCATACACTAGATTTGTTGTTGTAGTTCAATAAGTATACAAAATAGTAGGTATAATATAAAGGAAAATATGAGTCATTTAAATGAAAGGAAACTCCCAATCAGTCCTTTCTAACCTGCTTTTCTAACTTATTTCACAGGTGCCTCATTGTCTCTGATGGACAAGGAGGGGCTAACAGCACTGTGCTGGGCGTGTCTTAAAGGCCACCTCCCATTGGTCCGTGCTCTGGTTGAAAGAGGTGCAGCGCCGGCCCATGCAGACAAGAGTGGACGCACTCCACTGGATCTTGCCGCTTTTTACGGAGACTCAGAAGTGGTTGGTTTTGTTATAGTAAACTAATGTAAAGTGGATCTAGTTTGTTTAAAAATATACACCTTAAAAGGATAGTTCACCCAAAAATGAAAATTCTGTCATCATTTACTCACCCTCATGTCATTTCAAACTTGTATGACTTTCTTCTGTCAAACACAAAAGAAGATATTTTGAAGAATGGTGGTAACCAAACAGTTGACGGTAGCCATTGACTTCCATTCTATCGAAAATAAATACTATAAACGGCAATGGCTACCATCAACTGTTTGGTTACCATCATTCTTCAAAACATCTTATTTTGTGTTCAACAGAAGAAAGTAACTCAAAAAAAAAAATAATGGCATCAGGGTGAGTGAATGATGAGAGAATTTTCATTTTTGGATAAATTATCCCTTCAAATCTCCAAAATGGGATGTGTATGCAAATTGCTAATGGTTTTAAACAGATATCACATACAGACAATAAACCACAGCTCTGGTGTTGATGTGGTTCCAGGTGCAGTATCTAGTGGATCATGGTGCGATGATCGAGCATGTGGACTACAGCGGCATGCGTCCACTGGATCGTGCGGTTGGCTGCAGGAACACATCAGTGGTGGTGGCGCTGCTCAAGAAGGGTGCCAAGATAGGTAGGCTGGAAGGGGAACTGTTCTTACAGAAACTATTTTTGCTAAACTATGTTCTTGTACAATAAGTATTTGTGGTAAAATAATAAGTATTTGTGGTAAAACTATGCACACCAGTTTACACAATTTGTTTTACTGTAAAAAAAAAAAAAAATGTATGTGTAATAATTAATTTGGGGTTGTAATGCTGCGCTCCATTCAGCTTGGAAAGTCAGAATCACCAGGTTCCTACTTGGAAAAAATTCTAAAAAAAAAAAATACCACTTCCAAGTTGGAAACTTTTACTGAAAAAATTCTGAATAATTGTGGCTGAATATTTTGCTCAGGGAAGAAAAGTAAACATGGTTCTCTTGGTCATTCTGATATGCTGGAGTCAAAGCATTTTCTGGCATGCTGTTTTTCCTAGACATAAAGCATCTGTCATTGATCGCTAGCAACCATGAAGTTCATCAGAGCGTTTTGTCTGCAAGCTTTAATCTGCAAGTCATTTATTACATTTAAAATGTAAAAAAGAGCCACAGCAGCTTTCTCAGGGCTACAACTTCCAATTATGTTCCTATTTTTGGTCAGTTTTGTTCTCTTCAACACATGGGATGAAATACTGCTTTATTCGCAAATGGTTTTTGTGGATTTTTTTGCATAAATTTGCAGCTTGGAAATTTGCAGCAAACATGCCATTTCCATTTTTTATGTATATATATATATATATATATATATATTATAATTATTATTATTACCAATTAAAATTACTATTTTATATTTTAAATTGTTATTTATTCCAGTGCTGGATTTCCAGCATCATTACTTCAGTGTCACATGATCCTTCAAAAATCATTCTGATATGCTGATTTGATGCTCAAGTAACATTTGTATTATTGTCAATTCCTTAAGGTCATTCTTACAGAATAAAAGTATTAATTTCCTTAAATTAAAAAAATATATACAGACACCAAACTTTTGAATGGTAGTGTATGTCATACATTCACTAGGACTATCCCACATTAACATTTGAATGGAGCGCAGCATAAATTCCAATACTTATACCTTGAAGAAGTGCATTAGAAACATAAAAAGCAGATGCATTGAATATATCATGAAGATCACATGAAATTAGCTTCACATGTAGATGTCTTTCTCCTTCATACCCATCCCTGTGAGCTCAGTCCTCCGAGTCTAACCCTCCTTCTCGTGTGCTCTTCACCGACCTGCAGAACTCCACTGATCTGCAGCTGATCAGGATGGGCTTGTTGCTTTTGCTAATGTTGCTGCTTGCCACGGCTGATCTTCCTTGTTCTTCCTTTCACCTCACTCTTTCACCTCTATCCACCAACTATCAATCTCTCTTGTTCTCTTCCCTTGACTCTCTATCACATCTCCCTGTTTTCATAAACCTTTGCTCCCTGTCTGATACGGATGCTTCACTCTGCCCCAATAACCTGTCACCCTTTCACTCGTGACCCTTTCCACCACTTCTCTCCTCGTAACCAGGATGTCAGACACTCCCCACCCGTGCCCGAGGTAAAACACAGACCTTTGTGCGCCCCGTCTGCCATTTTTGACTGTGTCCCTCCATCTCGTTACCTTTGTGGTTCCTTCTCCATTGATCGGGTCTGTTAGTGTTTTGGGTGCCCCAATGTGAAAGGCATTTAATCTTCATATCATTCTTGGCTATGATGAATAGAGCTGCTATCAGCCATAAACATGGGTGGATTTTGTGTAAATATATACTGACAAAATTCTGACTTTCCGTAAATTTTTTGTCTGCTTTTTTGCTTGCATGGCTGCATGTAGGAAAACCAGTGTTGCATTTTTGCATGATGCTGCAGAATGTTTCTACATGCTGAGTGTTCTGTGGCATTGGGGAGCGTTAACACAGAATGCATTCTTGCACTGTTTTACTATGTAATCATCTGCCAGAGTCATCTTTGACTACTGCAATGTCTTTAGATTTGCTATTTAAAATGTTGTATCAAGTTAAAATAAGTTAAAACCTCACGTTGAGATACCTGCATTTGGTTCTTTATGCAATGGACGTCTTTCAGTGTTGTGATGCTTTTTTGCAGCATCTTACGCCATTAGCGTCACAATGATGTATAGAGTTAAAAGAAGTTAAAAACTTATCTCGAGATTCCTGTATTTGGCTGTATTCCACTGCACTGTCGTATCGAAATGGACAACTTTTAATGCTTTTTTTGTAGCAACTTGCACCATTAGGATTGTATTTTAATATGTTGTATCAGCTTAAAAGAATAAAAAAAAACTCATCTTGAGATTTTCTAGTTCTATTAGTGTCGCATTTATTATACTGTCAAGTTGAAAAAAGTTAAAAACATTTTGCATTTGGTCATATTCTGTTGCGCATTGAGATGGTTATCTTTTAATGTTGCAATGCTTGGTTTTTCAGCATAAGATGCTGTATCAAGTTAAAAGAATCTAAAAATCTGTATTTTGTTCAATTCCTTTGTGTTGTTGTACTGTAATGGACATCTTTCAGTGTTGCAGTGCAGCTTTTTGCACCATTAGCGTTGCGTTTTAAGATGCTGCTCATGAAACCACATTTGATAGATGT
Organism: Schizothorax lantsangensis; assembly: GCA_027422415.1. Taxonomy (NCBI): domain Eukaryota; kingdom Metazoa; phylum Chordata; class Actinopteri; order Cypriniformes; family Cyprinidae; genus Schizothorax; species Schizothorax lantsangensis. The sequence continues at coordinate 31,446,280 of CM049840.1, forward strand.
CTTTGACCGCTGTGCTAATTTTCATTATCTTGTGCCATGAACGTCATGTTTAAGATGCTGTAGTTTTAAAAGGCATCTCAAGACACCTGCATGCTGTTCTATTCTGCTTTATTACAATGGACATCTTCGATTGTTGCAACACATCTTGCTGTTTTTTAGCACCTCGTGCCATTAGCTCAGACTTTTAAGATGCTGTATGAAGTTAAATACTGTCCGGTTCTGTTGTGTATTCTGTATTGCATCCAGCTGTTTTTGATTGCAAGAATGCATCCTGTGTGAACAAATGCCTTCATTTTTTTTCCCCACAGTTGCTGTTAGTTTGGCTTTTTCGGGCTGTTGGCCAGTTTGGTACCTGATCCTGTGCTTCTTAGCGTGTCCTCAACTGTGCCTTGCATGAATTGCACTAAATGATTGCCTGCCTGCATACTGCAACTGGCTGCCCATGGCCAAATCTACAGCTCTAATAGACCACTATCAATCTCTTATTCCCACCTTCCCTCCACTGTACATTCAGTCCAAACCAGTAGAAACACATGACCTCTATCCAGGCTCTCCACAGAGAGCTCAAACATGCTGACTGCAAGTTCAGTAGCTGTTGGACTCAATGTTTTTATTGCCAGTATAAACAGATGTCAATTTCAGCAAGGTATAAACAGCCAAGCTGCTCATGATTTGTTTCTTGTTTTTCTGTCTGGCGTGTTGCCATGGCTTTTTGTGATATCCAAAAGTTGTTCATAGACTTTGCCTCGTTTTAAGCAAGATATCCTGGCAGCCTGCTCGTTCCTTTGTGTTCCTCAGAGATTAGCAAGCTAGTTTGTGCCCATACGGACTGTCAATCTGTGCTGAACCTTTGCTTTGCCCCTTTCTTTGCACTCAGGTCCTGCAACATGGGCAATGGCCACATCAAAACCTGATATTATGATCGTTCTGCTGAGCAAACTGATAGAGGAAGGAGATGGATTCTACAAGGTGAGTTGCATTTTGAATATTCAGCCAAAGACGTGTGTGTGTGTCATACAGTAAATATATATTTTATTATATTATGAACAAATTAAAAAGTAAGACTGTCTTGCTGATCCAGAAAGGAAAGGTGAAAGAAGCCTCCCAACGGTACCAGTATGCCCTGAAGAAGTTCCCACGAGAGGGTTTCACAGAGGACCTGAAGACCTTCCGTGAGCTCAAAGTCTCTCTGCTGCTCAACCTCTCCCGCTGCCGGAGGAAAATGAATGTGAGTCCAAAGCACTCAGTTTCATAAATCTCTCTTCTTTCTGTCTCTCTTTACTCACATTATGAGTAAGCATTGAGATTGGACTGATTGACTGGCACTTTGTCCCAGCATCCACTAATAACTGTGTTTGGTTGACCTTGTGCTATTTATGTTGTCAACATAAATATTTTTGATAACATAATTCTATTAATAAAAAAAATCTGTTTTATATTTAACTATTTTTAATTCAGTGTATTATGCAATTTTTTTAATATTGTGTATTTTTAATTCATTTTTAGCAATTATGTGTGTTATTTTTTTAATTTAAATATTTAGAATTGTATACAGTATATCACATTAGATAGTATTTGTGGTATACCTACCAGGGTAGACAACATATATCAGGAAAATCTGAAATGTTATATTAAAAACTTCCATATATATATATATATATATAATGAAGTGAATTAAAGGAATAGTTCACCCAAAAATGAAAATTCTGTCATTAATTACTTGCCTTCATGTCATTCCAAACCCGTAAGACCTTCGGAACACAAATTAAGATATTTCTGATGAAATCCGAGAGCTTGCTGAACCTGCATAGACAGCAAGGGTCCTACTACGATCAAGGCACAGAAACATAGTAAGGGCATCGTTAAAATAGTCCATGTGATATCATTGTTCAACTGTAATTTCATGAAACTATGAGAATACTTTTTGTGCGAAAATAAAACTAAAATAACTTTATTCAACAATTCTTCTCCTCGGCATTTAGCTTCATGAAATTACAGTTGAACCACTGATGTAACATGGACTATTTTAGGGTGACCATATGTGCCATTTTCCCAGAACGCATCCTGGCCAGGATTTCTATATTGCCTAAAATATCTAGGATTTGGCTTTGTTTGCGTGTGCAGACCAATCGGTGTATGACGCGGTTCCTTATGTTTTCGAAACGCATCTCGAGGTACTTTGAATCAAAGCAATATAGAAATCCTGGCCAGGACGCGTCCTGGGAAAATGGCACGTATGGTCACCCTAGACTATTTTAACAATGCCCTTACTGTGTTTCTGTGGCTTGATCATGGTAGGACCCTTGCTGTCTATGGAGGGTCAGAAAGCTCTCGGATTTAATCAAAAATATCTTAATTTGTGTTCTGAAGATGAACGAAGGACTTACGGGTTTGGAACGACATGAGGGTGAGTAATTAATGATATAATTTAAATTTTTGGGTGAACTATCCCTTTAAGACATTGCTAGACACTGTACACGTTATTGCGTTATATTACATATGATGTCTACCCTAACTAAAGTCCATTATATCAGTATTACATTGGCCACCCAGCATTGTAAATATTGACACTGGTTTAAAAGCCCATATCTTTTGACCACTAATATACTGTAAATCTCCTTGTTTACAAGCATCCATGCAAATACAACCACCTAACCAACAAACTGCACATATTAGTTTTGCATTTGGTCTGTGTTCTTAATTGCTTTTGAAATCACTTAAGACCAAAGCAGTTGCAGATCAAGGATTGTAAAGACAGTAGTGATGTATTAAGAGAGATTTTGATCTTCACTTTTTTTTTCTCCTTTATGGCTACATTATTTCTCATTTTGATCTCACTCAAAGAACATTTTGCGTTTTGATTTTCAAACCTCCATCCTCTGGATGGAGAAATCCTCCTGAAATCTCCAAATATACTCAGCTCATGCTGTAGTTTTTCTTGCCATCATTCTCTCATCCTTGTTTCAGTTTGATTTGTTGGTTCACCAGGTTTTTCTGACATTTGTTGGATTTGTTTTACTGTTAGGCTTGTTTAACTGTTAGGCTTAGTACAGGAAGAGGTTTGAGCTGTCACACTGCATCCTCCCACTGTCCCTGTAGAGCATATATTTGTATGTGTGTCAATACATTTTATAAGTGTGTACAAACATTTCCATAATTGTATGTCCGTTTATCGTATTTGCACTAATGGTGCTCAAAATATCATTATTTTTGTGTTTATTTTTGTAATAATCAGTGTTCACATCCTCATATAAATGTGACATGTTCATGTTCAACCTGCGTGTGTCTGCATAGGTGATGAGTCTGTGTGTATGTGTATGTGTGCATGTCAGTGTTTGTGTGCATGTCCGCATGCACATATGTGTGTGTGTCTTCCCTCTGACCTCATGTACAGCTCAGTGTATGACTGTTGGTCCTGTTGTTGCTTGCAGGACTTTGGGATGGCGGAGGAGTTTGCCTCCAAGGCACTAGAGTTGAAACCCAAATCCTATGAAGCCTATTACGCACGAGCCCGTGCCAAGCGCAGCAGCAGGTAACCAGGACAGCCTTTAAAACACATTCTGTCTCTAGCACAAATAAAGTGCTGACAGATCATGACCCAAACTGGCCGAATACGTTTCGATTGGTTGACGTAGTGCTATGCTAGAGCTTCAAGATAGAAGTCAATTTAAGTCCCTTGACTTCTGCATCAATAGATGTCAACAGCAGGATTAGACCTGTTCTTCATACTTCATGTTTTGTTGACCAATCAGATTCTTTTTCCTCAGAATGTCCATCATTCATATTTTATTCCTTTTCTTCTCCCCACAATTTTGTTTACTTTGACTCTCTGTGCCCAGAACAGTTCTATCAACTTACTTGGTTTTGGAGAACTAGAGTTTTTTTGGGTCTGATTTTGACTTGCATTGAACACTGAATATTCCTTTAGCGATAGCCATTTCTTAGTCTTTATCAGTCAGTTCATTGGTTAACAAGCATATTTCTCTACCTTCCTACTCTCTCTCGTTCTTGGTCTCCCTCACTGTAGGCAATTCCACGCAGCCCTGGAGGACCTGAGTGAAGCTATGCGTCTATGTCCCAATAACCGCGAGATCCAGCGCCTGCTGCAACGTGTAGAAGAAGAGTGTTGTCAAGTTGAACAACAACAGGAGCTGGATCCGCCTCCTTCCCCTCCCCGCGAGCAAGCCCCATCCATGGTCCCGCCTCCTCCAATGGAGCCCCACATTTCAGACATGGAGCCTGTCCAGGACTTGTTTGAGGAGGACGATGATTACCTCGAGCGGGATTTAGATGGCCTACCACTTGGTGTTCCTGCTGAGCCCCACACTATACCATCGGGACTTCCTGTCATTCAAAACATGCCTCCATCTCCGAGCCATCATGATTCACCCTACTTGGGCCAAACGTATGACCTTCGCCCCAGTCCCCCTTCAATGTCCTCTCCTACCAGGCAAGGCTACCAGTCCCCCTCTCCGTCACTCTCACCAACACACCAGAGCTCTCACTTCCGGCCCAGTCCCCCTCATCAGGCCTCCTACCACTTCAGCCCACCACCATCACCGTTACGCCGTGGACCACAGTATCGCGCCAGTCCCACCTCTGAGGGAGTCGCCATGTACCGTCCCCAGTCAGCCTCTGCAGGACGGTACCAGCAGGACCAGCTTGCAGGACGACCCAAGTCCCCTCTGTCCAAGATGAGCAGCCAACGTTCTTTCCAATTTTCCCAACAGACTTCCCAGCCATCACAACAGACCCAGTGGTTGCAGCCAGCCAAGGCACAGATCGTCCGCACCAACCAGCCCAGCACCGCGGTGCACTCCAGTGCCGTACTGGGTAGTAGTGCATACAGTCAGATTGCTCACTCGATGAGCGCCCGCTGCCCAGGAGACATGGATGAACTTGGGGATGGAGGGTACTCTTCCTCACTTCAACCTCAGGGCAGTCTGAGTGCAGGGGCCTTGTACCAGCGTGCCATCAGCATGGATCCTGGCCTTGTGGAGGATGAGCTTCCTCAGAGGCCCTCCTCTGCATACAGACCCAATCCTGGAGGAGTCCGTTACGCTCAGACACCACAGATCAGCCGCAGTCAGTCAACCTGCCTACTATCCAGTCTCGCCTCACGAAATGGAGCGACAGGTGACTCTGGGTTCACCAGAGAACCTTCAAGCCCACCGACGTCCAGTCAGCGCGAATAGTGCTGAACCCAAACAGCACCCACCAGCTCCACGCCCCCTTATTCACTCCCACAGTACGGGTCTACGCTTCTCACCATCCAACAACAGTTTGGTGGCAGGTTCTGCTGCTAACCTAGGCCCAGGGTTCAGGGTGTCAGCTTCGGCACAGCAAATGGAGATCCCTCTAACGCTTTCCTATGAAGGCAGCTACCATGATGACCTTTCACCGGTGTCACCCCCACAAGGCACAGACTTCCGGGTGGTGGGTGGAACATATCCAGGAGAAGCACTTCGCTCCCGCGCTACACCTTTCATGGGAATTATCGACAAGACCGCACGGACTCAGCAGTACCTTCAGCAGCAGCCTTTGCTGGCATCGTCGTCTTCGGGTTCTCGACCCTGGACCGTTTCTTCTCTCGATACGGTGGTGAACAGTCCAGCCACTTCCCCTAGCAACATGGGCTATGGGCAACAAGCGGCACCCCTCAGCCATATTGCCTACTACAACCGCACCAACAATGCTCACAATGGCCACCTCATGGATGACGATTTCTACGCCAACTCCCCTGGTGTGACGCGGGACCGGGCGGACGCTATGGGCCGAGTGAGCCAGGTTCCCACATACCCGGATGTGAAAGTGGCAAGGACTCTGCCAGTTTCCCAGGCCTACCAGGACAATGAGTTTAGGCAGATGTCGCGAAATGAAAGGCAAGGCCCAACCTCACCCATTAAACCAAAGAGACCCTTTGTGGAGTCTAACGTGTAAGAATAAAGAATCGGTGTTCAAGATTTATTAGAACATTCTCGAGGAATATCTAACATGTTGACCATCTTATCTCTTCGTTTTACATCCCATATCTTGATAATGAAAATAAAGACCTCTCAATGTGAATTTCACTGATGTGAAGTGAATCTAGCATGTAATCAAATGCATCTATATTTGCTCTGGACACAAAAATGGAAGGATCAGGACCCATTGGAGTTATAGTAGGCCTGTGTAACTGCTGTACACCAACCTTCTACTTTTCTGTACCTTTCTGAGAGGTTGGCTGCTCAATGCCAGTCATGGACACGTTGCTGAGCATGGCCCCTGGACCAAATGTCCACACTAATGTCCCCACTCAAACCAGTAATATCCCTGATAATCTTGCTGTGTCTTGAGTTGAAAATGTACCTAAAATATTCCAGATCAATATTGCTAAAGCAAAAAAAACTAATATTTAAAATTAAGTTATGTTTGTATAAATATATATACACCTAAATTTCAATGAAGTTGTGTTTTCAGTTTGCCTTGAGTTGACATGCACTCAGCAATGTGAAATATTTTTTAGACTTTTCTGGGCATTTTTATTTTTTGTCAACAGGTTATAAAGGTCAACAGGATCACTACCTTTAAGGCAATGCAAATATCTGTAGTGTTTGGTTAATAATTTCACATCTGCTCAAGGGAAGTAGCATTCAGGTTAATCTAAAGTAGTTACACCACTAAAGCGGAAATTGTCTTTTCCAAAGAAACTTTTCTCATGGGAAGTAGGCGTGGGGAAAACTTTTTTTGCAGCCTCCGAATTCACATGCTCTCATTCTTTATGTTTTGAGTTTATTTGTGCACTGAAACATGCCTTCAGAACATTTTCCCGGTTTGTTTTAAACTGTGAGTACTTGCTTTCAAATATGGGAAACCTGACTTGATGTCAAAGACTGTCTAATGTATCGCCATTGAACTAACATACTATTGGTAGGTCAGGCACTTTTTTTACGGATGTCTTGGTGGGAAGATGGTGGCAAGTCAGATTTGCTCACTGGATTTGGCTTTACTAATCAATGTTCAACTGCTGTTGAAAAAGAGCAGGTCTTTTTGCAGTGTTTTAATTATTATTATTATTATTTTCTCTTTTTAAAGTTATATGAGGTGCACTCAGAGTTGACCTGGAATACTGCTTACTGTACAACAGTGTTTGTATTTAACTATTTGTTTTCCTTTTGTATGACCAAAATGTAAATGGCTGTAAATAATGTGCTGAACTAGAACGCATGCTCTCTGCTAATACACAAACCTGAGTGTGTGTGTATATGTGTGTGTGGTTTTATGTATGAGGGAAAAGACTGTGGCACAATATATTTCCTTGTTTCCCTTATTAGACAAAAAAAGAACAGATGAAATTTAGGTTTTGTATGTATTTTGCTTTAATATTTTGATTTTGTTTAGAACTGGGTTTGCGAAGGAGGATTCTCTGTAAATTGTCTGTAAATGTGAGCTGTGATGTTTTCTGGGATGGAAAATCAGAAACGTGAATGAGGACTTTTTATCCAGTTACACGATTGTAAACTGTACAATCATCTGTATGTATGAGGGAAATAATGAACTTATTTAAAAAAAAGAATACTATTTCAAAGAAATCAAGCTGAAATAACTTGCCATCGAGTCAAACTTCATTGAGTCATATTTCTCATGAATTTATTTAGCTTAAAATCACATTGAACGTATAAAGCAAGCATTATGAACATACTTACTGATATGGTAAACATGGTAAAAATATTGCCACTACACAAAACAAACATGCCAACACAAAATTACAGTACAAGGGCACTTACAGATCATTTATACATACTTTTTCAGATGGAAAGACAGAATGTGTTTAGTATAAAACAGTCAGTATCTCTCCACTTCAAGCTGATTTTAAAAACCAGCACATGGGGAAAACCGCAAGACAAGCACCACACTATGCAAAAGACTTTCATTATTAAACTGCTCTCTTTGGATACTAAATATGATATATTTTTTTGTTATTATAATATAAATTAGTTTTTTTTTTCTTCAGATCTTGAATATTAGAGATTTCGCTCTCAACAATCCAACATTTTTTCAAGTATTTTTCAGTCATTTATGCAGGCAGAGCTGTAATATATTTTCATATAAATATGACAAAGCAGGTTTCTGCATATAATAAGTTTAGTCTGTAATATAAAACTAATGTTGAAAATCCTGCATGGGAAAGTTGCAAAATAAACATTCGCTGATTTAATGCTGTGCCCTCTGATTCTAAACAACAACAATAATAATAATTATCATTATAGAGTATTTCTGTTTTTAAGTACAGTCTGGTACAAATAAATGTTAAGGCACAAGAAAGTACATCCTGAATCTAATACATTTAAAGAAAATATATACAACTCTATTTTTGTCATGTAAATTTGGTTTGGCACAATTACAAATTACTTTAAAAATAAATTCTAACCCTCAAACAATAAATATATATAACACTTAATTACTCCAATAATAACAGTAGCATTTTTTTTTTCTGTAACATACAAGCCTACAGCTTAATCCTGTCATAACTTCTTGATGTCTGTTGCTGAGTAACTTTAATGTTAAGGATGGGGGAATACAAAAAGAGAAGACTGCAAAAGGAGGAAGTGGCTGACAGGTTTGCTAGGACACAGGTAGGAAGGCAGAAAGGCAGGTTTTGGAGTATATTAAGACATTAAGGAGAACTTGGGATTTCTTCTTCTGATAGCGTCTTAAAGTGCACGGATAGAGCCTCCTCCTCGGGATTCGGTGGTCGCCTAAAATCTTCTCTTGTCACCACGTAACCCACCACGACCCCAAAGCACACCAGCAACAAGCCTAAAATGTTTGCCAGGACCCCCTCACCGGTAAACCTGGAGTAAGTTTCCCTGAGAACAAGAAATGTGCCATAAAATTGCCATTGTTTGATGAATAGAAAAAGCCCATAGTAGCTTGCACAACACAAGCTTCAGATCCACTTTCAACAAAACACTGTAATTTAATGAAGATTTGCTAGTTACGTCAGTCTGGGGGACATTTTACTTTCCTTTTTTTCATAATCTTTCCTTTTTTTGGTTGTTGTTCTGCCAACAGTCACCGAGATGCAAAAAGTGTGCTTATTTATAGATTAATAAAGTTAATAATCATATGTATAGTACACTGAATCCTTTAAGTATTCATGATTTCTGCAGTAAATGCATTTGATGCCAAACAGTGAGAGATGGAGAAAAGAAGCCAAATATGATTAATATTCACTCAGTCTCTTTCCACTGTGACTCATTCACATGGTGACTCATTGCTTTTCTCCCGTTCAACATCTTCACCTCAGCTTAGTGACATCAGTTGTTATTTTTAAAGATATTTTTCAGATACATTCACTGACACTCACATAATACTGAAGAGCAGTTTCTCTGTGATTCCCAGCAGACAGGATCCCACGGACATGGCCAGCAGCAACAGGCCGAAGAAGACATGCAGAGGGAGATACCAGCTCCTCAACTGAGCAGAGGCCCATGGGAAAAGGAAAAATCCCAGTCCCAGTAACCACTGGAGGAAATGAGACAAGCAGCAGTCACTCCAAAAATGACTTTACATGATGTAATTTACTGGCCTCTTAAAAATGTTTTAAAATCAGGTCTTCTCAAATAATGAAAAAAAGTCTATGCACAAGTGAAAATCAGATTTATATTTAGTAATTTTATTAATATCTTTATTTCTATTTTTCAGCTTTATGTAGAGTATGAAGTGGACTAGCAGGTTTCAAGGCTGGTTTTCCATTGCCAATAAAAACTAATGCAAACACTAATGGCACCGTCCTGATGTTAATAGTGATGTTAGCGGTGTAATGGATGTGATCATCCACAAGAGGGTTTGCTTAAGCAGAGCAAAGTGCTTCCAAACCATATGCACTCAGTTGTTCAAATAAGGAAGAAGGAAGATGTTTTAATGCAAATGCTGGTCAGAATGAAATGACTGCAAATTACCTGTAGAAAAAACAGCACAAAAGTGAGCATGCCACACCAGCTGTGCAGAGAATACATATGAGGGATCTTAGCTGCTGAATGGAAGTCAAATACTGCCACCAGACCTGAGAAGAGAGAAAGGAGGAGATATTATACAGTATATATAATATAGTTTGAAATATTATTATAATTTAAAGTAGCCGTTTTCTATATTAATATATTTTAAAATATAATTTATTCCTGTGATGCAAATGCTGATTTTTCAGCATCATTAGTCATCAGTCTTCAGTGTCACATGATCCTTCAGAAATCATTATAATTTATTGATATGCAGCTCAAGAAACATTTCTTATTATTCTCAATGTTGAAAACAGTTGTATGGCTTAATAGGATTATTTAACGAATAATGGAAAGTTTAAAAAAGTGAAAAAATCTTGCTGACCCCAAACTGCTGAATGCATTTGTACGTACTGGTGTTGACCTCTGAAAATGCAAATCTAGTTATCCTGTGCCTTGCGATTATTAAAATGCATGTGTTTATCTGAGGGAAATGTTAGTTTTCCCCTTATTTAACGGTTCAAATGGCACATTAGACATGGGAAATGATCGTGACCGCAGCAATTGAGAATTACAGCTAAAATCTGTGTCGCTGAACAAATGCCCAGCAAAACAACAGTGCTGCCAAACGTAATTGACTGTTTCTTCTAACCTGTTAGCAAACTCATGCTGGACTTACCCACAATACTGATGATAAGAGCCATCATATGCAGCAGAGCGTGGAGAACTTTCACTGAGCGTTTAGTCTCGTTTCTAAAGACACGATAAACCAGAACAGCTGCCGTAGAGAAAGAACAAGAACTGATCAAGTCATATTTTCACATGCAAAATTATCCAATCATAAAAGCATTACAAGTATAAAGTAACAGAATAAATATAAAAGTCTTAAAGGTACAGGACCAAAAACAGCCTGCGTCAGGTTTGAAACTCTACAGATGCTGTACCCTGATGAATAACATGTATTCCCATGTGTTTTTTGGCCTTTCTACAAGCAGACAGATCCCCTCTGGGCTGTTTTTACTGCTGCTTTTTGGGACAGCTAAAGCTCTAATAGGCCAATGACATTTCAGGTATAATGTCCTAATTGAATTGCCATGACAAGGACTTTGAATCAGACGAGCACTGCTAAAGATATTAGCTCAATTAGTATCTGTCTCTGTCGAGTGTTTTAAGTGTCCAGATGGAAGAACCATGAATTGACTGTGATTATGCTTTAATAACATCTCTCTTACTATTTTTCCTTTGTCCTGTAACCTTGCCTACAGCAGTTACTGATTAATAGAGAAAAGCACACAATACCGACTCTCGGCAAGGATCGATCTCTGTTTGAAAACCAACCATGAAGTATCCCAGATCATATTGATTCATATATACCCACAAAATCAGGGAGCAAATCTGATATGAGCTCTAATAGCATTAGCTGGCCCTTCCTGTTCAGTATTGTGTGTGTTTTATTGAAAGCAAACAGTCACATACACACACCCTAAAGGCTGAGAGACAGAAGACACACAGATGTCTTATTACACCATTACATTGAAGCTCTTGGTCTCTATAACCAGCTATTCTATATAACTGACATATATCTAATGAAACATTACTAAGTCAGACTTGTTTTTAAGAATAACCTGAATTGATGAATCATAAACAATAATAATAATATTACAAAATGAAATATAGTATATTTTGATTTCATATTGATTTATTTTAATACACACACACACACACACACACACGCATACATATATATATATATATATATACAGTATATATACATACACATACATACACACACACACACACACACACTATATATATATATATACAAATACTTTTTATATTTAGAACATTTTAACCACAATTTAAACCCAATACTGTAGATTTAAATACAGTTTGAGTGAAATAATAAATGAAGTTAATCATCAAATAATGGCAACACTTGTTCATGTTACCAACTCGGCAGAGGAAAGCTAGGTTAATCACTAATTTCAAGGTATTAAAAAATGATTAAATGATTAAATGAAAAAAAAGATTAGTTTTCTAGGCTGTTGTGGCAATGCATGTTCAACTGCTGGGCTAGAGAAAATACATCTATTCAATATTCAATATTCAGGGCTGTAAACCTGAAAGCCCAGAAAAACTATATCAGTAGTCTTGGGTATATCCTGAACTGCAACTCTTCTTTTATTTTCTCTTTGCAAACTTCACATAAATAAGGATAAAAAATACATATGTTATCTTTACACTTAATTCTTACCATCTCCATAGAGGAAGACCAGGCCGAGGACCATACAGAGAGGGTGGACGTTAAACTCCTGCGCTGAGCCGTTCCAGGCGTAGCCTCCATGGTAATGTCCCATCCACACGCCTGTGATCACCACACATGCCAGCCCCAGCACCTGAGAGCCCACCACGTACCACGACAGCGTCCGCAAGCCGCCCATGCTCACCGGTATACCCTCCATCACCTGCCAGACACGAAAGACAAAACTGAAAATCCTTTCAGGGGTGTACAAGACTCCACCTCTTATGCAAATTAAAAATTATAATGAATTATAGTGAAAGTAGATTTGCTATCATTACGTAAAATAGATACATTTGACCCAGACATGATCTAGATATAGACCATATGTTCAATGAAACACATACGTACAAAACAGTTTTTATTTTTCATTATATTTTTGCAATATTATTTAACATGCAATGTGATTTTAATATTGGCAGTGAAGAATCTGCATGAATGTATAATAAGTCTTCACGTTGTGGTTTGGATAGTCACGTGATGCCTTCTAAAACCTTTAGTAAACACATTATGCAGATAAAGACCTTTAGTCTCGTGTGTTTAAGTATCATGTGGTCTTTGCCAGCCTTACGAAAGCACAACATCTCCCACTGTAAAAACAATCTGTTATATGACTGCATGATGATTAACAAGCTTAAACTCACACTTAGCTGGCACAAACGCATCATGTTTAGAGCTCTAGAACCACTAACCTCGTGATAATAATAACAAGCTATAAGATGAAACCTGAAGAAGAGTGGGAAACTCCTCTAGAAGTCATGCAAACCATAATCTAGAGATGATGTCATTTTAAATTGCATTTGCCACTAAATTCTGGTGCAGCAGCATCACGCGCTGTCTATAGTATGGAGAGTGTCACTCACCTGCGCCACGTCTCCAGACAGCCAGAGGGAAGGGCGTGCTTTTATGATTGGGTAATTTGGACAAGATTCACAAGATCCTTATTGCTTGAGGTGTTTTGTAACCTACTTTCAAAATTGCATCTGATGTTCTCTCTGTACAGATTACTCGAACCCTCTGCTGATGTAGACGCACGACTTTACGCGCCTGCCTGCTATTTCATATACTTGTATTGTAGCGCACGGCTTGACGCACTTGGAAGTTGACGGGCAGATTCTGACCACGCCCCCGCGCTGTCACTATTGGCTGTTGCTCGTGAAAGGGGAGGGATTATTATGCAGAGGATGATGTCTGGAACGCACTTCGGTTGCCTTGGTAACCACATCTTTGAGCGATTGCTGATGATTTGATCATCTTGTCTAAATCATAGGCTAGACAGACGTTTTTAATATTTCCAATAAATTATCCTCTTCCAATCCAATAATCTTTATGCATGTTTTAAGTAGGCCACTATAGGCATACTGTTCAAAAGTTTGATAAGATTTTTAATGTTTTTGAAAGAAGAAATAAGTTTCTCATGCTCACCACTGCATTTATTTGATTAAAAATACAGTAGCCTACAAACAATAATATTGTGAAATATTATTATAATTTAAAATAACAGTTTTCTATTTTAATATATTTTAAAATGTAATTTATTCCTGATGGCAAAGCTTAATTTCCAACAGTCATTACTCAGTCTTCAGAAGGCATATGTGAATAATCACAATGTGGGTCTGGTGCTCAAGAAATATTATTATTATCAATGTAGAAAACAGTTTTGCTGCTTTATTAATACAAACCTTAATACATCAGGATTCTTTGATGAATAGAACGTTCAAAAGAACAGCATATATATATATATATATATACATTATAAATATCTTTACTGACACTTTTGATCATTTTAAATAAAAGTAAGAAGGTCTTTAAAAAATATGCTAAAAAAGTAACAATTCCTTGAAAAATGTATGTATTATTGTTACTCATTTCATTTTTTTATTTTTCATTTTTATTTAATTTTCAGGCAAAATGTGATGTAAATAAACGATAAATAAAATACATTTTAAATAAATATATTTGCTTATTTACATAGGCTGTTACAACTTAAGCCTTGTTGGGGGGGGGGCTAATAATAATAAAAAAACTTGTCATAAAATTAAAAATGTTAAAATGTAAAATAAAATACATACGTTTTAAATAAATACATACATGTATATGTTATAATTTTATATAAGCTCTCATATGCTATATGATATGTATGCTATAGATATTCTATATCTATTTGCCTTGTAGGGGCAGAATTATCTACTGAGCTGATTTGCATAGCCATCAGGATTCTCACCAACTGAACCTTGAATATCATTCTTTCGATCATGTCGCATACTAACCACAAGAGGGATGCAATGAGCTGTGGATAGCTGCAGTTCATCTGCAGTCTCTCCCTTCGTTACTGGTCACAATATTAAAGCTTATGCTGACATAATGTGTATGCATGTGTCACACTGACATTATCTCCTGCTCCCCGTCAATAACACCATTCTATCCCTCACTTTCATTTCCTGTCTTTCTGCTGGGGGTGGGAGTGAGTGACGGGAGATGACATTTCCAGTGTGACTTCACAAAGCAGTGACTCACAATTGATTCACTGTTTTACGCTTACAAATATAGAAACTTTCTCTCCCCGCCATTTCTTTCTCGTCCTTTTGAGCTCAAGAGCTTCCTGTCAGGTGAGGAGGCCTCACTTGAGATCTCACTGCAGCGATATTAAAACGTCCTCTGGGAAAGTTACCGCTCTGATAGGCTACTTGCACAAGGATGCAGGGATTTCTCACAGACATGTATCTATATGGATGTCTGTCCTGTTTTGACCTTGTTTGACAGCTATGAATAT
Source organism: Schizothorax lantsangensis (assembly GCA_027422415.1). Classification (NCBI taxonomy): domain Eukaryota; kingdom Metazoa; phylum Chordata; class Actinopteri; order Cypriniformes; family Cyprinidae; genus Schizothorax; species Schizothorax lantsangensis. The sequence continues at coordinate 31,461,332 of CM049840.1, forward strand.
GCATGGGAATTGCGTGGTCCCGCGGGTCCCGCTCACCTCAGCAAAGTCACGCTGGGAGATCTGCATGTGTTTGAGAGACTGGTTAGCGTCAGGGAGCTTAAATTGGATGCAGTGTTTCAATTTGCTTCCAGAGCACGCTAACCTGCTAACTAGTAACCTCGTGTCGCCATGACAACAGCCGGCTCTCTGCACTCCAACAACACCAGCCAAGAACACAACAGAGAGAGACGGGAAAACAGCTAAAAATAAAATGCAAAAGAGCACATTTGAAAATAGGCACAAGTGGAGTCCAAATAATGATTTCCTTATTTTAATTCCGTTTGTAATTTGAATAACACCACATGAGTAGTTAGGCCTATTAGGTCAGTTTTGACTAATGTTACCTAATTACCTCTTTATCTTGACACTTTTTTGAGACTAAATAAATAACAAGCAAACATTATATATAGGCTATGTAACCTATGCGTAGGAGTGGATGCATGTAAATATTTTTTATGGAGGTTATGTAAGTAAAGCATATCAAAATATTTGGGAAAGGAAGTTGTTTTGAAATTTGTTTGTATGAAATGTGCAATAACCTCAGTGTGTTTTTATTATAGTGAGAGAGGCTACTAAACAATGGATGTCTATAATCTCAGTGAGGAATAATGTCACAGATGCTTCTGGGAGGACTGACCGACCGCGGAGGTTTTCATGCTTTTATTCAATGTGCTAATGGTGAGTCATAACTGTTAGGACTGAGATGGATCTCCATGGAGACGTGATGCTGGAGCAGTCTCTTAAAGATTTGGATTGGCAATTTAATTTATAGCTACATTTTATGCTTTATCTCAATATTATTAGTAGAGGTTGATTGGGGGGTTAGACTGAGGGTTTAGGGGTTCATTTGCAAATCAGTAAAAAAAAAAAAAATCTCTCTCTCTCTATATATATATATATATTAAAAGACAAAATAAAATCATAGTGATAGATCATTTTGAAGTTTTATATTTCCACTTTAAAATTGTGAAATTTTCCACAGTTCCCAAGGGTGCCATCCAAACTGCTGTTTTTTCCCCCTGGAGTTGTTACAGGTATGATTTTATTTCTTCTGTAAAACATAAAAGAAGATATTTTCAGAAATGTGTTTTTTTTTTTGTCAATACAATGACAGTCAGTGGTCACCAAAACTGTTTGATTTTGGTTGAACATTTTTCAAAAGAAATATTCTACAAAATAAATATATTCTTTTTTTTCTACAGAATGAAGAAAGTCCCAATTAAAGAGATGAGAAAATAGATAAAGAAAGAGATAAGAAGTCGCAATTTCTAATTTTTTTTTTTCATGGCAAAAACGGGCTTCCATATTGAGGGTGAGTAAATGATGATGGAAGTTTCATTTTTGGGTGAACTAACCCTTTAAGGCTGCATGGTGAAGCCTATTGTTTTTCAGCTCTAATATGGCAGTGTTGTTATTGTTACCCACTGGACATTAATGTCATTACCAGGCTCCGGATCAAGAAAAGAAATCCCATAGGAATTCACTTAAGATTGCTAACACCCATTTTTCCCATTAAACTCTTACATTTTAAGAGCAAATATGCTTTTAAATGTATGCAATAACCTCATACCTGCGACCTTTAAACATACACATTTACCCTCCTGCAGCGTGTTGTAGGTGTTACTGCTAAACAGAAAGGGCTGGTTTCTGTGACATTTCCTCAATCTTTGTTCTACGTTCATCCTCCTCTTATCCTGTTTTCTCTCTTGTTGTACCAGGAAGAGAACAAAAATTCATGTGTTTGTCCCTGCGGCTGTGAGGTGGTTGATGGATTTTGCTGTGGATGGTTTATTTTTAGCTGCTTTTCTTATCTGTCAACATGTGCACATCGATCGCTCCACACCACCTTCACATGAATGAGCCTTTGACGTAAAAGAGCAAACTATCTGCCGCTCGCTGGGACGAGAAACACAGAGATCTGTTTCCCGCCTTGCCTGGAATTCCAGTCTGCTCTGATGCACTGCTTCACTCTCAACCAGTCTGAAGTCTAAGGGCAACGACTGTGTTTATGTGTGTAAGCGTAGAGTGAATGCATTTGTATGTGCAGATGTGCATAAGCGTATGTGTTTATGTTTAAGGCATGGCTCTGTAGTGACCTGTGGACTAGAATGAGGCATGCAAGCCAGATGCATCCATGGCAACCTGGTGAGTGTGCAGAGCAGAGTAAACAACCACTATGGACTATGTGCATGAGAGAGAGAAAGAGAGAGAGTGCATTTATGAGACCACCACGATAAGACGTGATCTAAGCGATATGTAGGGTAATTGCACACTGGAGAACACAATAGCGAACCACTTGAAATGAATTGTTAAGATGAACCGCCCACGAACAAAAAGCCGTCGTTCCACCTCCTGAAACGGTAATAACAACGAAATGTCAAAAGCATTACCAATGTAAAAACTCATTTGAGAGCATTGCAGCATTTGAATGAATAGAATATAAACACAATGCAGGTGGGTGTGGGGGCAAGATGTCAAACCCTAGCAGCATGCAAAACCTACGCTAAGATTCACTACTCTCCATCCAGAAAGCTTTGGTTGAGTACAGACCGAGAGGGTTACACAGTTTGACAGGAATCTCCCATGTTCGGAAAGCTTTACTAATAAGTCTCATTATGGTCATTTTAAGCATTTTTTTTAAAATACTGCACATAAAAAGTTTCTTTATCATTGAAATAAGTGTGAATAGAAATGAAGTGTCTTTACAACAACCCCTAACTCTGACACTTTCCATGAATAGGGTGGATTTTTTTTTTCATTATTATATATTTTTTAAGTATTGTTTTCTGTTTCAACAAATGCTAATTGAAAAGAGCTGTGTAGCCTTCAGAAAATGTTGATTGTCACCATCAGGCAGTCAAACATTTTCTTTTGAATTTGCAGTTCAGTTTCTAAATAAGTTTAACCATGATCTGTCATTTTACTTAGGCCTACACACACACACACATATATATTTCAATTTTGAAAATTTTAAATTTAAAACTATGTATACATACATGCGTAGACATGCATACACACACACACACACACACACACACACACACATACATAGCCTCTCTCTCTCTCTATATATATATACATATATACATACACATTTTATATAATTTTCTATTTAATATAGTTTTTAAATTATATCCTTACAGGGATAGCTCACCCAAAAATGAAAATTCTGTCATTAATTACTCACCCTCATGTCATTCCAAACCCGTAAGTCCTTCATTCATCTTTGGAAAACAAATTAAGATATTTTTGATGAAATCCGAGAGCTTTCTGACCCTCCATAGACAGCAACACAACTACCATGTTCAAGACCCAGAAAGAGTGTAAGGACATCGTTAAAATAGTCCATGTGACATCAGTGGTTCAACCGTAATCTTATGAGTATAAGAGAATACTTTTGTGTGCAAAGAAAACAAAAATAATGACTTTATTATATGATTTCCTCTCTTCTGTGTCAGTCTTAAGCCCCATTCACACCAAGCACGATAACGATAAAGATAACTATAACGATAACTATATTTGCGTCCACACCAGCGAACGATATCGTCTGTTTATTCTAAGCGCACGTGCGTCTGCCGCTTAAAAAGAAATTCTCGAGCACATTATAGCAGGATGGATTCTGATTGGCTGTCAGTGTTTTTATCGTTCATCAGCTGGAAAAAAAATCGTTCTGGAAGTGATTCCAACGATATCGTTTCTCTGTGTCTTTATCGTTATAGTTGTGGTGTGGACGCTGCTATTCTTTAATACTGAGAACGATTTTTAGAACTATATCTTTATCGTTATCTTTATCGTTATCGTGCTTGGTGTGAACGGGGCTTTAGCCACGTGTTCAGGAGAGTACCACGTGCATGTGATGCTGCTGATGTAGAACACGCATGCACTGCGCTGCATAGACAGCAATGCAACTGACACGTTCAAGGCTCAAAAATGTAAGAACATCGTTAAAATAGGTCATGTGACATCAGAAGACGCGGAGAGAAGAAATTGTCGAATAAAGTCATTATTTTTGTTTTCTTTGCACACAAAAAGTTTTCTTGTAGCTTCATAAGATTACAGTTGAACCACTGATGTCACGGACTATTTTAACAATGTTCTTACTACCTTTCTTAAACGTGTCAGTTGCATTGCTGTCTATGCAGGGTCAGAAAGCTCTTGGATTTCATCAAAAATATCTTAATTTGAGTTCGAAGACAAACAAAGTTTTTTTAGTTTCAGAAAGCCAAGACATGTCAAAAGACATGAGGGTGAGTAATGACAGAATTTTCATTTTTGGGTGAACTATCCCTTTAAACTATGACTCATCAGGAGCTGGCTAGTCAAATGGTTTTGTAGTTTGTTCTATAATTTCTTAAAAATTACATAAATATTTTCTGTATAAGGAAATAGTGGAATAGGAAAGAGTCAAGAGAGCGGCCCGCTTTTTATCAACCAATCAGTTTTTCTAGAGGACTGTCTTCAGCTAATGTAAGCCTGCCTCATTTTAATCATATTACTCAAAAGTGATGTGTACAACTTTAATTAGAGAAAAAAATGAACCTTTAACAACATGACCAAGTCTGGCATAAGTCCGTGAAAACGGCTGAATTCACACACAGCACCTTTAAGAAAATGTTTTAAGTGAAACAGGCACACGCATCCTCTCTCGCCCACCACATTCTCCCCACGCGTCACACTCCTCCACAGCCTACCGAGAGGGGGCGCCCTCTTCCCCAAAAAACAGTTTAGTTCCTGTTCAAAAATACATATGTAAAAACCAGAAAACTCCCGGGAAACTGTGGGCCATGCTTTGTAGCAATCTCAGACACTCGAAAGACAAATCATAATTAAGAGCGGTCTTCAGCTCGGCATCTTTGAGACCCGCGAGACCCGCTCTGTGGGTTGTAATCTGTCGTGTCGCGTGCTATTTTTAGAACCCACAGCCGTGGTCACGTGACTGTCGAGAGCACGTCATTAATGTTGTTGTTGGTGGAGAAGCTGCAAATATGGAGGAAAGAGAGTTGAGGCAGGAACATTTGTACTTTTCATGAACAGAGGAGGAAAATAGCGTTGCAGAAGTGATCAAGTGGAAGACGGGCGCTGAAATAAAGACTGACCGTGACGGCGCGTCGGAACGACAACAAGTATCAGGTAAAGTAGAAAGAAACATTTACATCGTCTGATAATGATGGTTTATGTTCTGTCTTTTCCCTCCTGGGCTTGACACCCACCGACAGACAGCGGTCTCACCCGCAGGGAAACACGTTAGGTTGACAGCGGATTGATTTTGTAGTGCATTTAGACAGCTTTGCACCTTTCAGTTTCGCAGCCTGGACAGGCTTAAACAAACATCAAGAGTTTTGTCAGATTTAGTCCGAGTTCCTGGCGCTAGTGCAAAACTATCGCCATTTCTTTACCCGTGGGAATCGCCTGACGGGATGAGTTTAATATTTTCATGGCCATCAGTCTCCCAGTATCTTATCTGAGCGTTTTGTACAGTCACTTGAAGGTTGATCGGGTTGAACTCCAGTATAGCGCAGATGTTGTTTCTGGAGCTGGAGGAGAACAAGCGATTATATCATATTCATCATGATCTTCTTTTATTGCGCAACTATAAATGAAAATGAATCAGAACATCACGCGAGTGAGATTGTCATTTTGTTTTACCACCAGGATATGATCACTAACAGTGATCAGAAAATAAATGAGCGATGTCTGAAGTATTGTATTCAGCGATTCATGTATATTTTTGTGTGTCTTGGTTGCAGCATACGTTCTAGATGATGATTATAGGTGAAATGCTGAATTCTTCAAATCTGTCTATCTGGATGCAGTGATATTTCCAGTAATTATCATTTGGTTATGAGATAATAACTGTATTTCACCGAGGTCAAGTCAAGGCTGTCCGCTGTTTTCACCTCTCTTGTCAAGTGGGTTGAGTGAGGACTTCAAGAAATCATTTCTCAGTTTTTTTTTTCTCCTGATTAACTCATTAAATTGAGTCATGACTTCAGCAGTCCCAGGAATAGGCTGGTGTATCACTCATGCACCAAGACTGAATTTTTTTCTCTCGGCTAAAGCAGGATGTGGCTCATTTGTCAAGATTTGTGTGAATGGAAGGTGATGCTATTAGAGCATTATTATGTTGTGAGTTCAGATGGGTGTAACAAATAACACTTCATTGTAGGTTAGTATTGCCAGGTCAGGTTCGATTATGTAACAGTAATTGGGCTAGTTGAACGGCATCAACAAATACTTTTGGTGGCACTTTATTGTGGCGCGTCTGAATTCGGAGGATCTCAAGTAGTGGCTTTTTTTTAACGTGCATTTAGAATATTATTGACTTAATGGGTGGTTTAGAACAACCATTAATGTAGCTTAAAAAGCTGTGTTTGCTCTAGGATGTGAGAGGGGTCGGCTGATAGTGGAAACGACAGTGCTCAAGATACAAGCTCAATCTGCCTTAGTCACGTTTACTAGTGAGTTGACGCCGTTAGTTATTTCCAGGAAACTACACCCTCTTCACTGCTTATGGATCTGTGGAGGACCACCATCTGTTGTTGACAAAAAAAAAAGTGTTCCTTAAAAATCTGGTTTTAGTATTGGCGAAGCAATAGGTCTAGGGATTGGTACACTGAAGGGCCTGTTTAGATTTTGAAAATTATGAAATGGTTATATCCTCAGGATTGATTCATGCAAATCACCTGGATTTCATATTTGACTCTTGGACTGTGCTTCTTTATTTTGGATGTAAACCTAAGGTGTGGATATTCAAGGAATGGTTCACCCAAAAATGAAAATTTGCTCACCCTCAGGTCATCCAAGATGTAGATGAGTTTGTTTTTCATCTGAACAGATTTGGAGAAATTTAGCATCACATTAGTTGCTTCTATCTAATCTGATCCACATTAGCTTGAATCTCTACTATCAAAGCAAAGGTGATGTGATTAAGACAATACAAGGACATTCTTTACTTCAGAAACCACTGTCTGTTCTCTGTTTCTTCTCTCCTCACAGACTACCGCTATGTCTTGAATACAGTGAAAATTTGCTTAAAATGTATTCATCCTCAGATCATCTAAGATTTAGATGAGCTTATTTCTACTTCTAAACAGATTTAGAGAAATGCAGCATTACATTACTTGCTCACCAATGGATGCTCTGCAGTGAATGGGTGCCGTCAGAATGAGAGTCCAAACAGCTGATAAAAACATCACAATAATCCAATAGCGGTAGTCTGTGAGGAGAGAAGAAACAGAGAACAGACAGTGGTTTCTGAAGTAAAGAATGTCCTTGTATTGTCTTTATCACATCACCTTTGCTTTGATAATAGAGATTCAAGCTAATGTGGATCAGATTAGATAGAAGCAAGACCAACTAATGTGATTAGGCAGTCGATAAATATTTGCACTAGGGGACCGCAGTTGCATTAAGAAGTTGCATAACTGTGATATTTTGGAAGTTTGACTCAGTTGCATTTGCTCTTATCTTACAGTATGCATAGTTTTGTCTATTTTTGTCTGTTTGTTCTGTGGTTTGTTTTGATTGGCTCAGTCTGGTCTGACAGGCGCTTGGACTTTGATCCTGTCTTCCAGAAAAGCTGAGTTACACATTGCTTATAGTAAATATAAGGTAATTGTACTTTATAGTCGCATAGATACTCGTGAGTGCTTTCTGTTTTCAAAATGGGTAAATAAAAAGCAACTGAGACATTTAAAGGATCATTTTTGCACTGGACATCAGTAGTTCTTTCAGTTGTGTGTTTGTGTGCGTATGTGTGTGTATATATATGGTAAAAACTTGTTCCACGTCTTTGGTTGTCTTGTTCCTCACCTACACGTCCACGTTCACACCCTCATCTTTACGACGTCGCTTGTCAGAATGGAATGCAGAATGCTGGTCTGTTTTGTGTTCTATATGAAGGGCACGGTGAGTCCTAGTAATGAATAGTCTCTGGGTGTAGAATGACGGAGAAAAGATCCGAAGCTCTGCACCACCCACAGCCACACCAGCTCCTTCAGCCGCTTAACAATACGACTGTAACCCCTCTGGGCCAGGAGGTGAGTGTGGAATGTAGGAGTGTGGAAATCCAAAAATATATTGATGCGTCGAAAACAATGTTGCCTTGGTTACGCTACACGGATGACCTGTACCTTCTTTCACGATCCTGGCCGCTCCGAGGTGTCCAGCAACTCCCTGTCAGGATTTCAGCAGGCTGCTGAGTGTTTAAACTTTTATGGTTAGGGCTAAATTTCAAGCCAGATTGAGTGTTGGGAAATCCACTCTGCCACAGTTCGTGCAGATGATTGGTGATTTTTGTAATCGCTCTGGACATTACAGGCTCAGAAACAGTTGAGTAAGTTGCAAGTAATCAATGTGTAATCTAGTGACTGAGTAATCAAGGTGTGTTTCAGATGGTGCACACAGAAAAATCAAGGTACAGGAATGTACCTAAAAAGGTATAAATGCTTTGTCGCTCCAGACAAAAGCCTAGTAGGGTACAGCAGTGTACCTCGGAACGTTGGTACATCTTTGTACCTTCTTGTTTGTACCTCTAAAAGAACATTTATGCACCCCTAGTGATAGAAATGTACCTTTGTGTCCTGGTATGGTTTAAAATTTCATCCTCATATTTTTCCATAGCATTTCACTAATGTTCTGCTGAACTGATTTGTCCTAAAAAAACATAATATTTCTGAGTGAAAAATTACATTTGCATAGGGTGATTTAATTGCTTCAGAAGCATTAGGCTTTGTGAGCATTTTGTTAACATTTTTAAATCCAAAACACAGAGGCAGTCCATGTTTATCTAATATTCAATGTATAATCCGACAAGTAATGGTAACTCAAACCATTTGAGGAAACCGATTGCCTTAAACCATTTAAGATATGAGTACTATAAACTCATATACATTGTTAAATTTACTTTTTTTGTGTGTGTTGGCTAATCAATTATTAGAGTAAACTCAATTTATTTATTTTTTATTTTATTCCGCTCAGTTTGAATTCGGGTAACAAATCTAACTAAGTTTTAACTACTATATAGCTACTTAAATGGTTTGAGGAAACCGATTGCCTTCAATGGTTCATCAAACTCAAAGCAATAACGTTACATAAGACTAAGCAAAAACACTGGTACAAAGAAATCATGACAGAACAGGAGAATTTTAAGTATTTATTGAAACACAACATAAATGTTTTCAAGCATAAAACAAAATCAGTGGGCTGTTCAGTAACATTTAAGCTATCTTATCAAACTTTTCACCAAACAAGTAAAGACCACACAAAGGAAATGTTTAAAATCCATTTAAATGTTAAATATAATTAATAATAATAATAATAAACAACTGCTAAATAATTTGAAACACAGTGGATAATTTTTCTGCAAAAAAAAAAAAGTATTCCTTACGATTAACAGCACATTCTATACAAACTTTAAGAGGTTTGTATACTGTAACTAAGGGAATACATTAGTGCAAAAAACAGCACCTGTAAACTGACCCAAGACTTTGCAGTCATCATCTTCAGATGCAATTAAAACATCCAATGGATTTAAAGACAATGTTCCCTCTTCCTCCTTAACAGCAAAGATGGTGACAGCCACCTTCAGCACCTGATCAGGCTCCCTTTTCTAAATGCAGTAAAAAAAATTGTTAGTGTACGTCACCAAATATCATCATATTTAAACAAAGCGGACATCATATTAAAATTTTCATAAATGACAATAAAGGTGTGAAGGATCAGAGAAGTGTTTATTCAATAAGGTATGTGCCTATTTAAAACGCTGTAGTACTTTAATTTTAACATCATAACTCCCAGAGTGGTTTATCAGCAGGTTTTTCAGGGCTGAATATCAGCTGAATGTCTTAGAGCTTGAATTGAATTTGTTAATTTACATTACTATTTAATTTAACAATCTAAGGTTCTTTATTGCAGTACAGTAAGAAAAACAGTGCTCGAAATGATAGTTCACCCAAAAATGAAAATTCTGTGATTAATCACTCACCCTTCGTTCCATCTTTGGAACACAAATTAAGATATTTTTGATGAAATCCAAGAGCTTTCTGACCATCTGTAGACAGCAACACAGCTGAAATGTTCCAGAAACATAGTAAGGACATCGGTAAAGTCCATGTGACATCAGTAGTTCAACCACAATTTTCCACTGTTGCACTGTAAACATAAACATAAGCTTATGTTTAATATGTATTAATTATGTTATCTATTTAATATATGTTATATTATAATAAAAATAATAATGATTTTTATAATTTATTTAAATTCAAATATCCATTCAAAATTTTGAGTTTTTATTTTAATTTTTTTTATTAACACTTTTATTCAGCAAGGGCACATTAAATTAATAAAATGTGACTTCTACATTATTACAAAACAGTTCTATTTCTTGTAAATGCTGTTCTTTTGAACTTTCTATTTATCAAAAAATCTTTAAGTAACTGTGTCATGGTTTCCACAAAAATATTAAGCAGCACAAATGTTTTCAACATTGATAAATAATAATAAATGTTTCTCAAGCAACAAATCAGTATAAAATATTCTAATAATATTTCATAGTATTTATGGTATACAAATAAATGCATCCTTGGTGAGCATAAGAGACTTAAAAAAATCCTAACCAGCCATTTATTTTCTTCTTTGCATCCAGTTTCTGTAGTTTGTACCTAACCTAGACTTTCTCACTATATTAATATTTTTAAGTATAAAACTCCTTTAAGGTCTTAAGGATGCACTATTATATTTAGGCTATTTTATGGACACATTTCTTAGGGGGGCATTTTTATAAGATCCATTATAGCATTTCAAAAAACTAGATAGAACAACAGAACAGTCAGGGTCGCAGGTTATTTAAAAAACACTCAAGACCTTCCTCTAAATAAATATGGTTGTAGATTTAAATTTAGAGGATGACTGAATACAGCACCACCATTAAATTAGAATCAACTAGTGAGTTGTTTATTTTAATTGATTAGTTGCTTTAGGTGCATTGTGGTCAGGGCTTTGAGATGGATGAGTTATCAGGTGATGTCAGACCATTAGTCTTTTTTGTTAACGATTCTGAATTCTTAAAGGGACAGTAATCCCAAAAAATGAAAATTCTGTCATTAATTACTCCCCCTCATGTCGATCCTTCGGAACACAAATTACGATGTTTTTCATGAAATCCAGCGGAGACTGACCCGGAAGAGAAGAAATCATTGAATAAAGTCGTTATTTTTGTTTTCTTTGTGCACAAAATGTATTCTCGTAGCTTCATAAAATTATGGTTGAAGCACTGATGTCACATGAACTATTTGAATGATGTCCTCCTTACTACCTTTCTGAACCTTGAACATATCAGTTGCATTGCTGTCTATGCAGGGATAGAAAGCTCTTGGATTTCATCAAAAATATCTCAATTTGTATTCTAAGATGAACAAAGGTCTTACGGGTTTGGAACGACATAAGGGTGAGTAATTAATGACAGATTTTTCGTTTTTGGGTGAACCATCCCTTTACACACACACACACACACAGTTCAACCTCCCCCCAGACCTCTGTGTATGCAGTCATATCTATTGTGTGTATTTGTCTGTGAGCGGTCCTGTTGGTTTCTCTGACGTCTGATTTGAACTTCACAGTAATTCTTAGCAATGCTCTGGATTGTGTGGTGTTGCTCAACAGAGCTCTGTGCAAGTCTGAATATCATTCTTTGTCAAAATGTAGTGAAGTATTGAGTGAGGGGAATAGCAGTCTTTTGGCAAACTGTGTCACCCAGCTTATTTTAGACATTTCTGCTTTATACTGGTCTATATTTCAGCAGGTTATTGAAAAGAACAGACAGAATTTCCCAACAGACATCTGGCAGTTTTCTGGGTTTATATTTGTTATGGGTCTCTTATTCAGGGTTTTTGCTTGAATTTGCTGTGAGCAGGCTACAGTATACCACGAGCATTATTGCCAATTTTGGGGGCATAAAGCCAGATTCATTTTGAGAAATCCACTCTCCTCTTCACAAGATGCATTGGTGCATTTGAGCGGTGATTTTTGTGATTGCTCTGGACATTACAGGTTCAAAAACAACTGAGCAAAGTGCCATGTAAGCGGTGAGTAATAGTGACTACATCAAAGGTGTGTTTCAGATGTGTTTCAGAGTTTCGCTTGAAATAGCAGTAAGTAGGCTATACCATGACCCTTAATGACACAATAGTGGTAACTACATTATGATAACAATGCATTGCAATGAATCACAGCAGCACTGCTGGATCGTGATTGAAACTACAGCAAGAGTGTTAGGGAGATGTAGCATGTTGAAAGGGATTGACATTTATATACTGTGGGTTTGTTTGAATTCTGGTATATCCTGGATGGTTTTCAAACTGTGGTCTGGGGAAGTTTAGAGAAAAATTATATTTGCTTATTTATTTTATTTAAAAAATATTATATTTTTTAATAATTATATTTAGTGCTGTCAAACGATTAATCGCATCCAAAATAAAAGTTTTTGTGTGTACTGTGTATATTTATTATGTGTGTGTGTGTATATATATATATATATATATATATATATATATATATATATATATATATATATATATATATATATATATATATATATATATATATATATATACATACACACACAGTACACATACATATATTATGTAAACAAAAACCTTTATTGATCGCGATTAATAGTTTGACAACACTAATATATATATATATATATATATATATATATATATATATATATATATTAAAATACATACGTATAGATATTAAAATACACCCAATTATGAATATATGTATTTATTTGATCATTTTTGTGTTAAAATTGACAGAATTTGACAGTACTATATGTCATTATGTTTACATTACTTGAATGTTAAGCAATCATCAGTACTCTAATGGTGGAAAAGAAAAAAATTAAGGCAGCTTAAGGAAATTCAAAATACAGCTAAAACACCTGTTAAAAAACATATTAATATTAACATCGGACATTGGACCATAGTTTTTAGCGTGTACTTCCCCATTACGAATTGCACTTTTTTTGTATTACAAGTTTTCTTTAAATATGCAAAGCAGGCATTATCTAATAATAATAATAATAATAATAAATAAATTGCATACATTTCCAGTAGAAAAATCTGAACATTGAGTAAAACCATGTTCAAAATTATTCTTTCTCTTTGTTGAATTATTATTATTGTCAAACTGAAAGGTTTCTCCAGAAGGAATTTTTGATATCTCACTCATTTTGGTTGATCATCACTTTATAAAACAGAAAATGCTGTCAAGAGGCAAAAAAATAATAATTAATAAAATAAAATCACCATGTTTTTAGAAATAAAATGTTATTAAAATCAAGGCATATGAACAAACCTCTCTGTAAAAACCTTAAATACAACCTAATATAACCAAATATAGATAGAAAAGTGCAATTGAATTGAAGATTTCTGGCTCCTTGCAAGAGGAATAAACTAATTTTGAGAAAACTGTCTTTTTCTGCAATAAAATAAGTATGTAAAAGTCTATTTTGCATGCTTTCTTTTCACGAGTCTGAAAAAAAACATGTTATAAAAAGCCAAATAACCCATATTCATATTTTCCAGATAATATTTACACATTTATGTATGCACTGTATGTACAATATTATGGGCCTTAATGCATGCAAATAGCTATGTTTTTTTTTCATGCAAAGACAATTTGTCTTTGCGGATGAGCCACGCAGGATCCTGGAGCACAGCGGGCAGAGACTCAAGAGGTCTGATGGAGGACACCAGCACTCTCTTGGGCGGCTGCCATACCTGACATGCTCCATGCTGCATGCTAATGACCAATTTCGGCTTTCGGTTTGACCGCTCTGCAGCAGTAAGGACTCTGTAACCTTACCTGACTACGTGCACCTGCTACTAAAGGTGTAAATATTATAGCTCTTATATGTTGTAGTATGTTAATAACATATTCGCTGCGTGACGACACCGCTGATTATCTGTATTTGTTTAAATGAGTGTTTACTCTGGCTCTCAGCTTTGAATCTGAAGGGCCAAACAAACCTCTTGATCTCATCTCAGGGGAATGACGCAAGGGCTTTCGTCTCTGCCGTCTCCTAGGCGAGCTCTTCCTGGGTCACCAGGCAGCGCTCACCTGATTCTCGTGGAACAGCTCACCCGTCACCCCTGCAATCGAATGGCCCGCTTATTCCCCGCCGCGTCTGTGCGTCCGTCCCAAGGGGTGGGAGAGCACGCTACATCTGTTGTACTATTTTAATCTTCACACGTCACTTGGATAATGCATCCGCAGCGCTCCAAACTGCAGTTAGAAGTGGTTAAAGGTTTTAAATACTACATTTCTGTGACCACTTTCTGCCACAGCCTCTAATGGTTTTTGTGTGACTTAGAAAATGGACCATAGTCGGGGTAGACATTTATTATGAACCGCAGGAAAATGAGTCTGTAATGGATAGATGCAGAGTCAATTTAGTAGGTTGTGTGATTTTAAAGGGGTCATATGATGCTTTTTTAAAGATCATTATTTTGTGTGTTTCAGTAACAGAATATGTTGACATGCTTTAATGTTCAAAAAACACATTATTTTTTAAATACTGTACATTATTGTAGTTCCTCTATGCCCCGCCTTTTCTACAAAGCCCCTCCTTCCGACAAGCACAGTCTGCTCTGATTGGCCAGCTGACACAGTGCATTGTGATTGGCTGAACACCACAAGCACGCATCGGAAATGTAACGCCTCTTACCATAATTGCGAGCTTCAGCTTTCAAAGTAAATATAAAGACAGTTAATAATGTCATTAGTTTTACCATCAGTTCAAGCCCTAAAGGGGAACAGAGTTGCGTGACAGACACAGTGATGAAGCTCGTATGTATTTGCACACAAGCCGCGGTTAAGACAGCTGACTCCACTGTAATGTGACCCTGTCTCTCAATCACAAACACACACACTGGGCTTGCTGCAATAGACGTTGTTGGCGGTGATACCTGTGTTAAGCCGCAACACCGGTTACGTCACTTGCCCACCGCGGCACCGTCCCTCACCGTCATTTTGATTTTTTTTAATAGTAGCCTAATAAGAGAACAGACACTACAATTAAAACTGAACACGGCAGCTCAATGCAGCACACCAAACGAATGACAGTCGCGCATCACAGATCAGATTATATTTATCACGTGAGGAGAGTGAGTCGAGCTGACCGACAAGAAGAGTGAGGTGAGACAGACAAGTCGATGGCAGAAGAGTTTCAAAACCAAATGTAAAAGCCCTGTTTTAAAAAATATTTTGGATTTTGAAAAGCCTGTTGACCTGCCCTTTATCTAAGGTGATATTGGAAGTTTTTTTTTAAATTCGTTTCTCATTTATTTGATTCCACAGTATTTGCTGATTTTTATTTTATTTAAACTGTGTAATTTTTTCCCATTATTTTACATAAAGATGTATGCAGTCCGAGCCTCCAAACTTTCTTAATCGTTTTGCTAATAAAAGTTTTATAATTATTTGTTCCTCAGTCTTTACTGATTTTCAGTTTTGTATGCCTACATTGTAAAAAATTTGACCGTAAATTCACAGTAAATTACAGGCTACTAGTTACATTACTTTCACAGTAAGTTACTGTAATTTTTAAAGTAAATAATTGTGAAATGTCAGCTGTATACTGTGACTTCACAGTAGTTATTCCATACTGTGATTTAGCAGTATGCTCCTGTAGAATTACTGTATTTAGCTGTGAAGTCGCAGTTAATGCCATCAGATTACTGCAATTTAGCAGTATTCTGCTGTAGAATTACAGTGTAAACTGTAATAGTAATGCAACTCAGTAGCCAGTATTGTGTTTTTAATTTACTATAAAATGTATTGTTAATTAAAAACTTTTAATTTAAAATTTGCTTTTAATTTATTATAAAATACTGTAATTTTTACATTTTATCTGTTAACCCATTCAATAACCTATAACACTGGAAAGATATGTTCAATTCAAATAAACACAAAAACAATCAATTGTACACATTTATTTTGCAGTTTAATAAATTCTGTCTAAACTTTCCAGCAAAGAGGTTCAGACGGTCATGCTTCTCTCCATTGAACCAGGACACACTATAGAACATATTCAGTGATCATCTTACTGCATGACTAGCTTAACACAAAGCCGGAGTTGAGTTTGTCCATTTTGGCATTGGAACATTGCTTACACACTAGATTGACATCCATTCGAACTCAATGAGTTTCCTGATCAGTGTACAGACTTGCTGGTTGATATGTCCTCTCTGCCGTCTCTGGATTGATGCCCAAGAAGTACCTATAAACAAAAAGGCAGAGAGGAAAGCTGTTAGTTTCTTTCAGGTTGGATGAAAAAGGTGTCAGTTCCCAGTCACCACATTCAGTGGGTCACTGCTGTTGCAGTACAGACCAAAAGGTTACAGAACAAGGTGATACTAACCCTAACCATTTAAATAACAGCAGCTTAAAAATTTCCATCACAAACACACAATCAAGAACAGTCCTGCAGCAAAGTAGAGGTGTGTGATTTATCCAGTCAGAGCATTTGCACACAACTGTGTACATCACTTTATATGTACTGTTTGCAGAGGATGGAGCATCCTTTTAAAAACAGCTTCCTCTCTGGTCTCCAGCACAGCTTGTTTGGTCTCCACACCACTTGTTTGAGGGGGAGAAGGGGGTCGTCACCACTTGGCTGCTGTGGTCCTGCGCAAAATCCCAACAGATGCAAACATTCCTTGTTTAACCCACCAAATAGAAAACAAGACTGGTTGAGTTACGCTCCAGTAAAGCGCTTCAATGTAGTACTACGGTGATTATCTCTTCAGCACGCAGCGCGAGCAGGACAAACAACAATGCAGACTATTAATAACTATGACTGGGACTGTCATATACATAACATTATAATGAGAACACTATTATAATAAAACGCTGTGAATTTTTAGAGTTCAGTTGCCAACTTGCCGTGTTTCTGCACGTTGTTGCATGAAGAACGCGTCCACAAAAGGAGTTCATTCAGAGCCGCACAGACACATTCATGCTTTCAGGGCACTTTGTGCAGATAGCCTATAAGTCATAATATAACATTATGTTGTATAACTAATGAAGCGTATTCTATATGAGATAAATGATGAGTTAAATCCCATTGATTATAAACCTGCTATCAAATGCTTCATTCTACTGGTCATCTTCAGCACACGCAGCTCAAAACAGAAATGCAGAACATTAATCAGTCCTATACATAACGTTATAACAAGAGCTCTATTGTAAAACATTTTGTGAATTCTTGGGGTTTCGCTGACGTTTAATGCTCTTTTAATCAGAACATAAAACATTATTTTGGGGTCTGTGAGGCGTCCGTAACACATTTTCTCTGTGTTAACGTCAATTATGACTGGAAATGACTAAAAT
Source organism: Schizothorax lantsangensis (assembly GCA_027422415.1). Taxonomy (NCBI): domain Eukaryota; kingdom Metazoa; phylum Chordata; class Actinopteri; order Cypriniformes; family Cyprinidae; genus Schizothorax; species Schizothorax lantsangensis. The sequence goes on from CM049840.1 coordinate 31,478,768, forward strand.
TCCGATTCGACTATCAAAATCCTTAGTCGGGGACACCCCTACTACTGTTCAGAAAAGAAATCAAGATTTATTTATTTAAGAAATTAGAGCGAAAAGAGTAGGGTGGCGGCATACTATAACTACTGAGTTTTAGATTACTAATTTTAAAAGAAAATAATTGCAATTCACCTTATTTTTCAACACAGACGTAAGCCGTTTTCTGTGAATGTGTGAGACTTCTGGTTCATTAGCCGCTGTAGGGAAATAACAAGAAGAATAACAAGTAAATGGTAAACTGTTTGCACTACAAACCAGTGTGTTCATCTGGCATTGAGGCAACCTTTTTGTTTACATTTAGATCCTTAAATAAAATGAATACATCATTAGTATCATAGTCAGAATCATTCTCACTCTACAGCAATGCCTTTTTCCAGAAATCATGACCAAGATAATCCACAGACCTTATTCTGAGCAGTTTCATGTAGAAACTATCTGTAGAAAGAAAATAGTTCCTACATGAAACTGCTCACAACAAATTTGTGGATGACTTGACGCTTGAAAATACAATAAAAATGAGAAGGACAACATTACCTTGAACAATCAAGCAAGCTAGGGGTCCTTGGTAGCATCACAGTCCCTTAACCATCAGTGGCTGTAGCTGTAGCACAAGGCTGCAAAATAATATATCAATAGAATAAGAGTACAATAAGACTCGACTGTTAATAATCTGTACCTATGGTAGCACAGTCAAAATTTGCGCACAAATAATCCCTTACCTTTATCGATTTATCATTTTTCAGTTGACGAAGTAGACAACGGCTGCTCGGTATCTCTCACACACACACACACACACACACACACACACACACACACACACACACACACACACAGCAGGGAAGAAATATATGATGAAGCCCAGTTAACGTTACTCATTTTAGATGAATTTACTCTACCTTTGCCATAATCCACGACACTATAATTTCGCTGGTTGATAATAACGATCATAAGGCCATCTTAACTTACATACAACTTTATTCCCCAGTGGTCACCTCTGTGGAGAGAACCTAACGTTACACAGGGAAAAAGATCGCTGTTAGCGCTAAGAAAAGCTAAAGTTAACCTGTTAACATGCACCAGGATGCCAGCGCACTGAAAGCTCTTTGTTTGCACATGTCATTGTTTTCAAATAGATAAAATGAATTGGGACAAAATTAATCTTGACAAACTATATATCATTTTGAAGGTCTAAGCCTCAAGCATTGACGATAGATCGCTGTTTTTCGATAGAATGCTTATAAGGAATGTATTTGCTAAATTTGTGTAAGCAGTACACATCAAAACATGTATAAAAAAACCGCAGTACATGCCAGATTCATCCTGATAACGACTCAAACGTATCCACTGCTGTAAATCCCGGTTTAGTTTGAGAAATAAGGGTCCACGGAACAACATCCCAAAGAGCACTTTTAGTCCAAAGAAACAATAACGTTGTAATTTGGAGGGGCTAGAAAAATGTTGCAGCAATCTCATTTTTCATGGTATCTTCAGATTTGAAATATAAACTCATGAGACATGTGACTTTCAACCCATTACTTTTCTGGATTGCTTCAGGACTGATTTCTTAAATTTTTATATGAAATAAAAAAAAAATTCAGTGTAGTACAATTTTTATCAAGGCACTTCAGTGTCTATAACTTTTTATATTTTTGAGCATTATCAACTCTGGATCGTACCCGAGATCGTCTGACCCGACCCGACCCGACCGGCACAGTTAAATTTAGAGCCCGAACCCGAAGTCTTTTTTTTTTTTACAACGAATAGGCAATAAAAAAAAAGATGCTGTATTTCACGATTGCATGCAATGGTCAGTAAACAAATACATGTAAAGAAACAGATTCATCGAGGCTCGGCCAGTTCACAAGGCAAAAGAAAAAATACTTACCAGTTATGAAAGTTTATGAACATCAGCGGTTACATAAATTCTGCCGAGTTTTTGAATGGTCGTATATGACAAGACGATAATTCTTCCACTGTGCAAATTATGGTAATTTTCGTCAGTTAAGGCTCGTTAGCATTCGGCCTGCTTTAAATCAGACACAGAGATGTAGTGCGGTAAGATCGCATTTATTTGAATTAATTAATTATATAATTTATTTGAATTAGCGAGAGAGACAGAGAGAGAGGGATAGTTGCGTGCATGAACCTATACGTCTGTGCGTCTCTCTCTCTCTACAATCAATGAGGCTTAGTTACTTCAAAAACAGCGATTTTACCCCCTCATTGCAGAGAAATATAACGTTGCGAGTCAGTAGCCTATGGAAGCTATTTTACTAATAAAAGTTTCCGTGCTGTGTGTTCGCTGCGCGATCGCTCTGATATCTGTGTGCAATAACGTGTGTGCGTGCGTCTATGAAAGCAACGAAGCCTGCATATAGCTACAAGCCCGAGCCCAAATCTATTCATTAAACATTAACCCGAACCCGACCCGATACCCGAAAGTATTTCGGGACCCGTCGGGCTCGGGTCGGGTAGCAGACCTCTACTCCTCTCATCATAAAAACGGAGCCCCACACGAAGAAATAGCTGTTCACATCGCGTCTTTTGCTCACTCAGGTTCGGTATTTCAAATGTAGATGTGCGGCAAGTACACACACTGCACACTTCTGCGCTGCATTGTGGCTCTGACAAGGTTTTGTTTCGTCCTCCATCCCATAGGTGCAGATTTATGTTTCCCACTGTTCACTGCATAACGTGCACTTGTAATATCTGGGAGAGAGAAGGGAGAGCATCTAGTTTTGTTCACATAAAACTGGACGCACCGGCGGCGCTCTCTCTCACTCATATAGTGAGGGAAATCCACCTGTGATCTGAGCGGAGAGGTTATAGGCTACTCATGAACTGAATATGCGCTCTGCAATAATAACGTGATCGGTGCCTATGGTCCACGCTAGGGTTGTCACGATACCATAAAAATGTCTTACGATACTATACCAGCTGAAGTATCACGATACCAAGTAGTATCACGATACCATGCAGTATTGTGTTAATTTAAAATTAAATTCTACAAAATGAATCAAAATTTCAGAAATAAATAGATGTAAATGAAAACAGACAATATTTTTCTCTGAATACTTAATTAATGTGAATGAATGACTGGCTATTGTTATCCATGAAATTATCTAAACAAAACTCATCTTAGCACTGCACAGAAGCTGCATGAAGTGACATTTAGATGTGGCATTTATACATTTAGACTGTATTTATAATTGCATAAATAAAGTTATGGGATTAATGTTTTAAATACTAAATTTTGAATATAGAAATATGTTGAAAATAATGTAATATGCCTACTTTTAGATGGGAAACTTAAAACGGCCAGCAGGTGGCAGAAGTTCGTGATTGAATCACTGAGTCATTCAAACGATTCTTTCAAAACGGCTGAATCCTTCAGAAGCGAATCAAATGACTGTTTTTATGAATGGCTCAGTGAATCAGTGATTCACCCAAGACAACGCGGATTTGGATTCGAACACAGAAACGAAACAAAAACAGCACTCTTGCTCGTGTCATATTGCCGAACTGTCAGGAGCATTTTTTGCTCGCATATCTTGAAATTTCCAAGTTAGCAGCATGTATATTAAAACATAACATTATAAATGAATAAATATATATATATATATATATATATATATATAATAATAATAATAATAATAATTGATAAGAACCAAGTGCAAAGCCGCTATGTTGATGAATGGAATTGCGTTTGTGATCGCAAAGATGCTTCCAGAAACAAACTATTTCACCTGTTCTAGAAGTGGTCAAATGAATAAAACTGCGATAATACTTTCTTGCAAGATATTATGATGTTGAATAAGTGATGCTTGATCTGCTGTTTTTTAAAATGACATCAGACGGTCTGAATCAGACCCTTTCTTCTGATAAACTGCAGCATTAACAACGACGTGCAAGTGCAACTTCTCATTGCAAACTGAACTGAAGCGTCGGGAAACACTCAATACAATATAAAGCGTATACACAGACTAAACTACACAGAGCACAGCAGAAAGACATTTGGCAATCAACTTGTAATGTTTCTGCTGGCATGCATGTTCAACGTTTGAACGTTTAAAACAGTGTTGCTGCCGTGCATACTACATATCTTATGGTACTACCTTATGGACGATACTACCGTTTAAAAAATGCAATGGCACCGTGGGTATTTTTAAGCTTTAGTATCGTGATACTACCGTAGTACCGGTGTATCGTGCAACCCTCCACGCTGATAGCTGTTCTGGGGCAGCTAGTTTTCATCTCCATAAGCATATATATAGCAGTAAAGCTAATACAGTGGCTGGAAATCTGTTTATCCTTCGGTTCATCGTGCTTCCCCATCTTCATAGAGAACGCGGTTCATGGTTGCACAGAGTGAGAGCGCTTTTGGAAAGAATTTCCAAATTTTTAGACTCTGTGAACAGGGAAATCTATTTAGAGCACCTTATTGTATTAATGAAAATATCGATATTTGTCGCCAGATATCGATGATCGTATCACATGGAGAAGAATCGTGATATATCGCCATATCGATTTATCGTCCCACCCCTAATAGGTACTATTTATAAAGTTTTAGCTTTTAGTTTTGGATCTGTTTTTAGTTGTTTTAATACTACAATTGATTGCTTCTCTTGTCCTCATTTGTAAGTAGCTTTGGATAAAAGCGTCTTCTAAATGACTAAATAATAATAATAAATGCGTTGCACAGATTCGAATATTTGGGTTGTGCTGTTCTGTTGTAAACAAATCTTAACCAATGATTCCTAATTTCATCTACTTTCGGAAGGCCAAATAAAGTGCTTTTGCTTTCGAATAGAAACACACAGCGTCTCCCTGACATGGCTGCATCAACACTACTGCGGTTACTGAAACCACGCCTTCTTTCTTTGCATGCACATTTGGGCGGCATTACGCAAATATTTCCACATCGTGACGTAGACATGTTGGGGGCATGTTTGAATGAGGTGTGGGAGACTTTGAGCTTTGTAACTTTGCACAAACAGCTACATAACACACTAAAGAAAAGGAAAACAAGAAATCGCATCATATGACCCCTTTAAAGGGTTAGTGCACCCATAAATGAAAATCCTGTCATTAATTACTCCCCCTCATGCCGTTCCAAACCCGTAAGACCTTCATTCGTCTTCAGAACACAAAGTAAGGTGTTTGAGGAAATCCGAGAGCTTTCTGACCCTCCCATAGACAGCAACACAACTGAAATGTTCAAGGCCATGTGACATCAGTGGTTCAACCGTAATTTTATGAATCTGTGAAGAATACTTTTTGTGTGCAAAGAAAACAAAATTACTTTATTCAACAATTTTTCTCTTCCGTGTCCGACTTTAATGCTCATTCAGGAGAGTATTACAACGCACATGTGTGGTCACATAGTGATTTATATTTTATTTTATAATTTTATTTTACTTTTATTTTACCTCAGTGAACCAGTTTCTGAAATGATAAAAACTTGTGAGTTGGTTCTTTTAATGAATAGCCTAGTTCAAAAACACATTACTGGTTTGAATCAGTCTGAAACTTTTACTGAGAGAAAATTCAGAGAGAATTTTATTTTACTTGTATTTAACTTCAATAAGCACATTTATTTTCAAATCGAAAACAGTGTAGCCTGAATCTTGAAATGATTGACTCTTATGAGTCGGTTCTTTTAATGATAGCTCCAAAAGACGAGTTATTGGTTTGAATCAGTCTGAAACATTTCCTGAAAAAAAATTCAGAGTTTTTTTTCATATGTGAGCGAAATCAACATTATAACTGAAATATAAATAAATAAACCTGAATTGAATCAAGAAATCTGTATCAGTGCTCTGCTCTAGTGAGATACTATGCTTAAGGCCTCAAGAAGCAAGAACAGCGCTGGACAACAATACATGAGTCCCCAAAAATGAGTCAATAAACACCGTATGAAATTAATTTTAGTCCAGTTTAGTGTGTGAAATGAGTTGGCACTGTGCTTTCAAGCAGTTTAATTGTAGAAAACCTGCCGTTTGTTTTGTTCTTTATACTGCTATTCTTAAATTATGTTTACATTCTGTAAGCTTAGCATGAATCCTAAAATTTTTGAAGACGTGTGTCTTGATGCCTTTCTGTATCTACTAAGTTTTCTCTTGGGTTTGTGTCACCATTTTGTGACACAGATGGAGAGTTAGTGGACCTGGATGGTCTGGAAACCTTCATTCAGAGAGATGCGTGAGGGTTTAACATCAATCATGGACGTTAGCGAGCGCTAATCAACACATCTCCACCCCCATGGTATTCACACCCTCGTTGAGTGACGGATGCCTTCTCATATTCTCCGCCTCAAAGAAAGAGAGCTAAGCACCTCGGGAAGGATGATTCTCTCAAGCGGGTGCATTGATGAGCGAGCCAGTGTTTAAACTCAACTCAAATGTCCCATCCTTTTTAAGAGCATTAAACGCTGATCAGCGCTCTGGCACCAAGCCTGACTGCTTGCACGAGAGAGAGAGAGGAGTGACAAAGATTTGGACCAGAGGAGCTTTCGGCTCTTCCATTAAATGACTGCCAGAGCTTTAGAGACCAGCTTCAGCCTGCTCTTTAGTCAATACAGGGCTTTCCAGGAACTGTACCAGCATGTTAGTGCCCCACAAGGCCCTGGGACATGTCAGAGCTGGCTGTGGCCAAAGACAAGAGCAAGTTTTTCAGAATGACGTGAGAAACAATCCATACTGTAGGTCCATAGGTTCATCTGCAGACCATGACAGAAAATATGCAAACTTTCTGCAGTCAATCTTTTTTTCTTTACTTGATATCCGCTATTTCATGAGAAAATGTGAGTGGTGCCGTCACAATTAATAGGGTGTTCTGAGTGTTTTTTTTTATTATTATTGCATTTCTGTGTTTGCTACTTAATTGTTTTGTGGTTCGTTGTTAAGGTTGCTAGGTTTTTTTTTTTTTTAGTCCTAAGTATTCATTTCCCTTATTAATTAGTGAAAAATATACAAATATAATATATATGTAACATAATATATGCATATTTGCAGTTTGATGATATTTGATATTTAATTGTACATGTTCATGTTCCCTACCGTTTTTACCGTTGTCCTCATCTAACACTCACTTTGTTAATCTTTAAATACACTCATTTACAATAGATACAATCATTTAGCACTATTCATTGTCATCTTTAGCAAATCTCAAAATGAATATCCAATTTTCATACTATCCAGTACATTTTAATGTTGTGATGCCAAAATTAAGTTGATTTTAGTTTTCAGGAATTTAAGTTTAGACAAAATTCCATTGAATTTTAATATCTTTGAATATTTATTCTACAATTTGCTTTTTGCATTTTACTAGGGATTTTGCATTGGTAGTATTTAGTAGTGCTGTGTTTGATACGACGATTGTCACAGAGATTTGACGATACGAGTATCGATACAGCTGGCCCTGTCGCACGTGTGCGGCAGTGGACCGAGCTTAATTTGAATACAAGAACACAGTTTAAAATGGAGTAGAAAAGTGCGAGGTTTCTAAAGAATAATGAATAGAGCATAACATATAGGCTACAACAATGTTTAATCTGGCCACAGAGGAACACAACTGGGTTGCCTGATATAAAGAGAAGTAATCCCCGAAACAGAGCCATCACTTGCGCAATACAGAAATATATGCTAAGCGTGTTACTTATCTTTGTCAACCTGGCAACCATGTGCACGCACTCTCTCCACTGTGGATAAACGCGCTTGCTTTCTGAAAACACCGGTTAGTTTGCAGTTTAGCGATCTCCACTTCGATAGTCTATTATCAGAAAAGTGTAATTTATCAAGTGTTCATTTATGAGAGAGAGAGATGCTGTGTATGTATGAATTACCATTACAATCTGTGGCTTTAATTCCTTTAGAAACAATGATGTTACCAGCTCCTTGTTGAGAAAGATAATATAGCTCTTGAGCGATTTAAGCTATTTAGTTGATAAAATTGCGAGGCAGCGCTAAAAAGTTTGTTGCTGAATGTCTGTGTGTGGCCGCAACGTGATCTGTGTAAGTGACTGAGTGTGTGTGTGCGTTAGATACGGTGAAGACAGCGCATTAGTTTAGAACGCTTCTAATTTTTATTTTTAAACGTAGAGAGTGCGTTAATTTGTGCTATGATAACCTACCAGCCAGGGCTGGGCGATATATTGCATGCGATAGTCATGCGCATCTCGTCAGTAAAGCCGGTTCCTTGATTAGCGCTAAATCTCCATCACCTGTTTTCAAATGGAGTGGCATTTAATACACAGAGCCGTAGTTCACAGACAAGCTACGCATATATCGACTGATATATCGCCTTCGATATGAACGCGATATTGCGTAGCTTGTCAGTGATCTACGGCTCTGTGTATTAAATGCCGCTCCATTTGAAAACAGGTGATGGAGATTAACCGCTAATCAAGGAACCGGCTTTACTGACGAGATGCGCATGCATATCGCATGAGATATATCGCCCATCCCTACTACCAGCAATGTTAAAGTGCCCCTATTATGCCATTTTTAAGGTTGCTAATATTGTTTTGTGTCCTAAAACAGGTTTACATGCATGCAAGGTCAAAAAACACTTTAGTTTTCTCAAAAAATAGCTTTAATTTTACCTCATTTCTAAACGACTCGTGCGAAGCTGTTCGAAGAATCAGTCTCTCTAAACCCCTCCCTTCCGTGAGCTCTCGCTGCTGTGATTGGTCAGATGGCGCAGTCCTTTGTGATTGGTCTACCGCGTACAGCGAGAATGACAGCCATGGGTGGACATTATGCAAATGTGTTACTTCGTGATGTACAGCCGTAACAGAATAAGATTCGAATTCCTGACGACTCGTTTGGGCGATTGCGAGCCGAATCTTTTTTTTTGATAGACAATAACTTTATTTATCGTGCACTGTCGGCTTCACGACTTTGCAGAATATTTATGTTCACATACTGCTACATGACACACTGCATGAAAGGTAATCTTCGAAAAGGCATAATAGGGGCACTTTAAGATGATTTTTTAATATATATTATTATGAGTACATTACTATATATATATATATATATATATATGGACCGTGGACCTGTGAGGCATGACATTTTTTCGTTCCACTGTATGTCCCCACATGTAGCGGAATGACAATGAAGCTCAACTTGACTTGAATATAAATTTATTAGAACGAGTACATTATTATGGGATTAAAAACAAGATGCAAGCGATCAGAATATTGTACCTGGTGGGGAGTGCCCAATGTAAACATGAAACATATGCCATTACCTATATTGTACTGTGGTACAGTTATGGAGGCCCTTCATAATGCAGAGGTCAACTGCCTGCTCTGCCTATAGTTAGCAATGGCCCTATAGTATGCAGTTTAATAAACAGCTGTTTTACTAAATTCTTCTGAGGTGAAATTCAGTGCAGTCCCGTATCGTGATACGTATCGTATCGTGACTTTGCTGGTGATACACAGCCCTAGTATTTAGTGGAAAGTCATACTCTTATTTGACCCAAATATTGATTAAAAAAATTATAAATTAACTAGATTGAAGCTATTTATTTTAATCCAATTTACAATATTAATTTCCAAATTTATTTGTTAAAAATATTAGTATTTATTTGGGATGAATTCAGTATTGGCCAATATATAAAAACCGTTCTTTTTATTTTTTGTGGTTCTATACTTTATAAATAATTCTTCATTTAAATGTTATTTAATTATGAAAGAAGCAGCTTTGATATTTTAACACTTCTTTATTTGCATTGTGTCTATCCTTTATAGAATTAAGCTGCCTTTCAAGATTTGACTCAAAAATGAATGCAGGTTGTGAATACACGTCTTAGGAACAGTCCCGTAGACCTTCATTATGTTGAGCCACATTCTTTGAGACTTATAAATTGGGGATTTGCGGTTTGAGATTAACAGTCAAAACAAGAAATCCAGCTACCATAAAGTTCTGGCCCAAGTTCAAATTACGTTATAAGTGCGTCAAAGCAAAACAGCAAGACTATTTCTGACATTTATCAGTTACTCATTACAGTTTATTGGCTCTCAGCTGATAACACGTTGTGTTCATAAAGATAATGATTAATTTTAGTAGGAACTCCATTCTCACCTAGAATACTGTTGACCACTTAATAATTAAAGAATGATTAAAAAGTGATTGATTGCATTAACTATTCCATGCCAAAGGAAGTGATGTGGTTATAGTGGGTCATTAGACAAATTACACTGCAGGAGGACAGCCAGACTGCATTTGCATGATTTAACCAGCAGGTGAGGCTACTGTCTCAGTGTATCCAAGGCAAGGCAACTCAAAGCTTGCCATCTTCTCCTCAGTGCAGAGCTGCCAGTTTTACCAATAATGTAATGCAGCTTCATTTAAAAAAATTAATAAAATCAAGTAAACTAAAGCAGTAAGTCTTTGTATATATATTTTTTTTAAAGAATCTGTGCACGGAAAGTTTTGGGCCTATTTTCAGTCAAATTTATATTACATGATGATGTGTTGATTTGCATAAAAATATGTTTGAGAATGTTAAAATCCCCAAACCTGAATGCTTTTCGGTGCATAACATTATCAACTTGAATACTTAACAGACCTAAGGCTCAGGAAGTGTGGGCCAGTGTTTTTAATAATCGCTAAAACTAGATGGTCCAGAGCCTCTCTCTTCGTTGCTTGGGGCAGGGCTCATGGTAGAATGATAAGGCAGCGTGGGTAATGTGCTACCCTGCTGCGTATCCAGTCGCTGCTAGGCAGCGTGGGTATTGTAGTGCGTCTCCACAGACTTAGAGGCAGGGTGAGTCATCCATTAACATCCTCTGGATCTGTTTTGGAAGCGGCAAACATACAACCCCGTTACGAGCGCAACATTCTGACACAGGCATTAATGACTCTTACAAGCCCCGTTAATAGCCAGCTAGGGGACTATACTCTCTGAAAAACAAATGAGCTGTTTTGCTTTAGTTTATATTATTATTTAAATGGTTTTTGCTTTACAGACAGATCACAGCCTCATTCTACTGTAAGTTTGAGCATGTATCTTGCCTGGCAAAACTTCTCAGCTACATTGACGTCAGTGTGTTTGTGTCTGTTGCAGTGAGGGTGTTCAGCTGGCCATCACAGTCCTCCTCGTGAGGTCTACAGTCATGGCTGATACCGAGGACCCCCTTTAGAGCTTGGCGTCTTTGCCTCTGAAACCAGACGAACCTGAGGTTGCACGCTGAGGTTTATCCAAAAAGCATCTTTTCCTGCTACTTGGAGAATTTCCGAGGCAGAGAAAACACGTGGCGTCATCCATGAATTCACCAAACACACCCGGTAAGAGATTTTACTCGTTCATGTCGCACATTGCAACACTGATGTTTGCTAATGGATTTTGTTGCATTTGATAATACTTCCAGGTGCTAAAGGCTGGAATACACTACATGACTTTTGGACAGATTTGCAGTGTGCAGGAGGCAGCACTAGTTGCTGAAAGTCAGAGCCAGTTTGCAGATTTTGTGCAGTAGGAGTTGACCGATTTCACAGAAAATTGTGTAGTGTATGAAGAGGGCACAGACTGTTTTTTTTTGTTTATTTGTTTTTTTAAGCTTCAGACCAGTTTGAGGGTATAAAACACGTTTGATATTTGGAGGCAGTTGAAAAAAAACATTGTTTTCATGTGTCTTCTAGAAACACGGCGCATGTTTGTTTGTGAGATTGTGGTGTTTGAAAGTCTGGTAGTGTGTGATCCTCGTTTGTCGTTTTCTCTGTAACCATTTACAAAGTCAGCAAACATATGATGCCTAGTGTTTTAAATGTGTTCAGTTTCAGTGTTTTACATTTGTTTAGTTTGTGTGGTGTGTTCCAGTCTTAATTTCATTCTGCAAAATTCTACAGCTGTAACTCCAGAATCAGCCCAAAAGTCTTCAGATTCCATCTGGGCCTACAAACAAGAGCTGCAGACTGTGACGGTCTCCGTGACAACCGCGTCACCGGCGGTGGTCGGTTGTCACCGCGGTTGTCTATTGCCACCGGCGGTAGTGCACGTGACGTCACACACTTTATAACAAGCATAATACAAAGTTTTGTATACAAGTGTAATATAGTAACAGTTGCAAGATTGTTTTATTTAGACGAGAAATCTATGCTAATTCACAAATTACCTCAAACGCCATACACGGCGTTTCCTTTAGATTGGCAGGTTTGAGCGCAGGAAAATACAGTTTATTCTGCATTCAGCAAATGTATTTTGTGATGAGCGATGGACCTTGTTGGGAAACCAAATACTACATCGCTGATCTGGAATCATTTCCATTCATGTCACCCATCCGCGTCTGTACAAGTGTCTTCAAGTTCACGTGATCGCAAACGCCCGGCTGGTCAGGTTTGTGTTGGTGAGGCTTTCTCCAAACTGGCCAAATACAAACGAGACAGCGGTAAATGGAAGATGCCAACAAGAAATGTGGAAACATACGCCGCGATTCCTATTCCACAGAGAGTGCGTGCAGACGAGGAGTTGCTTGGTGGCGGAACAGTGACCCGCGTCGCAACACAACAGGTTGAGTCTGTCTACAAGACATATGAACTTTGTGTCAGTACATCATAAATAGGACGAGGCAGTTTACTGTGAGGGATTTGTCGTGTTGTATCGCGCCGCATCTAGTGTAGACAGCATCACTGATTATAATGAGTTCTCGCCGCACCGCTCGCGTGAGGTGTATTTAACTTTCTTATTTAAGGCTAATTTCCTATTTAACTGTATTATTTCTTTGATATTTATTTTAGTGTTTTGCAGGCTGAGTGTTCACTGACGGAAGTGCTAAAATAAACACGCACGTTTGTTAATAGATGATTGAGCCTCATTTATTTATTTTTGCGTTTCAGAATTATATATATAAATATACACAACACCGCGCCACTGGCGGTTGTTGGGTTATTACCACCGCGGTGGTAAAAATCTGCCACCGTCACAGCCCTAGCTGCAGTATGTGAACGTTTGCATTTTCTGATTTTGGTAGCACTCTGCACATAAAGTGTTGTTGTTTTCCCTGGTTTGACCCTGACAGATGAGTATAAATCTGTTCAAGGCAGCACAATTTTGTTGCATTTTGTTCAGCAACTTTTGTGCTTTTTCCTTGCCTGACCTGCGAGGATATTTTATTTTATTTTTATTTATTTATTTTTATTGATTGATTGATTTGAATAGCTCAGTATATATTTTAGCCTTTATTATTTATTTTTCTGTTTTCAGAACTAATATTAGGTGGCTTTCCAGCCACATATTTTTGCATTTTGGCATAAAACCCTCACTTCAGGTGGATTATTATTATTATTGTTGTTGTTGTTATTATTATTATTTATTTATTGATTGGTTGGATTTGGTAAAAAAAAAAAAGCAAAGCCCATAAACTATAATGGAAACAGAGTTAGATGATTGACTATGAATACTATTTTCTCCCAGTAGCTGTATTGTTTTGGTTGTGCATATTAAACCACAAGTAATTCATTTCATGAATTAAACAAGCCACATGGCCTTATACAGTGGCTAAAACGTCCATTTTCTGTTTTCATTTTATGCCAATTTACCTGGAATTAATGGTTTTGCAATTTTGAACAAGTCCTCACTGTGTGAATCTCTTTTAAGCATCAAAACCCCTTAATAAAACTAAAATGGGGAACATTTTTTCTTCATAAAGTGTGGTGATATTTAAAAATCTGCACTGTAATTGGTGACATGGCATCATTTGAATGTATTAGCGTTGTGTTAGGAAAACAAATGATTAGCGTGGCTTTATTTAAAGGTGTTTGTTTGTTGTTATAGTAGTAGTAGTAGTGCAGCGTGACTCACAGCTGTAGCAATTACAGATCACATTTGGAAGAAGATTTTTGGTCTGTCAGCGGGCGAGTAAACCGTTGTTATGATTGTGTGCATAATTGCATATAATCATCTCGTCGCAGGTGAAGCTTAGCCAGGGTTTCTTGACTTGTTGCTCAGGCAAACAAAACCTGTGGATTTTGTCCATCTTTCCTGCATACTGTTGCAGCTTTCTTCTCATCCTCGCCCCTTTCTTTTCCCATCACTTTGCTCCTTTAATTCATAGCCCTTTCTCTCTCCCCAGCGCTCCTCTCGTGCCTCTCTCTGACTCTCTGCCGTTTATAATTAGAACCGGTAACAACCTCTATTAACCCTCTGTCCCCCTCATGACGTCTTTGAATGTCAGTGGATGCAACCTTCTCCTTCCACATACTGCCTGATTCATGACCATGATTCGGCCCTGTGCCCGTATGGCCCCCGCTCTCTCCTCCCCAGCGCGGTCCGGTGCCTCGTGCCTAATCTCCAGGAAATCTGACAAACTCTCTGCTGAGTAAACAGAAGATATAAATGTGAATGATAAAACAAATACATTACTCGACTACGACAATATATAGTTTGTCTGTGTCAAGCCATCTCTGGTATTTTCATAATTAAGTATATTTAAAATCCATTGCTAATCAATCATTAGTATTAATTTTCTGCCCATTCTGTGACAAGAAGCTATCAGATCACAAAAGGAAACATTTAACTGGTGTGGACTAAAAAGGTTATAATGTCTATTTTGTTGTTTAAACAGGTTTAAAAACGCTAATACAAGAGAATTTTAGCTTTGGCATTTTAATTAAAGCTAGGGCTGGGCGTGATATATTGATATATTCTTTATAATCAATACGTTATTATGAAGCAATACAGTTAATATACTATTATAATATATATATAATATTGATATACAGTTTGATACGAGCGCATCTGATAAAATATCCCAGACTCTGCTGTGGAGAAAGTGCATAATACAATTTGTTCTAAACATGTGACAAGCTTTATATGAAGGGCTATAAAAAAAACTCGTAAGATACAGTAGCCTATAGTTTATAGTTTCAGTTTAAAGCGGCTCGCGCTCTACCTCTCAGATGCTCTGACAGAAAGGCTGTGTGTGCCGCTGACAGATGCTTCTCGCGCTGTTTAATGTGTTTGCTGTTTTCCGTAATGCAAACTCATTGGTTCTTTTCAGAACGTAGCTTCTGCTTTGCTTTCTGCTTCTGTGTGTGTGTGTGTGTGTGTGCCAGTGTGATTGATATTTTATTGAGCGTATCGGCTCATCCAGAAATGGCACCGAAACCATTCGGTTCTCAGGTTCCATAGGTACCGGTGCCATATTGGTACCGGGTTTCGGTACCCAACCCTACTCTTAATACATAACAGCAGATGGACTGTTGTGATTCTTGCAACATATAATCATTGCTGTTTAATAGTGTTCATTCGTCTGTTTGATTACGTCATTAACTGATTTTTACCGTACATTTCTGCCACATGTACATCAACTTGACATAGTCACCACTGATAAGCTACTACTAATATATTGTAGAATGTTTAATTTTCTGTAAAGCTGATTTGCAACGATTTGTATCGTGAAAAGTGCTATACAAATAAAAATAAAAAACAATTTATTTATGTATAATTATTTGTAGATGCGCTATACTTTTATTATTTAGAAAGTTATGTTATATTGTATTATATTATATTACATGTCTTATATTTGAATATTTTTTATATTTTGTTTACATTTTTATATAATACATTATTTTCTAATAATAAAAATATTATTTTATTACATTTAATTAGTTTATTAAATCATAGATTTTGGTTTAATGATCGCACTTGACCAAATAGCAATTTAATTTGCATTAAAGGTGAATGTGAGATGTACAGCATGGCAAATATGAAAAATTATAATCTGCCATGTTGAGTGTGAGGAAAAATAATAATGAGATGTTTATAATATGGTTACGCTAAAGAACAGGAAGCGTGGGTTTGATTTATTTTTAGTTTTAATAAAAATAGTTGTGAAAGATTTGTGATTTTTTTTTTTTTTTATATATATACATTTAGGTATTTGTTTTGTACATTGCTGACTGTGTTGTGTCTAGGGATGCACAACATATCATTACCATATTAGTTATCAGCTAATATTAGTTAACAATAATAATTTAATACAAACTTAACACTATTAAATGTACTTTTAGCAAACGTCTAAAGGAATATCCATCCTTTGTACATTATAATATTGTAATGCCTAACTTCAAACTATTTATTTTAGATATTAGTGTTTAATTGTAACTTCTTTTCTTTTTTTTACAAAATAGCATAGTAATTTTACTTGCATGAAAATAATTATATGTACCAAAATCAGTGCGTCCCTACTTAAACCATTTTATTTTTGCTGTTATTTTATAAAAACTTCACGTAGTGCCTAACGACACCCCTTAAATTGCTGTAAAATCTCTGTAATATTCCACCTCTTTTGTCAGATTGCTGTATTATAGAGCTGTCTGTCATAGTTTAACCAAGTGCTCCAAGCTGAAATAATCATATATCATCATGTTAATTATCTCAGGATGATTTTGATGATGTGCAGTATCAAAGGACCTTGCTGTGCTTGTCTGTGATGATGTCCAGTGAGCCCGGAGCTCCATGTGATCCAGCATATACAGGCCCATCAAGGAAAAACGAGTGTCAATCCATTCAACCATGCCTTTTGTTCTGTTGGGGACATGACGTACAGTTCTGTTCCTCCAATAAAAGGTAATTTCATCTGCAGAAGCCCTTCACTGTACGTGCTCCATGCTTTGAACCAGGGACACACGTGTCAAACGTGCACTCTCGCTCTATTGTGGTCATATTTTTTCGGGGTTATGTGTCTTTAAGATGTTTCCTTTCACATTCTTTTTGAACTTTACTGCGTGTCCATGTCTTGCTGAAGTAAATCAGTAGCTTGTGATTAGGGCTGGGCGTTATATCGAACGCGATTATCTCGTCAGTAAAGCCGGTTCCGTGATTAGCGGTAAATCTCCATCACCTGTTTTCAAATGGAGCGCCATTTAATACACAGAGCCATAGTTCACTGATAAGCTATGCAATATTGCGTTCATTATCGCAGATGAATCGCCTTCGATAAAGGCACGATTTTGGCCAAAAAAATCATATTGTGATTGCGATTACATTTTTTGCTGCTCTTTAGGTGTCACAGTTATTAATGTTGTTATATTTTTATTATTATTATTTAATTATTATTATTATTTAATCTGTGATTGCACAGATTTATATTGAATGATAATTTTATAATTTTTTTTTTTTTCTAATAATACATTTTATTATATTTATTTCATTACATGTAATTAATTTATTAATTCAATCTCAGATTGTTTTAATGATCGCACTTGACCAAATAGCAGTTTTGATGTTATTTTGATAATTGTGTAGACCTAATAATGAGTTTTCTTATTAAATTAACATGCAAAAAATTGCTGTGATGTCTGTAAAAATGTGCATCATGTGGAAATCCTCGCTGTAGTTCTGTGTAAAATATACTATTTGTAATTAAACCTCCTAAATTTGTGCATTCGCAAACGAGTCCAAATTTATGGCTAAAAACCAATGTTGTTTATTTGCAGTGTTACAGATTGTTTTTTAATGTTTAAGTGTGCAATGTGAACTTTTATTTTTAGTTTAAAGGTGCTGTTTGTAATTTTTTTGACCATACTATGTCATAAATACCATAATGTGTTTGCAGATATTTAGGAAACATGCTAATTTCACATACTTTGTTTTTTCATAAAAACATAATGCTACAGCCAGGTATTCTAGTTTGAAATGTGTTTTTGTGTGTGTGTGTCAGAATGTCTGTTTTTGTTTTGTCTGTGTAATTTCTCCCACTGCCAATTTACCCAGTAGTATTTTGACACTTCGGGTTGCTATTTGGTGGAAAACACAGCGTATCGCAGCCATGGAAGCCAGCAAACAAACTGTGTCAGAGTTTGCAGACTCTACCCAGACTAAAAAGCCTCTACATCCATCTAAAAAGCTCTGTGACCAGAGGCGTATTAAAATGTGAATAAATCAACTCATCAGCTTACAGTGTGTAAGGCTTGTCATCTTCCATCGTCAGTTGCGCTTGTTCCTGTTGCGTGTCCTCAATCTGGCAACCCATGTGTGTATCGAGTGCGAGGATGAGGGGGTGCAAGAAACAACTCTCTCCAATATTTTGAATTTGGACTGCATTGCCCATCAATATTACATACTGCAGCTTTAATTATTTTTGTTTCTCCTTTTTGACACAGTAAAATAAAAATTGCACAGTTTATCAATAGACCTGATATTAAAGAACAGATAAGCTTGTTAAAAAAAGTGTGTGCAACTGTGAAAAGTATTTGTCAAAGAAAGATCTCTACAGAAAGCATAAATAGACATAAATGAACACTTTAAATCATTTAGTGATGTATGTGCATGCGTTATTCTTCATCCATATATATATTTTTTAACCTCTGTTTCCATTTGCAACTGAACTCGCATTATAATTAGACCGGTTTGTTGTCTGAAAAGTGAGCGGGACACGGGTCAGTAAACAGCGCTTTAAATGAGTCAACCTGTTCGAAACATTGATTTCTCTGGAATACCACAGGAGGCCTTCCTCCAACACAGAGGATCTTGTCATTATCTGTATGTGTTAATATTTGAATCGGTGGAATAATACACACCAGTGTGTATGTGTATGTGAGCGTGTGTGTTTGCTGGCAGGGAGGAGCATTGCAGTTGGGGCTGTGCAGAGAATGAGTCATCGCAGCTTTCTATTTGAGGAGAAAGAATCTGTATGCGTCCCCTGTGCCGTGTGTGTGTGTATGTGTGTGTGAATCCTCACTTTGGGTGTAAGTGCATCAGTCTATGCCTTGATATGAGTCATCAAATGACGATTCTAAAAAAGGTTGTTTTTCTCGCTGTAAATGTATACAGGCACCATATCAGGCTTTCATGGGCAGTTTAATGATACATTTGACCGCATTTGCTCATGTATGTGCTCGGAAGGATTTTTTAGAAGGCTTGCGCCTGTGTGTGTGTGTGTGTGTGTCCTTTAGACCCCATTGCAGAGCAGAACTGAAGGCTAATTCTCTTTGCCTTTCTCTCACAGGAATGTCTGGCAGTCGCTCAAACAAGGACATTTAAGAAACAATTTTGCAAACTGCAGCTAATTTCTCAGAATCAGTTTAATTTCTTTTATTGGGTTTGTTTTTGGACATGACAGCACTTTCAGAATGGATTTTGCAGACCTGAGAAATTCTCTTTGCTCATAATCAAGACAGGTAACGAATTGCTCATCGATCGGGCAGTTGTTATTCAGGCAGTATCGACAGGCCCCGGTTTGTCTGTGCCGTGTTGGATTGACTCGCAGTGAAACGATCCCACAGCACCGACCGTGTTCGTTGAGCGCCCGGGCCAGATTCAGATGCAGCGACATGCCACCTTTCAAAAGTAAAATGCACAAAAAATGATGTTAGGGTGTTGTGGGTGGTCACTGGCCCAAAGCCAAGTTTATGTGGTATGTTGGTCCCTACTTTATACAGATTGAAGTATTTGCCGACCTGGAAAATATAACCCACACTAATTGTGTAGATCAAAGGAACAAAATGGCCAACAACAAAAAAATCATAGTTCACCCCAAAAATAAATTGTCATAATTTACACACCCTCATGTCATTCCAAATCCATAAGAAATGTTCATCTTCAGAGCACAAGTGAAGATATTTTTAGTAAAAGCTGAAAGATTTCTGTTCCTCCATTGAAAGACTCAAAACCCTGATGCTTCAAAATGTTCATAAAGAAATTCATCTATATGAATTGAGCGGTTTAATCCAAGTCTTCTGAAGAGACACAATCACTTCATATGATGAACAGGTTTCATTTATACTTTTATTCAAATATAAACATTGATCAGCGAACTATGTTTACAGTGTTCAGAAGCTCAAGCATGCAAATATTTAGTAATAATTATTATTACTAAATATTTGTATTTTATTGTATAGTGCAATGTAATATTGCATGTATTTATTGATTTGTTTAATTTTATAATTTAAATGATAATAAAATAATTCAATTTTTTATCAAAATAATTGTATTAATATTATATAGTCATATTGAATGGGGAGAAACAATTTCTTTTTGCCTGTTACACATGGCTCTGCTTGGTCTTTTGGTATTTTTCACTCATTTTTTCGTCCTCCCAAGTGAATGTTTTTAGCCAGATCACTTTGAATATATGTAGCACACCTCTTGTCTACAATCCGCATAGTTTGAGGTACTATACAGTGCGTTATGAGTTTTGTGATTTGCAAAGATAAATTAATAAATGTAAAAGTTGAATATTTATGTTTTGGGGATTTAGAACAAACAGCTAACAACAGCAATAGTGATGCTTGACTTAGCATACTTAAAATACATTTTCCTAACATGGCAGCGGTCACAGGACAGTCCCCAGTAAGAGAGTTGGTTATCTGTGTGAGAAACCGCTGTGTTTTTCTTGGCTTTGTTTTAATTAATCCCATCCAAACCGAGACTATTTTTGTGGGCTCGTAAGTGTGAGCTAATAGTCCATGTTATTCAGGGTGAGAGAGAGAGTTCACATGCTCCCGAAGCTTCAAGCTTTAGCCCATCTGTCCACAGCCACAGTGAGGAACGGCCACATTTATTTACCATTCTTCTCCAGCGTCCAAGATTCCTTCAGAACCCAGTGGCAAAAGGTTACGGCTCGCTTTGGGTTGGCCTTAATTGGGTCAGGTCTGGCTAAAGGCGAGAGACTAGCTGTCAAACAAAGTCTGCTGCCAAAGTCCTTGACATTACCAACATGAGTTCATCACTCGTGAAAAAAAGGGCTTAAAAAACAAGTGGTGCGCTCCCCCCACCTTCTCACGGCTAAATATAAGCCCAACTAACGTCAGAAAGCCCAAAAGGTACATCCACCTATAAATAACGGGGGCGGCTGGAGACTAAAAGCCAACAGACGAGACTGAAGTTGAAAAGTGAACATCTTTGACGTCCATGCAGCTGTGGGACTGATAGCAGTTAAGCGTAACTTAGAGCAACAAGTGCAAAGTCTAAGCAGTCTTCAAGATGCAAGCATGCACTGCACACTGTATACATACACACACACATTTAAATATATGTATTAAATAAATATACATATATATATATAGAGAGAGAGAGAGAGAATTATTTAATACATTTTTTTATTATTAAATGTTTAAATATTTATTTTTAATTTGACTTATTAGGTGCAATATTTTAGGTATTTTTTTTTTATTTGAACATCTAAATTTAATGCTTTTTAAATGCATTTTCATTAGATAGCCGAATGTTAATAATAAATAATAATGTTATATTTATGTTAATAAACATTTAAATATTTTATTAAATTTGATTCATTATTTATTTAAAAATCAAAAAATCAAATAAAAAAATATGTAAATTTTAATGCATTTTTGCACACTCCATTAGATAACTGTAATGATAGTATTAAAATATATTTGTTTTATCAAATGTTTAAATATTTATTTTACATTTGATTCGTTTTGTAATTTATTTATTCATTTACTTAAAAATCTTAATTAAAAATAAAAATTGTATCCCTTTTTGAATGCATTTTTGCACACTTCATTCGAATAATAGTATATTACATTTGTTTTATCAAATAAATGTTTTAATATTTATTTAAAATTTGATTCAAATTATATAATTTTTTTTCTTTTATTATTTTTGTTTATTTATTTTTTATCATGCTGCATGCTGTCAATCGCTCATGGGCAAATCACGCCTTGCAAAACTTGCTTGTATTTTCAACCTTGGTTCAAATGATGTGTTAGCCCTGCCATGGGTGCTAAAACATTGAAAGTTGAGTGTGCTTTGATTTTGCCTGCATAAATACACACACAACCTGTATTTGCCCTCTTAGGTCATGCCCTATGGCCAGGCAATGATAGGAGACGCTGGGTACATGCACATCTGTTTCATGTTGTTTTTAAACGTGTCTTTTTTTTTTTTTTTTTAAACAAGTGCTTGACAAAGCTTCTCTTTGATCGTTGCCTGCTCTTGAGCCAAATCCATTTTAACTCTCCAACACACTAGTGGTCATGGTGACAGACTGCTCCAAGAAAAACACGTCAGAGGTCTAATTTAGGCGTTCTGGATAAATCTTACCCTTTAATATTGGTCTGGGACCAACTTTCCTTGCATGAAACAAATGTTTAGCCATCATTGTAAGAAAACTGTGAAACTGTGCGGTCTCAGATTTGATTCTTTCTCTTATTTAGTCTTGACGCATCCTTCCTGGAGCTTTGCGCTTGTGCAACAGGTCAGTCCATCTTGGATAATAAATGTGATGAGCATGCATTAGGCATTGGGTCCCTAAACTGATGCAGAACATCGATGCCCGATAACCTTGTCATATGTCAACCCATAGGGCATGAAATCAATCGTGCAATTCACAATGGATGCATCATGGTGCCCTCACACACCTAACATCAGAAAGATTTAGTGCATTACTGATTCAAATTCACCTCCAAACATCATTGTGGTCTTTTTAAATATTGAAATGGTGTAGGTCTTCATTATCAATTAGAAAATAGTTTTTCAACAGCACAGGAGTCCCATATTACATTTAATATATTCAAACATTTAATTTAATGCATTTGTGCATTTCTGTACATTTTCATTAGATAATACAGTAATGATATACAAAATTTATTTTGTTAAATGTTTAAATATTTATTTGTAATATTTTTTGTAAAGAAAAAAAAACAAAATTTATATTCAATTTCCCTGTTCATTTTGCACACATCTGCATAATAATAATAATAATAATAATAATTTATTGTTTAAATATTTTAGTTTTTATTAATTCAAGGCAGTTTATTTATTTAGTATAAAAATGAAAAGAAATAAAACTTGAAAATTTGTATTTTAAAGCCTTGGTTAATTTTTTGCACTGTACATTAGATAATTGTAATGCATTACATATGTAAGTATTACATTGTAAGTGTTTAAATATTTATTTTAAAATTGATTTAAGTGCAATTTATATAACTTTATATGTTATATATGCTAATACATATAAACATTTAGTTTTTTATTATGATTTTTAGGATTTTTTTTAATACATAAGCCAATAAATTAAATATATTATATAATTATAACATATTTTTGTGAAATTTCAATAGTAAAAAATTTGTTTTATTTTTTAATGAAGTTTGAACAGAATTTGTTTAAAAATCATTCCCATGTTTTAATCGATACTTATTTTACCGTTTATTTGTCGCAGCTGCTGTTGTTGATTTGAATGATAAATAGAGTGTCCTTACAGCGCTTGGCATGTCACAGGTTTGGTAATGCTCCATTGGTCGTCCTAGTCTTTTGACCCACATGCGCTTGTGAAACGGTGACCCTTGTGTTCTCTGTGTCAATAGTGCTGACGCAGATTCCTTGTGTAAGAAGCAAGCAGTCCTCTGTATTTAAACGAAAGATTTAAACGCTTGTGTTTCAGATGCATGAATTAGTTCCATTCATTATAGCGTGCATTGGCACATATTTAGCAGCGCTCGTGTTGTTTTGTATCTCGTTTGCCCTCGTGTTGGCTCGTATTATCGAGTTAAACTCAGTTTGGTCTCACTCCTCCAGTCTTGTCACGGTCTTGTGGCTGATTGGCTCCTTTTTTGGCTCCTATTATTGTTTTTGGCTCCTTTATTTATGTGATAAACAATCGAGCATCCCCTCTCTTCCATCTTCCGTCTCTCTCTCTCTCTCTCTCTCTTTCTCCGAGCGAGCTCTCAGCTCCCGACTCTATTTATAGCACAGTCCCGCCCCTCCCCTGTCGCTCGGCAGTTATTTCCAGCAGCCTGAAGCAGCTCCAGTCTGTTTGTAAACTCCACGTCTCTATACCTCTGCTCTCTCGTTCGCCACGCACCACGGGTGAGGGTGCAGAGATTCGGCTTTGAACAATTACATAAAACCAACACAGTCGCACTAAACGGAGCGGTCGGACTGTTCACTTTAAGCCCATTCATCAGGAGAGCGACTTGTAAGGAGAGGCGAGGGGAAGGAAGGAACAGAGGGACTGGCAGGCAAAAGTCTCCCAGTGATCGTCTCTCCTGTTCTGTCGCTTTCATCTCATCCCGTCGCTTTTCGTCATGGGGAAGTCGCTCTTTCGGAGTCCGCCGATACCACATGCGTGACTTCAGGATCCAGGCACGCTCAGACCGGGGTCTTGGATACAAGCCACACTTGGACTTGTCGGTGTGAATTAGCAGTTTGTTTCTGATATCGACAATTAGACAAGAAGGTGATGTGGTTTATGAATAGACTCATTTGTGCGGCCGTAAAGCAGATCGTATAAGTGGACGATTTAAGGATTTGTCTGCAGCGTTTCTTTTCACGGATACCTGTTCTGATTGCATTTGCTTATTTTTATTTTTTGTTTTAGGACCATGGAATTAACAGGCAAAGCAGTTGTCGATTTTTTGCATGCATGCATCTTTCGATAAAGGACACGCTGCTTTTTTCCCCTCTTGCTTTTTTTGATGGAGAGTGGGTTGACATCTCCTTTTTCATGTTAATTTGTTTTTGCATTAATTGAGTGGCAATATTTTGAGACTGGCATGCTTTTGAAGCCAACCGTACCGGGACTGTGCGCGATGTTGCAGACGATCTATGAGACAGAATCCTGCTTCTCTTCAGACAGCATGTCCAGCAGAGAGCAACCTGTGGAGCTGCTTTCTCAGTCCAGAAGCACCAGCATGCCCAGCACCGGTGAGTTGAAGAGGAGCAGATACACAAACGCAAGCGTGCGTGAAGAAACATGCGTTGTTTTGAAAAAGAGAAAGAGGGTTGGGAGGTAGAAACGTACTTGCATTGCTTGCAGTTGAAGATTCTTTGAAGTCAAAGGTTGTTGATGTTTGTTTGATAGAACAACAGTCGTGCTGTGGCTACGTTTTGACTTTGTTGTGTCTGGGTCAAACTCTGTTTGGGTAAAACCACGAGGGTCACGGTGTAAACCTGGATTGGGCATCCCTAAACAAAGGTGGCTGCTTTTCCTTTACGCGGTACCGCGATCAACGTCACTCTTTAGCACATTTTCTCATTGCCTTCTCTTAGGCTAGTTAATCTTTTAAGATTGTTAAGTTAATATGGTCAACCATGTGGTTTCGAATGCTCTTTTAAGTGTTTAACCCGGTAGACGCAAATGTGTTGTGTCAGTTGCAAATGACTTTCAACTTAAGGACTTGACTTTCAACTGTTTTTTGGTTGCACTTTATTTTCCAGTGTCTTTGTTTAAAAGGGTTTTAAAGGGATGGTTCACCAAGAATTAAAATTTTTGTCATCATTAACTCACTCTCATTAACTCTCTATGAGTTTTTGTTCTTCAGCTGAACACAAATGAAGATATTTTGAAGAATGTGTGTGTGTAACTAAACAGTGACTTGGTAACCTTTGACTTCCATAGTGGGGAAAAATACTATGGAAGTCAATAGGGACCATCAACTGTTTAGTTACCAACATTCTTAAAAATATATTTTTTAATGTTCAACATAAGAAATTAACTCATACAGGTTTGAAACGACAGCATGTACTTACTGTAGGGTTTTTGTATGTAATTATACATAATTTACTGTTATTACTATAGTAAGTACGTGTAATGTGTAACAAGGAAACTGTAAAATAAAGTCTTACTGTTTTTTATGTTGTAAGATGTGTAAAATGATATAATTTTGTGCCTCAGAGTTCGAGAGGCTCTCAGCCTTATTTTGGCAGAGTAAACTTGTCAGAAGTGACGTCAACATTCCCGTCAGAGCTTTGCGAGGTTCGGCCATCTCTCACCTGCGCTTGAATCAACACCGAGGAATGACTATATAACAGTGTGTGGGTGTGCAGCCGCTTCTTTTCCTCGCACCGGGCCTGTTTATCTGTCAACTGTTCAAATAGAGAGATACGCTGTTATTTCACCTCCTTAACTGTAAAAGGGACCCCTTTGTAGTGGTTTGAAATTTATTAAGGCAGTTCTCTGTTGATTTAGAGCAACAGTTACACTGAATGTACTGCTGCACGGGTTTAATCTAATGGTGACCGTTCGAACCAAGAAAATGAGAATTGTATTTGCATTGGTATTCTTTTTAATGAAGTACTACTTAGTTGACACATTGTTTTGTTTTTGAATCGAGTTTAGCAGTGGAGACTTTATATTTGTTCTTTTGTATTTATTTTAATTGGTATTCCTTGTCTTGACATATGTCTTGACAACTTAACAAAACATACACTTTTATATTGAAACAGAGAAAAAGAAAATCCTCCTCCTCTTTTACAAACCCCTCTTGTGAAAATAGACTGTTGTTCACAACTTTTCACGGAACGTACCATGATCATGTAGTCACTCTGAGAGCATAATCACACTAAGTCCTAAAGGAATGTGTACATGATTCCCATTGGAATTTCCAGCTCTATTTGGAACCAATCCTAAAGGATCAAATACAAATCCTCTTTAAGATTCCTGTAAGATCCTACTGAATTAAATTATTTTTTGTTGTTGTATTGGAATACTATCTTGATAATGTCAGTTAACGGAAACTCATTGGCAAGGAATAGGAATTTTAAAATCCTGAACTGTTTACGTTTACAACATTTTATTCCACTGATAATGTTATTTTTGTAACACTTACATTTGTTTACACTCGTTTATGCATTAGGTGTTATGAACTAACAATGAATAATACTACTTCAGCATTTATTAGTTCATGTTAATTTCTACATGTGCACTACTGTTTAAATGTTTGGGGTCAGTAGTTTTTTTTTTTTTGTTTTTTTTAAGTCTGATGTTCACCTTGGCTGTATTTATTGTAAAATATTATCAAGTTTATAATAATTAGGACTATTTTCTATTGGAATATATTTATATAATTTAAAATGTAATTTTCGTCGTCTGTAATAAAGAAATTGAATTTTCAGCAGCCATTACTCCAGTCTTCAGTGTCACATGATCCTTTAATATGCAGATTTTATGCTCACTAAATAAATATATATATATATATATATATATATATATATATATATATATATATATATATATATATATATATATATATATATATATATATATATATATATACTAGGACTAGACAAAAAACATTAAAGAAGCAGAACCTTCTCCTTTAACGAAACATGCTAGGCATTTTAGCATGTGCCATAGCTGTTTGCTCTTCAACACTAGTGTACGATAGAGTGCTGACATGTTTACTTGTCCCAAAGGAAACACGACACTCATCCACATCTGCTGTAACACATCATGTACAGCATGCGTCCTGATTATGCAACACAATATATAGGTAGCGTTGGGGTTTGCACAATTATTGTGCTCGTCTAGGCATATGTCTGCATTCTGTGAAATATCCAGCCGGGGGTGTCTTACATGTGTTGGTGATTTTGTTCAAGCAGACACTTTTGACTTTGCAAACTCTACAAACAAATATTCTGATATTGGTCCAAAAATAGTTAGTGCACCTTTTTATGATTGAGGCCAAATGAGTTCGGGACATTTCTTTGCAGATTTTGCAAGTTAGGACGAATTTACTGGATAAGCTGAGCTGATCTTCTAAACTTGCTGAACTGGGATCGAATCATTATAAGTCGATACTCCCTGAGGAGGTTTTTAATTAACTATACCTGCGTTATGTAATGGAAAAAGCCTTGCAACATCATGCTGAATCATTATGGATTAGGTGGATTGCAGATTTGATGACTGACTGAAAATGTTATCTGACTGAAAATATGTGACTGTAAAACAGCCCTAGAGAATAAAAGAACACTTTAGAATGTAACATTAAACAGTTGAATTCAAAAGGAAGAAAACCCCTGTTAAGATTAAACGTGATTGGAAAGAAATTCAGACAATTGATCCTCCTTTGTTCTGTGGTCTGTGTTTAAACTGCATTGCAGAAATGTAGACCTTAATAGCAGTTTGTATTTTGTCAATCACTTCAAACAAAAGCAAAGAACAGTATATTTAAATCAGTGACAGAAACTGCCAACACTGAAGCCGAAACATTGCATGAATGCATTGAATCGGGTGCGGATTTAGAAATCAATGGCATGGCTTTGACATAAAGATGGCACATCCTAATGCTGGTGGTCCCCCGGCTCACCTACACTCTTTAGATGCTTTAGATATGATGTCATTTATGTTACTCTCATAAAGCACATATTAATATCTCTGGCAAATTTCCTAAATGTCAATGCGGCAATGTCAATATTTTTTGGTGAGAAATGGGACATGCAAATATCGTACATCAATAATACTGGGTGGTGTGTTGGGCATGCACGTGGCATCTGAGTTATATGCCAAAACTAGCTAATGGATTTAGCCAAACAGTCTGGAATTGTCATGCAAGGCCATGCTGCCATTTGGCACGGGAAAACGTTGCCAATAGATGGTCATGTAAAAAAAAAGGCCCTGACTCACTGTTAAAATCTTTGTGAAACACAAAGTACAATGGTAGCAACCCATTACACTTCTGTAATCTGTTGTAATTATTGGATATTATTTTCACTAGTCCCACCACCAGAGATTTTTATTTTTAGTAATACCTTTTTTTTTTTTTTTTTTGCTAGAAAATGGTTTCCTCAACAAACCGTGTGATTTTAGGTGTCATGAGCTAAGAGTTAGAGAACACTGAAGGGGGAACGTTGAATGAGGATGGAACTCAAAAGCTGATGAGATTTAAAATCTTCAATAATGATACATTACAGCTGTGCAAACTGAAAAATTAGAAAGTATGATGTTTAGTATGCATTTTATTTTAATGTAGCCTATGTTAATTTAAGCTGTCAAACCACAAAAATACATTTATTATGAAAAGTATTATCTATTTTATTTCTTAATTTAATTTTTTTTTTTTTATTATTATTATTATTTTAGATTTTGTATTATTATTTTTACATTTGTTCATTTTTTGCAACAAGCTACAAATGATGCAGCTATAATGTAGCCACATAAATAAAACGCACTATTACTGGAAAACATTATTGGTATGTAGTTTGTAACACATTCTTACTAACACTGTCATTTGTGCTTTAGAATGGAGCCACGTGGTTGGAGTGGAGAAGCTAAAAAGTAAGATAGGTTGAGGACAAGGAAAATCATTTCAGAACGACTTTTTTATTTATTTATTTATTATTTTTTTGGAACGAATAATGCAGAAATAATAAATAGGGTGAATTCTGACTTTGTAAGCACAAGTGTAAGGTAAACTTAAGAGCTTTTTATTCTTGAACAATCATTTGCATACCATGTTTACCTACTTCTTAGTCACCAAAATTAAGAGCTCCTCTAAATTTAGCCACATCGTTCCCACTACGGCTAGTCAACTATGTCTCCCCAGTGATGCCCCGTGCTATAATAAGCACCAGGCATGTCGTGACTGTTTACAGGCCTATGGTCTCACCCCCATGTCTTGAATGGCAACGGGAGCTTTTATAGGGCACTTTGAGAATGCATCAGCCCCACCCACTTTATAGCCTTTCAACACCTACTTTGAGGTCTATTCTCAAACTGCAGTGCACTTGATGTCATGGCTGACAGACGATCTAAATGAAACAAACATGAGTCAGTCAATCAGTGATTCAGACATTGATTCAGTGGATGATTCAAATGATCAGTTGTTTATCTGTTGTTCTTTCTTGTCTTGCAGTTATCGATGTTTCATTCGTGTAGGTGTTTATTTGACAGGTTACAAAAGTGCCTCATCGACAACAATGGGAGGATGACGCAAAACTGACAAAAATATCATGGAAAACAATGAATATTAAAATGTATTACTGCAGTAGTTCATTATCAGGAGATCATAGCGGACATTGGAGACCTTCAGTTTAGACTGAGAACATTGTGCAGCCGAGTGGAAATAGAAGATGTACTGTATATACTCCAAGCTGTTCTGTTTGTACCCTACACATGAGCTAATAATATCTCACTGGTCTCATTTTACTATCTTCTATTATTGGGTTTTAGTATAGGATAGTCGTATTATGGTGCTCAGGGATATTTCTGGAGGCAAGATATTATTGTAGACAACATTATGTATAAATTTGATGAGCGGTGAGGCCTCTTTACAGCAAGTCTGTTCTTGATGTCATTGCTAGTGCATCGCTAGGTGGTTTCTGGGTGATTCCTTATTTACTCATTTATAAGGCAAAATCTCTGTGTCCAATTCTCCTCAACAAACTGCATGATTTTAGCTGTCATCGGTTAACAGGCAGAGAACACACTGGACGAGAATGAAAGTCAACAGCTGTTGAAATTTTAAATATTCAATAAAGATGCTGTGCAAACAGAACAATTAGAAAGTATATTTTATGTGGCTTAGGCTTTAATTAAGCTGTCAAACAACAGAAGGACATTTATTATAAAAAAATAAATAATCATGTTTCTTCATTTTTTTTTAAAGGAGACCTATTATACCCCTTTTTACAATATGTAATATAAGTCTCCAGAATGTGTCTGTGAAGTTTCAGCTCAAAATACCCACAGATCATTTATTATATCATTTTGAAAATGGCTGTTTTCAGTGGAAGCAGAAACAGGCTGTTTTCGTGCATGTCTCTTTAAATGCAAATGAGCTGCTGTTCCCTGCCCCCTTTTCCAGAATAGGGCTGTGTCTTTACAGCTCGTACCTCAGATACTCTGATAAAAACATCTGCTTGGTTTTGATTATCATGTCTATTGCACTGAAATCATGCATTTTAAACCATATTAGTTTAAACATCTGATAGCCTATAGGGCTTTCTGAGTGCACACATCTGAAGCACATGCACAGAAAACGGATGTCACATGGCATATAAGTACTAAACTAAGTTCTCTTTCATGTCTTATAGTGCTTAAACTGTCAAATATACATGTTAAAAACACACATGAGTTACAAAAACAGCCGGTTATGTCTGTGAAGGTGAACAGCTGGGAAAGAATTTACATGTTTGTATTAGATCTGTGTGGCAGCAGTGTAATATACAGTAAATAAATCAATAAATCCACTGCTCTCTTGTCTCCTCTGAGGCTGGGACTCATCTGTGCAGCTAAAGACAGATCAGTTAGCATGCTTTGCTCGAACTTTCGCCATGGCGTTAGAACTGGTACACCGTTGACGCTTGCAAAAACACAGTGGTGGTGCCGTAGGTGGAAACGTGTGGATTAAGGCGCAGTAATATTAAAATAAGATCCCCTTTCTACGTCACGGGGGGATTGAAATCTGAGTAGCTCATTTTTTTTCACAAGCTTGCAGAGAAAGGCTTACCCCAAAAAAATTTTGGGTTGTTCTTTTTCACGTTTTCTGGGTTGGTAGATTCACCGGGGACTCGATTATAGCAACATCGATAGGCACTCAATAATGGCAGCGACTTGCACACATTCATATAAAACAATGTTTTTTAATTTTTGGCTGCTGTAGGTATGTGTCGGCCTGCCACATCCAGTATTTCTATATTACTACATCTGATGTGTCGATTTCTTAGTTTTCAGTCATTTGTACTGTAAGATTTTGCAGGAAAGGTACTCAGTATTATTTAACCTGTCTGTGGAAATTAATTTCCTCTTTGTTGCATGCCAGGGCACTATAGTGACACACACCGAAAGCTTTTTTTCATGTGACAGCCATGGTTTATTTGATATTTTGCTAGTGAAGAATGACTTGCCACTTCTTCGTGTACCTCCTCTTCTTTATTTCCCTTCTCATCTTAATAACTGATAGCAGAAAGCATGATTCAGACTGTTCAAAGATACATGCGGGCCATTTTGTTGTTCTTGCCTCTTGCCAATTGACCCATGACTTTAAATTCCTGATATCTTTTAATATCCTTTACTGGAAATAGTTTCATAAGAAAAGGAATAACCTTTCTACGACACATGCCATCAAAGCCCTCAGGAGCTGTGTAGAGTAGAGTCTCCTATTCAAAGATCTAGTTCCTGCTCTGGCTTTCCCAACTGCCAGTCTCCCAAATGCTAGTGTTGTGAAAGGGTTTATAAGAAAAATCGAAAGTGCTGTGGAAATTCGGGCTGTTGTGGGTGAATTTTTGCACCCACCAGAAGCAGTGCATTCCAGAGAAGTCATTGAAACCGCTTATTTTGGTGGCATTTTGTCAGGAATGGTCCATTTTGTGAGCCACCTGTTTCTCTGGTGTTGAGACTGAATTGGAATAACGTTAATAATTAGTAATCTTAATATAAATGGTCATAATTAAATGATAACTTCTGAAGGCTCTGGTTCTGGAGGAGTTTTTCCCATCAGCCACAAAATGCTCTCAAAATAGTGTTGGTGCCGGGAAAGTCCTGCTACCACTGTTTGAAAATGAATCAATAATAAAAAAAAACATTTCACCACCTTAATATATATTTCACGTCTTTTTTGAAGAAAAAAACCCTCTTTTTCTGCTGGAATACACCCTGCGACCCCCTCTTTGCTTCTTTCTAAAAAGTGGTGCGAGATGAATTCCGCACCACACATTGAAGTTTACCCAGAAAACAACATTCCTCTCATGCAAGCGTTTGACGTCAATGCTGGTGCATTTATAGAACCTGTAAACAGTGGCCGGCACTCAGCCTGCTACTTAGCGATGACATTTCATCGTCTGAATGTTTATGCTTTGCATGCAGCTTCTTCTTCTCTGCTTTTTTTCCTGCTCATGAAAGGTTGTCCCATTTGAACTAGAGCCCTAAGGAATGGCGGTTGGGCATACGCAGCTCACGGTATGATTGGTAGAGGTTTCGCTGTTGAATGGGACACTGTTTTGGGGCTGATGGGGAAGGAGGGGGTGATGGGAAATTGAGTTGGTGGCCCAAGCTTAGTGCCATGTGATGCCTACAAAGGACAATGGAGTCAGATGTCGTTTTAGTTCATACGTTTGGGGTTGCTCCAATTTGTCGACTATTCTGCCACTACCGATACCAGTAAGGAGGTTAACGGCAGTAGTTTTGCTTAATAGATTTGCTGAAGATTACATTTAACTATGTTAAATAATAGTCTTTTTAAATACTTTTATGAATTCATAATATTAGGTGAGCGTTAGATAGCAAAGGTAATTTACTAGTAAAAATGCATGCATAATTAAATGTTCAATATTGACTGATTCATAGCCAGCATAGGATATTTAATTGTGCATGCTCATTTCATTTCACTTAGTTTTAACTCAAGTTCACATAGTTTTTAACTATGCTAAGTTTAATTTAGTAACACTTTGCATTTAAAACAATTGATTTTATTTATGTTTTTGTTTTTCTGTTTGTTTGTCTTTATTTATTTATTTATTTATTTATCGTATTTTGTTTTTTTAAGACATTAATACTTTTATTTTGCATGAATGCATTAAAATGATCAAAAGTGTCTATAAATAAATTTTATTAAAAAACATTTCTATTTCAAATTAATGCTGTTCATCAAAGAATCCTGAAGAAAAAAAAAATAATATAAATAAATATATATATATATCTCACAGTCTCCACAATTATTTTCTTTACATTTAGATGTTCTTTGACATGATTTAATATTCAGTTATAACCTTTTAAGCACCTGCTTGTGTAAACTGACTGATATCATTTTTTTTTTTTTTTTTAGTTACCAGTTGTTTATTGGTATCTATCTATCAGCCATAGCAGCCTTAACTAGTCTACTAGTAAAACTAGTCAGCATGCAAGTAGTAATAAAAATTGAGTCTAGCGATTAGTGCATGTGCTCGAATTGGCGTGATATCCCAATACCGTTAGCCCCTCTTTTCCCATCATCTCTTGTCGTCTCTCAACTGTCCTGTAAATAATTAAAAGGCCGACAATAAAAAAATAAAAAGCTCTGTTCTCTTTGCTACAATCGAGAATAGCACCATTCAGCATGTGTGACGTGAACGAATCGACATGCATTAGCCGATAAATGCTGTTGACTTCCAGCAGTGTCATTATCCACTTTAATTGACGTCATCGTGCGCATGTCTTATAGATCAAGAGTTATGAACGAACATTATGCGGTGCGCAAGCCCTCTCTTTCCCTTTTTTTTTTTTTTTTTTTTTACAGCTGTCTTTTTTTTTTTTGGGCTTCCACCAAAGAACTGCTGGTTTCTTGTTTTCCCAGAGCGAGGGGATCTACCCCTCCTTTAGGTCTGCCAAGGCATCGGAGGTTCCTGGGGCCCATAAATCACACTGGCTATTTGTAACTCTCCCTTACCAGCTTGAAACCCCAAGTTTAAGCTGCCAAGAAGCTCTTCCAAAGGATGTAAATATCACCCAGCTTTCCTTCACCTCTTTTTTTTTTTCACCTCCCCATGCACAGCTTTGGTGGCAGTGTCACCAAACCATTGGCTGGATCTGACCGACTCCATTAGATTCTCTCTCTCTCTCTCTCTCTCTCTCTCTCCGTGAGTTCCCTTGTGCTCGTTCATCTATGTGCCGTTAACAAGGAAAGGATGCAGAACCGATTTGACAGGGCAGCCTACCGCACGTCGCTATGTGCTATTTCTGGAAAGCAATATTCATGCTTTTTTTCTCTCTCTCTCTGCCTTTCCATCTCTCCCGCTCGTTTCTCTGAAGTGTAGCTGGTGTACCGTTGCTAAAGAAAATAACCATGACGTAAGCCGGGCTCTCTGCAAAATAGACTTTAAAACAGGGGGATGGTAGAAAGCGCCTGTAGAGCTCAAATAATAAATGGTTCCTCCAGGGAGGCTGCGGATGCAGGAGCCCGTTTCAGTCAAAAAAGCTGTAAAATCAATACCAAACCGCAAACTATTTATAAAAATGAAGCACATTTAAGGGAAAAGCATTCAGTCCTGTCGGTTCGGAAAACGTCACCCTTGCACTAAAGTCTTAATTGATTGATTGCAACTTTTTCTTACAGCGATTATTTGCTCATTGCTGTGTGGTTTCCACTGACAGCTTTTATTTGAAGGCAAACCACCATGGACTCCTAATACATTTAGCTTTTTTCCATTCTGTCCTGAAGATTGTTGGTTTATAGTACAGATTTATCATGCTCTTGCCGCGGGTCTGTGTATGTATGTATGTTTGTGTCTCTGTGTGTGTGTGTGTGTGTATACGGTCTGTTATAATATATCACAGGTCTGCACCTTCTCAGCCTCTAGTTTGTTTCTGTGCTGGGGAAACACGTCCCATGATTCACTGCTGTGTCCCAAAGCTTACCAACAGAGACTCTTCTGCAGAACAGAGGGAAGTGCAGGCACATGTATTAAT
The DNA here is from genome assembly GCA_027422415.1 of Schizothorax lantsangensis. Taxonomy (NCBI): domain Eukaryota; kingdom Metazoa; phylum Chordata; class Actinopteri; order Cypriniformes; family Cyprinidae; genus Schizothorax; species Schizothorax lantsangensis. The sequence continues at coordinate 31,513,881 of CM049840.1, forward strand.
GACTGTCCTTGAGGTCCCACCTCAGTGTCCTCACTTTGTCTTCTTTCTCTGTCTCTCTTATAGGGATGTTATATATATATACATATATATAGATATGGATATATATATATATATATATATATAGATGGGTATAAACACACACACATAGATATATGCACATATAATATACATAATATGCATGAAAACAAAATATTACATTTAAATGTTAAATTACATATATTAAATATTAATTTATTAGTCTATTCTAACAATATTAATATATACTATACTTCTCTTGCTCACTTTTTCTCCTTATAAGCTTTTTTAAGAAATTCATGTTTTTATTTAGCAAGGATGGCAATAAATTGATCCTTACAGTTTGCGAAAGTAAACAAATTTGTAATGTTACAAAAAATGAGTTTGAAAAAATCCTTCATCAAATAATCCTGATTTATTTTGTGATTAATTAGATTAATTAATCAACACATCATGTAATTAATTAGATTAAAAAATTGAATCAACCGACATATATGCTGATATATATTAGTGCTATCAATCGATTAAAAAAAACGAATTAGCCGCACATTTTTTTTTCTGAAATTAACCGCGATTAATCGCAACTAATCTCACCTAACTTTAAAGCTTTTAAATATACTTTATATTGTAATAATTTCACATTCAATCTTCAAATTAATGTAGAAACATCTTAAAGTATATATTTTTTAAAACGTTATACTGGAAAAATTAATCGCCTGCATTAACGCACTAATTTTGACAGCATTAATACACACACACACTGGAGCATCCCTACTCTTTTTCTTTTTCTGTACATCTATTCTTCTTTGTCATCATCTCTCTTTGTCTCTGCACAACAGAGCTTTGGACTTACTGCTAAAATAAAGCTCCCCTGGCTGGAATGAAAGCAGGAAATGGTGTCAGCAAATTGTGTCAGCTGTAAGTTTCTCTTTCAAATGAGCTCTGAAAACAAAAGGACAGCCCTTCGGGAGAGAGGAGAGCGTTAGGTTGTTGCTGCCATGAGGGACGACGTCCCTGAGGATATAGCGGTTAGATGTCAACTTAAACACTGTTTTTCACTGGAAACTTATCCTTAAAAATGTTTCAGTGTTTCAACTTCATTGTCAGAATATTATCCAGTTTAAATCACAGCACATCTGTTAACATCTATGGACTGTCCATGCTTACAATCCCTGCATGGGCGGAGCTTTTATCACATTATTGACAGGCTATCGGCATGCTTTTCATGAGAGTCTCCAGGTCAAAGGTTATCTTTGTAAAGACACTGCACACTGCATTCATCACCGTCGTCTATAGCAAGATGGGAAAGAGCGAGCAGTGTGCGAGAGAGAGATGCACAGAGAGCCGCCTGGAAATGTAGCGTCCTAAAATAGATTTGCACACTTTTAAAAGCGCAGCGTACCCCCATCCCCCACCTCCCCCCCTCTGCTCCCCCCAGAGCATTATTAATCCAGGGCTATTTATAACTGCGCTTTTCGCAGGCAGACTGTGTTCTGTCGCTGCTTGTGTTTAATCTCTTCTGGGAGTGAAGGGGAGGACGGGGACCGGGGAGAATGAGGAGGAGGCGAAGGTGTAGAGGAAAGCGAGGAAGACGGGGGAAGGAGTTTGAAGCCAGGAAAGACCCCCTGCTACGGTGGAAATGGGGCAGCTATTTCAATACATTGCTTGAAAAAGACAAGGGAAAAGCAGTATGATTTCCTCTTTGGATTTCTTTGTTTTGACCAAAATGTTAAAGCGAACTCCTTAGTGTGATAAAATACTTCCCATAAGCTGACTATTGCACGTTTGGGTCTCTCCAGATGCTTGTCTGCTGTGATTGTGGAAGTAGGTGTAGGAAAGTGTTTAGAGGAAATGGGCATCTTGAACCTCGGAATGAGAATGGACAGATTGACGGACAGCTTTTGGCTGAAAAATATTTCACCTGTATAGAAGAACTACAATGATAGTAACAAAGCACAGATCCTCCATCACATGAAAAATACCCAACAACTCAACTCATTATCAATTATTATTATTTTTATTATTTATTATTATTTATAATAATAACATTTATTTATTTATTTATTTATTTGTTTGTTTATGTCTGGAAATGGGCCAAGGGTCATTCCAGCTAAATCAATAAATAAGTAGATCAGATATATAAATAATAATTAATGATTATTATTATTATTGTTGTTGTTGTTAAATAATTAATTGATAATGAGGTATAAAAAAAAAAATGTAATGGCAAAAAAATTGATAATTGCCTCATTTCGGAGGCTGCGTCCTCCAGAGGTCGCATTTGTCGGCCACATATGTCATCGAGACAGCCTCGTTTATGAAGAGTAACCATAATAAAATTGACTGTTATTCCACATGAGTTGTAAAATACTGTAAGTTCTTTCTTTAAAATCAAATGGTTATTTTTTTTTTTTTTTTGATGGAGTATGAGGCTGACAAATGCGGCCTCCAAAATGAGACGCAGCAAAAATGTCAGACGATGAATCTGAAGATACTAGTACATTTGTTTTAATTTTGTTAGTACTTGATTTTTCTGTGGCCACTTCCATTGTAGTCAGATTCATTGATTATAATGGAAACAATTTACTTTTGACATATTACGCGTATTCACTGTCTATCTAGACAGGGTGTTGCGATTCCAAACAGTACCGTGTGCTCTAGTCTTACTGTCAAATTCAAACACGACTGAGCTGGGAATTGTGATTTAATAACTGCCCAACTGCTTATAAACAAACTTCAGCTAACTGCTGAATAAGGATATCGAGTGTAGATAAACACACACATATACAAGCACACACACACTGGCACCTTGCTCCTAATGCCAGTGACATGGAGTGAGAGGAAGCTATTTCTAGTCCTTCCAGCAGGCGATTAGCGTAATCCAGGGAGTACGATATAATCTGATGAAAGGTATATCTGGCTACTCAAGCATTATCTGGCCCTCTTCCAGACACTCCATTGATTAGTCCTGCCTGGCTTTTAATCCAAATAACACCACCCAGTTTTACTCTGTCTGTCGCTCTCATTCCTGTCCTCTTCTCTCTCGCTCACCCAAACTCACCCATAGCTTATGCAACACCTTCTTTTATTTTTAATGAGGAGGTACGCTCTCTCTCTCTCTCTCTCTCTCTCTCTCTCTCTCTCTCTCTCTCTCTCACTCTTCTATTTTCACCCTGTCAGGTTACAATGCTCTTACCTCATTTTTAATACATAGTAAGTGCCACTGCAGAAATGTTTTTTGCTTTTTTATGCCTTTCCCTTGGGACACGATCACCATTGTCCTCATTTATGCATCACCTGGAAAAAAAACAACACAAAAAACAGAGAAACTGTAATACAACATGGAAAGATGTGTATATGTATGTGTGCACAAATCATTTTAAAAATGTTGTCAAACAAGCTGTTTATTTATTGGGTATTTAATTGTGCATGCTCATTTTACATTTAGATTACCTTTTCTGTCATCTAACACTCAAATGTAATCTCAAAAGCATTCATAATTTAATTAAAATTAAATATTTAGCAAATCTCTAAAGAATGAATATTCATTTTTCATACGGTACATTATTATATTGTGATGCACAAATTTACTTGTAAAAATAATTGATTTAGTATTTTATATTTAATTTATTTAGACAAAATAGTATAGAATTTTAAAATCAGTCGTTTAATGTTTAATTCTCGGCTTATTGGTGTTATCCAGAATTTTTAATATCATGCATCCCTAGTATGTTATTTTATATTTAAAGTACCTAAACATCCTTATAAAAGTGTTATTTGAGAAGCAAATTTTCAATATTTAAAATTTAAATGTTTTTTCTCACTTCCCATTTAACTTTTTTTTTTTTTTTTTTTTTACAACTTTTGCGTCTTAAGTAACTTTATCTTATTTTAAGGATGTTTACCTATTTTGACCAGAAAACAAGACAGAAACACTGATTATATAATCTTTTACAGTACACATCATGAAAGCTTGATTCGGTTTATATCAGTCTTCAAGTTTGTGTATGTGCACTATGTGTGGGCGCTACAGTAATCAGTCGAGTCTCCACTTTGGTAAGAGCTCTCCGAGGGAAATTGCCTGGAAACCCCCTCAGTCTGCCCAACCTCCACACTGAGGACTTCCTCGAAGACTCCAGTGCCGGAGTACCTCCCCTTTTTCTTTTTTTGTCCTTCATGCGTTTTTCATCTCCTCCTTTCAACTTAAAAACAGGTCCTTGATGAATAACTACCAATTTGGAGGCGGATGATATTTAAAATGGATGAGAAGTTTGAAAAAGGATAGACATTAGCTGTGACGGAATTGCCGTTTGCTTTTGTTGGACAGGAAGGAGTTGATAGGAAGGTTGTCTTTAATAGTCCCTATGCTTGCTAATTATCACCTCAAAGGAGTTTTCCGTAGGGATGTGGGAGTCTGTCACATAGATGTTGTGTTTGGACTGATTACTGATCTGTGATGCTGCTTCTGCGTACACGCTAGACTGTGAACAGACATGTTGACAAAACATTTAATGGCTGTAACCAAGTTTCTGTATTAATAGAGCTAAAAAATTAGAGTCTAATTCATTCACCGGAATTGATTATTTATTTATTTACCTGCTGTTTTAAAATCATCAATTGCTTCCATGCACTCTGGAACTATTCCATGCTCTTTACCGCGAGAGCTACAGAGAGCAGATGGCTCAACATGCTTTCCAATCGCTCTCGCGGTACTTTGATGTCCGATCGGTCTGCGCGTGTGCGGTGCTGCTTCAAAACGAACACTGCTCATCTCACACCCGGTCCGTTTTGACGGCACACTTACGCTCACATCCGGTGTGGAAGTTCTTCATTGTGAGTTAAGCAGACACAAAGTTCGCAGTTTGTAATACAATATTGACTGTTTTTGCTCAAGTTCGCTGACGAAGTTTCAGTCAAAGCCACAGCAGAACTGTTTTGTGTCTCCGAGCAACACAGCGGTGTTTCTTTACTGAATGAATCCACGTATTTACATTTACATTTACATTTATGCATTTAGCAGACGCAGGCTATACATTTTTATTTATTTATTTTTATCAGTATGTGTGTTCCCTGGGAATTGAACCCACAACCTTTTGCGCTGCTAACGCAATGCTCTACCACTGAGCCACAGGAACATATTTGAACGAATCAAATGAGTCAATGATTCAGTAACCCATTCATAAAGACAGCAGTCACTTGCCTCATTTTTAAATGAATCAGCCGTTTGAAGGAATGACTAATAATGAGTCGCTAGCGAGTCGCTCATTAAAACAGTCATATACCGCCATCTACTGGTGGTTTGGTTTCATATTTAAAAGTATTGCATTTTTCCCAACATTTTTAACTTGTATGTTCAAAAATGTTTAAAACATTAATCTTATAAAATTATTTATGTATTTGAAACTTTGTGGTGTAAATGCATTTATGGCACCTAAGCTTCATCAAACAGTCTGTGTAAATACATCTAATGTCACTTCAGATGCAGCTTCTGTTTCCTCTGCAGAGAAAAGATGGAGTTTGTTGATAGTATGCGCACTCTGTGAACATTACAATTTGCAAAAATAAATTACTCCACTGCACACAAAGAGAAGTATGAACACCGATGACGAGAGTTGCACTGTCCAAAAAGTTTGTAGTATAAATATTTTTTTTACTTGAAGCATATGTTGTCTTTTTCCTTTATTTTGTTGTCAGAGTGCACCAGAACGCTTCATTTACATGTTAAATTCTCAAAAATGTTATTCTGGGGGGTGCAGAATATTAAAAAATGTTATCCCCCCCCTACAAGGTTTATATTCTGAACTATGTCACCTTTTTGACCTCTTGTGAGTTTGCAGGTATGTATATAAATAAACTTGCCTTGCCTAATATCACGTAATTTACATCTCTATAATGATTGGTTGATATACCAGAAGGGAGGCTAGCCTCCCTTGCGAGGTTTCTTTTCTCAACACTCCTCAGCGCTGAAAGTGAACGCTCAATGCTGAATGGCTATTTTTTTTTTACCAACGGAGGCACGAGAGCTCAGCTCTCCCCCGGCCTCCCCCTCCCTTTCTCTATCACTTAGCGGTTGTAATTACATCAGCAGATTCGGCACATTTGCGATAGAAAAGCGGCGCTTTCCAACTTCAGTAACATGTTATGATATTACAGCTGTGAAATTACAAACAAAAAATAGACATTTTGAGACATGAACTGAAATGAATTGTGAATATTATTAACATTTAAATCGTCCTCCTCCTCCCATTTTCACCTGAAAATTTTGGTTGCCTCCCCCCACGAGCCACCACTGACTATACGTTATTTTAGGGTTTTCATTAAGATGTTGATATAACATCTGTTGTTGAGTATGTTTCATTCATGATGTTGCCCTTTTAAGTCAGTATAAAATTTTTACTGGTATTTCTCTCATAATCCTTATTATAACAAGCCTATAAACAAGCTTAATTGTTATGTTAGTTTGATGTCAACTAGCAGTAACGGTATCGTTTAGTCGTCTAGACTTGCATTGTGAATCAGACTACAGTGACTACAGACTACGCAGCTTGTTTGTTTTTGCATGCAGCCCCTGAAGCCCATATTGCCTTGGTTTTATTTCACAATACCCATCTTTAAAATCATCTTTATATCGTGTATATTCTGCATTTCTTTACATGGAATTCACCCATAATCTCAATATTTAACACTTGTGCTTCATTAGCTAATGTTTTGAGTCATTTGTTGCAGACATATATCATATATGGGAAGCACCCTGTTCTTCACCTGGAAGACTACAAGGTGTCTAGGGAAATCTATGCTAAGCTCATCTGGTCAGTAACAGGAGCGGTAGCCCTGGCGACCTCGGCTGGCCAAGCTCTGACGTCAAAGGCTTGACATAGTCAGTCGGCCCGAGGGTGCGAGGAAGGCTATATTTAGCCCCGACTGATAAAGGGGGAGTAATCTGATTTTCATGTAAGCCGAACGCTTCCGCCAGGCATCCAGCGAAGAAACCGGATCATTAGCATGTTGGTAAACTTTAGCCGATGTTTGGAGGGCGAGCCGGGTGACGGTAGAGGCTGAGTGGCATGTGGGTTAATGTGTTCTCAGCGGTGATGGGCCCCCACATAGTGCTGTCCTACCTCACACTTGAGGTCCCTGCAGACTCAAGGACACCCTGATGACTCTTTGGCATTTGAAGAGACAAAGTATAGCTTTGTACTCCATCCTAAGTGAAATGCCAATATTTAGCATTAAAGTAAAAATTACATTAGTGTACACAAATTCAAGAATTTAAAGTACTTCACTGTCACTGAAAAAAATGAATTGTTTGGCTGCCAAATTAGTATCTTGTCCTAACTAGTAGGCAAGATTTAAATTAGCCCATCTCAAATCATTTGTGATGAAAAAAAAATGATGCCAGTAATGGCCAGGTAATGTTGGTTTTATAGTGTGAAAAGGGCATGCTTTTTGCCCTTTAAATGTATTGCCCCAAAATGGTTATTTTTTTCATCTTTTTACATGTATGGTGATAAATGTGTTGATGGTGATGAAGGTAATGAATTATGCTAGATGCTAACTAGGGATGTCACAATGAATTTATGAATTTGGCAGGCACTTTTATCCAAAATGACTTTGTGTAGCATTGAAGGTATACATTTTTCAAACCATGCATTGTTCTTCAGATTGAGCAACAGGAATGCAATACTAAAATTTCAGTATATGCAACAAATAATTTTATTTTTATTTATTTATTTATTTAATTTTAGTATTGATATGATATTACTTTGGTACTTTTGACATGTATTGTTGTATGGATTTGAGATTATTTGTTTTTGGAATTGGATTTTATTTTATTATTATTATTATTATTATTAAAACTTTTATTCAGCAAGGGTGCATTAATGAAGGAAAAGCGACAGTGACAATAGTGACAATAAATTTCTGTTTTAAATAAATGCTGTTTAACTTTCCGGGGAAAAACAAATGTACTACTCAATATTTGAAACAAGGATCTGCAAACAAAAATATAGGCAAAAGCTCATGTAGATTTATTTCACGTAGGCCACAGAAAAGTGCAAAAGTGCAATGAAAGTGCAAAATGTTTTGGGTTCAACTCTTCATCGGTGCTTTTATTTAAAGGCTATGACATTCCAGTAACCCAGGGGTTCCCAAACACGTTCCTGGAGCCTCCCCAACACTGCACATTTTGCATGTCTCCTTTGTCTGACACACCCATTTCAGGTCTTGGAGTTGCTACTAATGAGCTTATGAGTTGAATCAGGTGTGATTGATAAAGGAGACATGCAAAATGTGCAGTGTTGGGGAGGCTCCAGGAACGAGTTTGGGAACCCCTGCAGTAACCCTACTAGTATAATGATAAAAACATACAACAATATGATATTAATGCAAAGGCATAGTATATGTTTGTTTATGTTTATAGGTTAAGTTATATGTTCAAGTACATTAGTTACAATCTGTTACCTTACATATTTATCATAAAACAATCCTGTATAATCTTTTAAAATAACTGACAACATTTTTAGCAATGTCATCAGTTTGTGATTAGTATAGGTCTAAAACATATCATGCAAGTCGATCCAAAAATTATCACAAAAATACATAATTTCTAGTCTAACACTGAGATAGTTTATTTAACAGTCCAAAAATATATTTTTCAGAAAGCAATTCATAGATAATTCCTCAAATTACTCGATATTCTTGATGTATGTAACTTTAATGTGTACTATAGTTTGTGAATTGAGATGCAACCCCTGAGCATTCTATACTCATAAATCAAATCCATAAAGTGCCAAGCAAATCTTCAAAACTGGTCTTGAAGTAAGAGGCAAACCCTTTTTGTTCCTCCGCACCTTTGAGATGCACTACTTTGATTCGCACAAAGCTTCGGAAACTGTTATGACCTGGTCGTCTTTAATGGGAGCGCTCTGTTTCCCTGACTGAATGCCTTTGGAGAGAGCTTAAACTAACTTGTGCAAGAGGCAGAAAACATATCGCTATCCCCATGACAACTCATTAATGCCACCTTAAATGCAGTGAAACTAAAAAGACTATTTGAGGAGGGAAAAACAAGTAACACCAACAAAAGCAGAAATGATGGGTTTGTAGGGCCTTTTTTAGTACATCAATTGTGCCAAAAACATTTGCTGAGAAGCTTTGGGAAGCTCGTTTTTTTTTTGGTAGTGGTGCTATTGGAAATATCAGAGATGGAGAAAAAGTGATTGGTTGGCCTGCTTTTTGGACCATGCCTCAGGGCATCACCTTGGTTTCCCCACTAGGTTATATAACTGCATGCCCTCTTCACCAGTACAGTGCCCTACCATAAGGCCGGCCTTGGCTGTTAATTTTTCCTCATGACCTATAATGAAACTGTTGCCCTTTTACACTGATTTTACACCAACTTTGGTATTTTTCTGTGATGTGCTTCCTGGATGAAGCTGGCTTGGCTAAGTTGGATGAATTCCCAACTGGCTTGTGATACAAAAGATGGCAGCGTCCACTAGCCTGTCGACATTTGAGCCCACACATTTGGTTACGGTAACATGGGCAGACACAGACAAATGTCAGCCCAACATTTGCAGATGCATCGTGCATGAACTATATATTACCGTCTCAATTGCAAATGCACCCATGGCCTTTCCTTATGTAGCTGTGTGCTCTAAACTGATTTTAAGTTTATGTGTCAACATGCTATTTTAAGTAGTACTAGCAGAGAGGTTGAGGAAACGTGTTTGAACCCATGCAGAGGTGACCCCTTACAAAATAAAAATGCAACAAGTCTGTGTATGTATATACACAGCCTAATAAGCTAGTAAATTACTATAAAGTAGTGCTGTCAAACGATTAATCACAATTAATCGCATCCAAAATACAAGTTTTTGTTTACATAATATGTGTGTGTGTTGTGTATGTTTATTATGTATAAATGCACAAACATGCATGCATATATTTAAGTAAAATATGTTATGTTCATATATTAAATATATTTATATATAATATAAATTATATGAATATAAATATATTCATGTAAATACATATACATATTTTCAAAATATATACTGTATTTGTGTGTATTAACTCTTGTTTTGGATGCGATTAATCGTTTGACAGCACTACTATAAAGGCATTAATCTTATATAATATACTTTTCTACTGTTTGTTACTTACTTGTAGTTAAAACTACTACAAAAAGATAAATGGTAAGGGTGTTTTAAATATGTAGAAGAACCTGTTGTGGTGCATGAATTCCACACATCATCTTTAAGGTTTAATGGGTTATCGTAATTCTAATGACTCTCTGATTGACTGTCTCTGTCTCTCCAGCAGTGGATGTGAAGACCTTGCTCCCCTCTGGGATGCAGAGTCCGGTGGGAGGTGGAGGAGATCAGGGCGGAGGCAGCGGAGGGCCGGTGGATCTGCGTACGGACCCGCGTCTGAGCACGCTAAGCACGGTGGACCCGATGCTGAGGGAAAAACAGCTACAGCACGAGCTGCTCTTGCTCAAACAACAACAAGAGCTGCAGAAACAGCTGCTGTTCGCCGAGTTCCAGAAGCAGCACGAGGTTTTGACGCGCCAACATGAAGTGCAGCTACAGGAACATCTGAAGGTATGACCCTTTCTGTCCTCTGTACACATCAGCTCCTTGAACTTTGGTTCTTGACCTCTGAACTCTTCCTAAACAGCAACAGCAGGAGATCCTTGCCGCAAAGCATCAGCAGGAGCTGGAGCAGAAGAGGAAGTTGGAACAGCAGCATCACGAAGAGATGGAGAAGCAGAGACTGGAGCAACAGCTCATCATGCTGCGTAACAAAGAGAAGGGCAAAGAGAGTACGTATCTCTCCATTAATCCATCCATTATATGCACTACAGTAGATCTACAGTGAACTCGTTTCACGGCACGGTCGCCGCTCATCATTTCCTGTTGCTTATTCTGATGCTGATTTCCAAAATGCAAATAGTTTAAATGCACTGTTCACCTTTTGGTTCAATTAATAAACACCTTGCTGAGCAGCTGATGTTTATTGTTGTTTGCTGCTATAATTACACACTGTCATGGATATCCCTTGAAGTACTTTAGGCACAGTAGGCACAAATTTTTCTCATCTTTGGTTATTTACACTTAAAACGTCACAATGCAGTAGGCATTATTGCACCACAAAATTAACATATTGGATCATTTCCAAAACCTAGTAAGCTGCCTACTGCCTACATAGTATCCTATAGTAACCCCATAAGTGCACACATAGGCAGCTATTTTGTGCAGCAGTCACATGACTCTTATTAATACCAGTAGAGTTTTATGTTAGCATGTTACTAAGCTAACAATCTGGAAGACAAAGTATGGTAATTTCACTATAATAAAAAAAATGTATATAAAATATTTTGTATAAAAATATATATATATATATTTTTGTATATATGTTTAATAATTAAAATAAATATTTTTTACTATTTATTTTTGGTATTGGATCAGTTATGCAGTACAGTTCAAAAGTTTGGGATCGGTAATTTTGTTTTTGATTTATTTATTTGTTGAAAGTAATTTGTACTTTTATTTAGTACGGACACAATGAATTGATCAAAAGCGACAGTAAAGACGTTTATAATATTACAAAATATTTATTCTTCAAATAAATGCTGTTCCTTTGAACTTTTTAATTATGTCCTATTTATTCATATCACAATTTACACAAAAATATTAAGCAGCACAGAAAACTGTCTTCAACATTGATAATAAAGTCATGTAATGGCTGCAGAAAATTTAGCCTTGATATCAAAGGAATAAAATGCATTTTAAAATTTAATTTCAAATACAAAACTTGTTTTAAATTGTAATACTATTTCAAAATATTACTGTTTTTACTCTTTTTTTTATCACAATTTAGCTTTGATATCAAAGGAATAAATAAATTTTAAAATCTTAATTGTAATAAATATACACACAGATAAAGACACAGATACAGATATGTATTTATGATGTCCTTTGACTCTGTCCTCAGGTGCTATCGCTAGTACTGAGGTCAAACTGAAGCTGCAGGAGTTCCTGTTGAGCAAAAAGGAACCCGGCCCCGGTGGACTCAACCATTCCTTCCCTCAAAAGTGCTGGTGAGAGAAAGTCCATATCCTCGTAGTCCATATCGCTCAGCCTTATTCTGAGCTGGTAAACCCAATTCAAAGTGTACCTTTTCACCTATTTTAAATTTAGTTAATATATCAAAGACAGGTGCACTATTTCCCTGCAGTATGATGTAAAATGAGTTCGTCCACATACTGATATTACATCATGCCACATTGTGCTGGAAGTTTATGGGTCTCATTTGAATTGTGATGGATGAGTCTTTGTAATGGACTGTGGTTGTTTTTAGGGGGGCTCTCCATGCGTCCCTGGAGCAGAGCTCCCCTCCACAGAGCAACACACCGGGCATGACGCCCTCCTACAGACTCCCCCCACTGTTAGGGTCCTATGAGGGCAAGGATGACTTCCCTCTCCGTAAGACCGGTGAGTAGGCTTCTTGCTTATATAAAATAAACTGTTGCTTTACTGTGTAAATGTTACACTACAATTCAGTATGATTTTTTTGTAATGAAATTAAAACTTTTACTTAGCATGGATGCATTACATTTATCAAAAGTGACATTAAAGACAATTATAATGTTACACAATTTTTATTTCAAAAATATGCTGTTATTTTGAACTTTCTATTTATCAAACAGTCCTGAAAAAAAATTATCACAGTATTCACAAAAATAAAAGTGAAAAAAAGAAATGTTTCTTGAGCATATTACAATGATTTCTGAAGGATCATGTGACATTTAAGACTTGAGTAATGATGCTGAAATCTCAGCTCTGCATCACAGGAATAAACTACAATGTAAAATATATTAAAGTAGAACATTTTTATTTTAAATTGTAAATTCTAGTGATCACTTCAGCTGTTGAGGTCAGCTGGGTGGCCTTTTCTTCCAGTCCTCTGGATGTCTTCTCTCTTTCTGGATCAATTTACCAGTAAACACTGTCATTGTACTGTTTTGCACGCCCTTGTATTTTCTCTAGGAAAATGCAAATGTAGTTATTTTTGTTATTTTAATGAATTGTTTTAATGAGTAATAGCTAAGTGACATTGACGCTGCATTTTAAACCATCACTGGATTGAATAAGCCAATGCATGAGTGGTTGCATGTAAATGGCGATGATTTTCTTTCTGTGCATGAATGACGCTGTTCTGGAGTCACCAGCGGTTTTGTGTGGAGAAGTTTGAGCTGTTTAACACTGCAGAGGTGTCACAGAAGATGCAAGGGTGTGTGTGTGTGTGGGGATGAAGTGAGGAGTCTGCAGGTGTGAGTCATTATGAGTCATCAGAACAGCAGACCTACACACAAACACACACCTTAGAGCACTGTTACTTTAATACCGTTGAGATACTATTATAGTTTTTTTTAATAATCGTTCAGTTCTTTGTTTTCATTTTAATTTTAGTTACAATTCTATTATATATCTGTAGTATAAATAGGCACCTTTATTTTGGCACTGTCCACATTTTCACATAATGTCTGTCTATGCATTACCGCCAACGCGTGCATTCTCGTTCAAACTCACGTATCAGGACTCGATATAAGGACAGCCTGAAGGCACAAGGTGAGCATAAAAGACGCTAGGGATTGTTGGCGGAACAGTCGAGCGCTGTGTGAGAAGTTTTCTGCGCACACGTTTCTATCATGTGTATCGTCATGAATTCAGTGTGTTTGCTGACCTGACGGAGGCGCACACAGACAGCCGCGAATACTCAATTGAGCTCTCTTCCGCTTTTTTGTGCATGGATGAATAAATGCAGACAGAATTACATCAAAATGCACGTTTTGGCTAATATCCTAGTAAACACATTCAGTTAGGCATATGTCTTAACGTAAACAGTTGAGAAAGAAAATGCATGTGTATCAGTATATTAAATCTGTGCTTTCGTTCTTAAAGTGAAAGCAAACTAAAAATAAATCTAATGCTGTCAAAGAAAAATACAAGTGCTCACTGCTCCTGACAAAATAACCTTTGTAACATCAAAAATTATTAATCTAATTTAATTTATACTATGCAGTTATTTTACATTTGATTATTCTTTTAGACTGAGCTGAAAAACCTGAAAAGCACTGTTTATTGAACTTGTCTTTGCTCTATTGTATTTATTTTCTGCTATTGCTTGTAATTTGGTTTCTGTATTAAAGATTTTTAGCACTGAGCCCATAGTAGCAGCCAGAATTGTTTTCCCAATTGTTTATTTTCTTTATTATTTAAAAAAAGAAAAGAAAAATGTTTTTTTTTGTTGTGAATGTCCCAATTGAGGTACAGGATGTGAAAATTTCAGATAAATGTTCATGTTATATATTTTGGTTGCATTTGTGAGTTAATAAAAATGTAGATGGTTGTTTAAAATAGGTATATAATATCATAATATCGAAATATCTATCGATATACTCCTGTATCGTAATCATATCATAGAATTTTTTAAGGTATCGGCAAATATCGTATCGCTGGGTATGAGAATCGATATCGTAATCATCAAAATTAAAACAAAAAAAACTTTTGAAATGTTTTACTTTACATGTAATGAATCTAGAATATATGAAAGTTTCACTTTTTGAAATAAGTTACAAAAAAAAGATTTTTTTCACAATATTCAAATTTGTTGAGATGCACCTGTGTATGGTTTTATATTGTGGTTCTAGGTAACTAACAGCACTGCATATTAGTAGCTACATTAGTGAGAAAATGGTTTTCATACAAAAATAATGATATTTATTATTGCCTACCTCGCAATTTAACCCTCACACAACCTGCTGCCATTCTTAGATTTGTAGCGAAACACAGTTTAGCCTGTTTATGAGAGATTCAAATACCGAAAGTCACCTCAAACGTCGTTTCAAATCATTTCTGACATGTTTTCGACTATATTTGTGAGGGTTTTTTCAAAGTACTGCTGGTCATCTGCTGTTCACTCTCATAGCCGCCAGCCATACTCCAAAACTCCCACACAGATTCAGTGTGTTTGTTCCCGCAAACACACACACACACACACACACATCTGCTATCTGCTTTTTACACACTGCTATCTTTTAAACTGTCACACCCACGCTGCTTTATAAAGCTCTCTATAATAGAACTGACACACATATACCATTCGGAGGATAGGAGGAGTCACACACACACACACACGTGCCCTCTAGCTTGGACTTCAGCACACTGATAAAGTAATCGCAGACGGGTCTGTTACCGTGGGTGAAGCGCTTACTCTATATTACCACTGTTATGGCAACACCACAGCAATCTCCTTACATAACGTGCCCTCAGTTTGTGTGTGTCTTTCCATCCTGTCCCCTCCCCCTTGTCTCACACTTTTATTTTAAATCGAATTAAATCCATACTAAAGTCACTGATAGCATTAGATGCTAAAGACCTTTCTGCTCTTTATGCCCTGTGCGGCTGTGACACACAAACGGGCCAGAAAAACACATAGGGCTCGGTCAAGCTGCTTTACACACAGCGTATTTGGGTAATTCGGGTAATGGGGCAGTCGTGGCCTAATGGATAGCGAGTCGGACTTGTAACCGGAAGGTTGTGGGTTCGAATCTCAGGTCCGGCAGGGATTGTTGGTGGGGGGAGTATCCTCCTTCAATACCACGACTGAGGTGTCCTTGAGCAAGGCACCGAACCCCCAACTGCTCCCCGGGCGCTGTAACATGGCTGCCCACTGCTCCGGGTGTGTGTTCAGTTAGGATGGCTTAAATGCAGAGAATACATTTCACTGCTAGTTATATACTCTCTATATAATCGTGTATGTGACAAATAAAATAATCTTAATCTTAATTGCCCCAATTTCTTTCTTTTTTTTTCTCTTTCAAATCCCTTTTTACTTCAGTTAGTTTAATTTGGCCTGGCGTCTCCGGAATCAACAAGTGATAAAATCGGCACGCTGTAAATGTAACTTTTATCTATAGCTCAGTTTGTGTGTGTGAGTGTATGAGAGAAATGGGAAGGGACGGGCGGTTGCTGTCCATGGTCCTGATGCACAAGAGCGACAGATGCAAACCCTCATTAGTGGTGCTCAAGTGAAACATCACTATTGTAATTGCTTATATTTAGGGTGAAGAGTATCGAACAAGCCCCTGAGCATATATAGTGAAGTTTGCTTTGCAACTCACACCCTGTAAGTGATATCTC
Source organism: Schizothorax lantsangensis (assembly GCA_027422415.1). Taxonomy (NCBI): domain Eukaryota; kingdom Metazoa; phylum Chordata; class Actinopteri; order Cypriniformes; family Cyprinidae; genus Schizothorax; species Schizothorax lantsangensis. The sequence goes on from CM049840.1 coordinate 31,530,104, forward strand.
AAAACATGCTGGATTTGCTTTTACTTTTCTAAGTGATTGAATCATTTTCTTTCTCTCTTCTGTTCAGCCTCTGAGCCCAATCTGAAGGTACGTTCACGGTTAAAACAGAAGGTGGCTGAGAGGAGGAGCAGCCCACTTCTTAGACGGAAAGATGGTACTGTGATCAGCACCTTCAAGAAAAGGGCGATTGAGATCTCAGGTAAACCATATGTGCGAATGCAGAACTGTTTGCATAACCTCATGAGTATTAAAACAGGTATTAAACAGGTTTGAACCAAGAACTACTCTTTCTGGCTTAAACTTTTTTTATGCTAAAGACTTTCCAAATATGATGATCTTTCTTTGACAGATCCCCTGTCTTAAAATATAAAGGCATCTAAATATATTTTAATAAAAAAATATATTTGGAAAAAGTATTTACATTATATTTATAAAAAGTGTGCATCGGATACAAGTTGGCATTTGTATCGCGATGCATAATTTCTAACATATTTCCATTGGTAAAAAACAATTTATTTATATATAATTATTAGTAGATGCACTATACTTTTATTATTACTTTTTACTTTTATTAGAAAGAGACCAATAATTTGTGACTAATATTTTATATGTAGAGTGATTTCTCCTCTCTAAACTGTTTCTCAAGCGCGTTCTCTCATCACCGCTATGCTTCGAGATACGTATCGCATTGGCCATAGTTATAGAGATGCTAATATATATATGTATATATATGTGTGTGTGTGTGTGTGTTCATATTTTGTGATAGGGGCCCATAAGTATCTTTAAAATGTTATATGGAAAATACTTGCTTTCTACTACAACACTATAATAATGCGCATTTATAATAATGCACGTATTTCTTCACAATTCTGTAAATTTGGCATTATTGTGTAAATTTGAACTTTACCTTTGTTTCATTATTTTTATTAATGTATTTTTTTGCACTATTTAGTTAGACTCAAAGAAAACTTTATTATTAAAATACTAATATAAATATACTATAAATTCAATAAAATAATCATTAGTTTTGGCATAGTTGTGCATTAAGCTTCACAAAACATAGTTTATATGGAAGATGTAATCTTTTATACGTCAGCACCTGAGTTGTGTTCAAATAAGCCTGTAAAAAAAACCTCTGCTGTCAGATGTGTGAAGATTTGCAAACAGAAGTAATGAACACGTAGGTATTGTGTGATTCCTGTGCTTTTAATATAACTGCAGCTTGGAGGAAGGGAACAGTTTAACATCCTGCTGATACATTAAAAATGGTTTAATCAATCACAAAATATTGTGAAATCATCAGCTATATTTTCTAACGATGCAGCTAAAATGTGATTGTTGAAATCCGTGTGTGTGTTTCAGTGTCCTCTATGTGCAGCAGTGCTCCTGGCTCGGGTCCCAGTTCTCCAAATAGCTCTAACTGTGCCATTGCCGAGAATGGCTCCAGCGGATCCGTCCCAAACATCCACTCTGAGGTGAGAGACTTACCCCCTACACGTTTGCCTCTCTTCTGCTCTCGCACTCCCCTCGCTTCTCAATAGGTTAGGGATGAAAAAAAGACCGAATAAATTGGCTTCACCTAGATAATGACACTGTTTCTATGGAAACAATCTATCGTACGGAGCCTTGTGATGGCCTGGGATAACACTGGTATGCTAATCCCAAAAAAAAAACACATGTTCCAAGAGTCAGTCTTGCAGTGAGTTGTATCTGTAGGCTCAAGAATGGCCACAGCTGCTCTGATGGACAGCAGGAAGCTGCCTGGGGTCAACTCTGCATGCTAAGCAGCTAGCCTTAAGGATCACCTTAACCTTGAGAGCCAGAGAGAATGAAATTGTATGTGCTCATGCCACAAAGGGCTTGAAGCTATAAGAACGCTGAATTTGAATGGACCCGTTTGTGTTTAATTTTGAATGACCAGCATATTAAATGCATGTGATAGAGGATAAAGTGTGCTGGAGTTTGTCAAAGAGAAAAGAAATAAAGTTCGTCAGTCTCATCAACCAGAGAAAAAAAATCCCTTCAAATAGGCTCCAATGGAGATGACTTAAGAATCACCTCATTAGCTCTGTCCGGCATGCAAAGACTGCATACCACTCCCCAAAAATAGTCTTAGATCGCTATTCCAGAGCCTCTGTAGCCTAGCAGTACAACCTCGAGAGAAGTGATGGATAAATGTGAAGGAGAATAGAATGCTGACATCATCTCTGCTGCAGGTAGGGCCGTCTGCCACAGAATATCCGCTTTGTCTTTTTCTTCCTCGTCTTTTCTTTGTGTAACCTTTGAGTCAGAGTGAGAATGACGTACATTGTACGAACAACTTATAATGAAAGGCTTAAATTGGGTCTTCGGGGATGAATAAACATTGCCTTGTAAAGCAGATCCATTAGTTTTTGTTCTTTGGCTTTGAAAATGGCTGCATGGCTGCGCTCAAGTGTAGGGTCAGATGATGGGATTACCAGTACTCACAAACACCTCCGTATTTCTCGCATAGCTTTCTTTTGGGACATTTTTTTCAGTCTTTAGAAATTAGAAAAAGCAAACATTTTAATTATCCTTATTACTGCTTAGCTCATTTTCTTTAACGTGGCAACTGGAACTGTTGTCTTCTTCAAGTGGCGCTCATCCAGTCCCAAATACAGACAGTCCATTCCCACATGCTGCTTTGCTCGTCACAACTTAGTAAGGATTTCCAAAGAAGAATGCTTTCAAGTGATCAAGTCAAGCCGAAACTCCTTGTCTGGGATGCCTTCCCGAGATAAAACGGATTATTTGTGCTGTTTGAAGTGTACATCCTGAAATATAGGTCTGCTGTCCTGTGAAACTCACGTCTTTCTCTCCTTTTCTGTTTCGGCAGCAGTTGCGTTGTCTGCATCAGTCTTTGACTGGAGATGGGACACCGAGTCCCCTTACCCTCTACACCTCTCCATCTCTGCCCAACATCTCTCTTGGACTGCCTGCCAACGCGCACATTACGGTGAGTGTCCTCAGCTAAAGCCTGGTGGCTTCGTGATGGTGATTCAGAGTTAGCAAGTGGTGTAGGCTGAACCCTAGTGGGCTTGCTAGATCATTAGGATGCTTTTACACTAGAGCTTTTGGTCTGGACTCAAGAGTTTGATTGATGTGAAAGTGTTTTTCAGAAGTTGCACACCATTGATCCAAACCCTAGTCCATTCTCGGGTACGGTTCATGTGAACTACACTACTGTTGGTTTGAATGCTATTTGTCATAAATTGCAGAAGTGAACCACTTTTGATGATGCCTAATTTGCATCTTTGCGCACTTCTAGTCACAATTATAGTATAAAGCATGGGAGTACAGTCCTTCTCTGGAAAGTCCACTGTCCTGCAGAGTTACCTTCAGTCCTAATTAATCACACCTGAACCAGCTAATCAAGGTCTTCGAGGTTACTTGAAATTTCCAGGCAGGTGTGTTAGGGCAAGTTGGAACTACACTCTGCAGGACATTGGCCCTCCAGGAGCAGGATTGGACACATCTGGTATAAAACAAGCTCTCACAGTGGTGACCCAAAAGTACAATGTGAAAGCAGAGCAGTGGGGCATTAGAAGGGGATGGAATCAAACTGGTTTTGGTTTGGACCAAGCAATCGAACCCAGTGTGAAAACAGCCTTGTAGGCTTTGGTACCTTGGTTGCAGCTTTAAGCAGCTCAGTGTTCCCATGTCTGCAGAATAAATTCTCATTCTCTCCTCCTCTACTCTAGGCTCCTCAGAAACTCAGTGCCCAGCAGGAGGCAGAGCGGCAGGCAATCCAGAGTTTGCGTCAAGGTGGGGCACTAACAGGGAAGTTCATCAGCACATCATCCCTGCCGACGGGCCTTCCCGCCGGGGCACCCCATGACCCCGAGCCCCCTTCAGCCTCTAATAGCCACAGTAGCCATTCCTCGCTGCTCCAGCATGTCCTACTGCTGGAGCAGGCTCGTCAACAGAGTGCACTTCTCGCAGGTAGACATAAATTCATAGTATATAGTCATGTTACCCTGAATGCACTGCAAAAAGCTATAAATGCATAAATGTAAATGGCCAAAAAAATGATCACAATATTTTTTTTTCATATCAGTCGATATCGATAATTATCACGATAAATGTCAATCTTTATTTATTTCAAGTTTAAAGCCAGATTTTTGCTCCAAAGTGAAAGTTTTAGAAACCAGACCATTAATTTTCCTTAACAAAATAAATATCTTAATAGAAAAATGTATTTCTTAGTTTCTGCATATAATATTGTTTCAAATCAAGAAACAGGTTTGTGTTGCCTGATAATATTAATAATAATATTACTTTTTGTCTCTTAGGAATGCACATTTGATAGTTGTAGTAGCTTGAGTTAGATGCAGATGTAAATTTTTGTTCATTATCAAAATCAGTAACATCTGTAAAAAAAAAAAAAACTGTAGCAACCTCATTTTTATATGGTGAAATTTAATTATTCTGAGTTTTTCTTTTAATTAATCATTGGTCTTCCATAGTAGCATAATTTAAATCATGATAAACACAGTTAAAACCACACATATAGCACACATCAATACCATGGTAAAAATATAACTATATGGTTTTTAGGTATTTGTATGATAAACAGTAGTCTAAAAACTTAGTATGGCTAAATGCACACACACGCTATAGCTTAATTACAAAAATACTGTAATTATATTCCATTACTGTTTTAATACATTTAATTCATGTCTACATTAATAATATAATAAAATTCTATACAAATACCCACGATGCAGTTAGTGTTACTACAGTAAATCCATGGTAAATGATGAGGATTTGTAGATTGAAAAGCCTCCTGACTGTATCGTTGCTCACAGTGTTTCTGCTGGTTGTCAGCGCTGTTTCATCGTTTAAGTTAGGGGTGGGCGATATGGAAAAAAATTCATATCAGGATTTTTTTTAGAAATATCACGATTCACGATTTTATCACGATTCTTTGTCATGTTGGTTTTACTATTTTGCAAGTTGTCTGAGCATTACAGCCAAACTAATTTCCCTATTATAAAGACAAAGCCTTTCAACGTAACAAAAAAAAAGAAAAATCTTTCTTATTAAAAGATAAGAACAAAGATACACATTACAACTACACATAATATACAAATAAAACAAACAGTGCTTTATTTTCAGGTACAGTAGGTGTATTTAGCAGGACCATTCAAGAAATTGAATGAACAAATATAAAAATAAAAAACTATATAGACTGAGTCCTAAAGCAACTGTAAATTTTTTTCAGTCAAGAGTAGTGAGTGATTTTTCTCTTTACGTTTTGTTGTTTTGTTAACGTTAAAGGAATAGTTATAGGTAAAAAGTAAAAATTCTGTCATCTGTCTGTCAATCCTGTCATAGTGTTTTATTTTTATACCATCATTTACTCAAAAGTTGTTTTAAACCTGAATGAGTTTCTTTCTTCTGCTGAACATAAATGCTATTTTGAAGAATGTGGAAAACCAAACAGTAGGTCCACAGTGACTTCCATATGATTTTTTCCTACTATCAAATTCAATGTGGACCAGCAACTGTTTGGTTACCCACATTCTTCAAAATATCTTCGTTTGTGTTCAGCACAAGAAAGAAATTAATACAGGTTTGGGACAACTTGTGAGTGAGTAAATAATGACAGAAATATAATTTTAGGGTGAACTATCCCTTTAATGACAGTCGACAGCATGTTTAGTACTGTCCCTTTAAGACCTGCACCCATCAAATATACAGGCACGTATCCATTTTTCTCTCAGCTGTTTACTTTCATTTTAGACATAACCAACTCTATATGAGTCTATATGTAAACCTTGTGTGTTTTGACAGTATTAGCGCAAAAGATAACTTAGTCCAGTAATCAGGCGCTGTTTGAAAGGATTTTATTAGACATGATTAACCGGTAGAAATATGTCAACCGGCCGAGATTTTCAACTATCGTCTCTATCGTAAAATATTGTTTACATGCATTTTTAAGCATTGCTGTTTAAAAACAAGTGACTTTAAGCCGCAATCAGCAGCGAAAGAGAACTCTCTTTTTGGCTCTTTATAGGTCTTAAATACACTTTTATGTGTTAAAATGCCCGTGTATCCATGCAAACACAGTATTTTAGGTTTTAAGTGAAAGCAAACAGCTGAGAAAGAAAACACATGTGTAACAGTAGATTCTATCCAGGCAGCTCTTCTATAAGTGACAGCAGTCTAATAATGCCTCATTCATGTTAAATTAAACAACAAAAGAGAGAAAATCTCTCGCTGATCTTGACTAAATCACGTTTGTAACTTTAATAAATAGAAATATATATTTAATTTACACAGTGAGGAATATACAGTGTTTTTATACATTTGATTACTTTATACAATGTATGTAGCATGTCTTATTTATTTTTTTCTACTGTGGTAGTTTTTTCCTATTGCTTGTAATTAGTTTCTTGTTCTTATTTAATTGCTGGCTGTTTACTTGTGTTCAGTGAGCTTGAGTTTAGTTTAGTTTTTTTTTAGGCTAGTATCAGGTTTTTTGTGATATTGACACTGGTGACAAGAATTATGAAATTTCTGTGGTATCAAAAGTTTTGATATCATAAAGACCTTATTTAAAGCAATAATAACTGTATTGAATATATATCATTATCGTGAAATAAAATGTATATAAGATTTTGATTATATCACCCACCCTAATGCAGATACAAATACACTGTAACATTTCTTAGTACTCATGGCTAGATTTAAGCCAGATGCATTATTCAGGTTACTAGCTAGTTAGCTATACATATTTTGACAGTTTAACTGATTTTTAATTTGGTCTGCAAGATTCTCTTCAAACTGTTGCTCCACCATGAGTTGAAAACTGAGACAATTTATGCTAATGTCCACCGTGGGAAAAAACAATGTGCAAAATTAAACTTGCATCGCTAGAATAGTCTACATTCAAGTAATTGCACCGAGTACATTTCAGGTCTTGCAGGTCAGGTCTGCAGTGTGCTAACAAGGAATGTCAAAAGTCACGGTACTACGATATCAAGTTGGATGTGTAGGTGTAACAGCTTACACTTTTCATCTTGATCTTTATCCCATAGTTCCCATGTACGGGCAATCTCCGCTGGTAACAGGTGAGCGGGTGTCCAGCAACATGCGCACAGTGAATAAGTTGCCTAGGCACCGGCCGCTGAGCCGTACCCAATCAGCGCCCCTGCCGCAAACTCCACAGGCCCTGCAGCACCTCGTAATGCAACAGCAGCACCAGCACTTCCTTGAGAAACAGAAACACTACCAGCTAAATAAGGTATATAGATCAGATATTTGATGCTGTTTGAGCCATTTAGCAAAAAAATGCTAACAAGCTCCACCTCTTTTCAGATCCTCTCCAAAGGGGCGGAGCTTCCAAGGCAGCCTCCCACGCACCCCGAGGAGACGGAGGAGGAGCTTACAGAAACCGCAGAGATGCAGGATGAGCGAGGGGAGGGGCTTGATCATGTGAGGGAGGGGCTACAGAAAGAGAGCTCTGGCGAGACCACACCCCCTTCGGAACGTCTGGTTCAGTTGAAGGGAGAAAGCACAGAAAGTGACTTGGAGGAAGAAGATGATGAAGATGAAGCCATTGAACTGAGGGAATGTGATGAAGAGGGCGCCCCCTATGGTCAGGTGAGAAATTATAGCTTTTTTATACTGAAAGTTTTGGTTGTTTCTGTGCTATTAGTGTCACCAAACGGAATTGGCCCTTTGCAAAAACCCGCTCTCCTTAGTTACTGTTGCTATGTCCGACAAGCCATGCCGCTCTCACACCACACATCATGTTCTCACGCAGTAAAAAATACATTGCGGATACATTAAAATACATTAAAGAGCCACAAAACTGTATTTATTGTTTGAATTTCTTAAATAAAATTCAAAACAATAAATACCGTTTTGTGGCTCTTTAATGTGTCGTGACAGATTGCTGTATTGCCTCAGTTCAAGTGCCACGTGAACCAATCATCTTTTCATATTTACTTAAAACATGAAATAAACATGAATGAATATCAGAACGTATTTTATTACAGCGGATAGACATCAATGCACAACATTTTTCAAGTTTAAGTCCACCAAAGTTAATCTACTCTCCTGACTGATTTATTTGTTGGGCAAGATGGCGGATTCGCCGTTATGATTGGTCAGATCGCCTGTCAATCAAACTCTTTGCGAACGGTCAATTGTAACAAATAATAATTACTATTTTTAACAAGGTTTCCTGAACTTGCCTCCGCCTGCCATTTGTCTAACAAACTGCTAGTCCCACGCCAAGGTTGCGGCATTGCTATTTTAAATAGAAAAAATTACACACTTCACCTCTAAAGTAATTTACAGGGCTGCCAACATGTATTTTGCATAGTTTATTTAGTTTCTTGAACTTCTAAGGATCACTGACCTTCTAAAATTGCAGTTACCTTTGTTTACCATGTTAAGACAGCTTTCTATATTTACCCCTTTCACCTTTATCGTCTTTTCCCATCCCCGTTCTATTTTGCATAACATGCAAAGCTATCAACACATTCAGAAACATTCTTCGGCTTTATTGTTGAGTGAATTTCAGTCATGAAAAAGCAGCGTAGTGACTGCATGAGTCACTGTGCAAAACCTATGCACGTAACACAGCTTAACGTCATTTGTTATGAAACAAGATGGATTTTTTTTTTATCTTAAATGTATTATTTTGTATTCATTGAACTAGAAGCAGCTGTGTGAATTTTGTGTTGTCGTTAGACTTTTAAGATGCATCTAATGTCTTTCCGATGACTCTGTCCCTGCACTTTTCGAGAGCTTAAGTGCGTAGGCAAGTTCCTGATGAGTGTTGGGACGCACATGCGGGGGCTTGGTGACTGGAGATCGAGGGTATCCCTCTCAACCAGAGCGTTCGCAGATTTTTCGCCCCCTGAAAAGGAGGGATTAAAGAGGAAGATTGCTCTCTTCTCTTCCTCCCACCAGTGACTCACTACTGGAGGCAGGAGGGGAGCGGGCGAGAAGAGGGGAAGAGAGACACATGAATAATTGCTAGATAGGAAGATGCAATGAAATTGACTTTGGAACGATGGTGGGGGTTCCTCCGAGAGCTAAAGTTTGTCTAGTTAGTGCTGCTCGCTTAGGCGTTTAGCCTTGAGGTATTACTATTGCTCATACGTAGTTGGGGATTTTAACAAACTCTTATCCCAAATTATTAAACTTTAATATGAATCTCTAGCATATAGGAAGGAAAGGTAAGCTTTTGTGACTTGAGCCAGTAAGCAACCATGTAGCAAAGCTCTAAAAACACTTCTTAGCTTCATGGTGCCAATAGTGGCAAGCGCCACTCACATTTTGTTCAGGAAGTGTAAAATCAGTATTTGTCAAAGAGCTGCACTTAAGCTGATTTATTCTTATCTTGCAAAAAAAGTACCATGGTTTTACCATCCGATACAAACACTGTACTATAGTTCTTTTTAAAACATTACTGAGTAGGTTTATTCTTATCTTGTAAAAAAAGTTCCATTGTATTACCAAGGATTTTGGATTTGGCACAATGGTTATAGTGTTTTCTTTTTTTTTTACATAACTCTCATAGTAATACCATGGTATTCTGCGAAGTACTGTTTAAATACCATAGTATCAGTTTAACATGTTAATGTTATATTTTTAATATATTATTTATATTTGAAACCATGATGCTGTTATGGTTTTTAGTTATATTTTGAATTTATTTATATATTACATTTATATTTATATTTTCAGTCTTCTTTTTACGTTTTGTTTCATTTTTAGTAATGTTGTTATGTGCTTATGTCATTTTTATTAATTTTTTAATATTACTATTTAGGTTTCATTTATTTTTATTTTCAGTTTTAAATTTTTTAGTTCAGTTTGAATTTTCATCTATTTGCAGTTTTTCATCTAATATTTATATTTTACTTTATTTCAGGTTTATTTCAATTAAAAATAATGTTTTCCATTGTTTTAGTTCACAATAATAACTCTGCATCTTATTAAAAGTACAATGGTATTACCTTATTTTTTACCATTAAAGTCTTTTACAAAGTACTTATTTGCACTGTACTGCAAATACTCACTATACTGCTTCATCATACTTTTCATAAGGGCTTTTCGTACCTCATGTATGTGCAATTTTGTGATACTTAATTAATCAATTGAGAAATGTGCATTATTTTGATTTCTCAATTCTTATTTGTCATTTTGTTTGTTATATATATAATGATAGCGCCACTGCGGTGATTCATGCCGTTATGTATTCCAGCCCATTCATTTGCATGACATCCAGGCAGATTTGATCCTCCAAAAGAGCTCAATTTGATCTTAACACAGACCCCACAAACTCTCACTGCTGTTGTGAAGGAGGGAGGAAGGAAAAACAAATGAATGAGTGAGAGTGAATGAGCAGGAGAGAGAGTTATTGAAAAAAGAGCAGCACCCTCCTCCTCGCTCACGCTCACTCTGCCTGCAATCATTGAGAAAAAATTTCAAAAGAGCACAGCATTAGAATTCAGACTGCATCCTCCTCACACAGCGGCAGACTCACACACACACACACACACACACACACACACGCATATCTACACATATACTCCCCCGTGAATGGACCGTCTCTGACTCATCTCTCCTTGGTGATTCATCTCCTCCTCCGGACCCCGCCCGCCTTCACTGCCCTGCACTTCACACCCAATCACAGCCCACCGGGGTGACGTGACACGCCGCAGTGTGTGTTTGTGTGTGTCTGTTGTGCGGTGACATGCAGTCACCATTGAGGCAGCGATACACGAAACACTCGTTGTCACTTCGGTCAGTCACAGACCCTAGCTGGCCTTTCCTTCTCATTAAAACACCCCCACCTACGTCCTTGTGTGTGTGAATGTCTCTGCTTGTCTGCCTGAGTGTCTTGAATACAAATTGAGCCCCCGTCATCTGCCATAGTGAGTGAGACAGATGCTGCATGGCTTTAGCGTCTCGAATAAAAAGGGAGTTGGCATGAAAAAAGGGAATTTAGAAAATTTGTGTGTGCTGGCATACCTTCAACCTCAAGGTCTCATGCAAGGAAAAAAAAAGAACAACTAGTATGAATCCCATTATCTCACATGTGCTTCCATCGCACGTTGTCCTGCATCAGTGGCTGTCTCGCTGCTCACACACACGTTCATTCCACTCATCTGATATAGAGCAGACTCTGAGGCTGTTTACTGCTGGAGACTTTTGAGTTTGGCAAATGTTTGCTGAGCTTTAGTGAGATTGTCCAGACCGTGTGCTTGGACTGATGTTTAGTCTGCTGTGATCTTAACTTACTCTTTGCACACATACTCCAGTGTTATTTTAGCATTATTTATATACGATTACAATGTTTAATAATATTTTGAAATAGATATTTTTTTTTCATGTTTAGGTTTTCATTTTAATTTTAGCACCTTTGGCAATTTTATTCGTTTTTAGTTTTTGACTTGGAATTTATATTAACTTAACTTTAGTTATTTATTTGAACTTATAAATGTATATTTTTTTAGTTTTAGTAATTTTAATTACTTCAACTTCAACTTATTTCAGCTATTTGCCAATGCAACATTGCTACCATCAGTTTAACATGATAATGTGTTTATTTTAATATTTTGTTTCTATTTTTTATTATTTATGTAACATTATAGTTATTATTAATATTCAGTTGAATTAAGCAGAACTGAAAGAAAAGCTTATTCTTTTAGCCAAACTAAAATAAAATTGCTGTTTAAATTAACTGAAATGAACAGAACAGAAAAAAATTGTACTCTTCTGAACGAAACTGATCTGAATAGGACTTGAAACTTGAATGAAACTGCTCTGAACTGAAATGAACTGATTTAAATTGTACTTAAAACTAATTTAAACTGCTAAACTGAATTAAACCGTACTGAACAGAACAGATTCAAAGTGTACTGAACTAAACTGAATTTAAATGAAATTAACTGAATCAAACGGAGCCACTGAATTCATGAGGTTTGTGTGCTCTTTCCGCAGTATTTGGACCAGCAGCATGTGCAGCAACTGAATGTGTTCCAGGCCTCTCTGTCCATCACGGGAATGCCCCACAGACCCCTGGGAAGGGCACAGTCGTCCCCCGTCACTTCTAGTCTTAAAGGAGCGCCTCTGAACGAGGTGCCCATTAAGCATCTCTTCACGACAGGTACATTGCTCTGCTGTCCATCAGTCACAGAGTGGAGAATTGATCTAAAAGACAATATGTGTAGTGGATTAAACTCAGTTCATGTTTCATAGTATGTGTACTCAGGATGGGACTGATACTGGGATTGATAGGCTTGCTAGACCTTTATTTGTAATAATCTCCTCACTCTCTCTGCAGGGCTGGTGTACGACACCTTCATGCTAAAGCACCAGTGCGTATGTGGGAACACAAACATCCATCCCGAACACGCCGGTCGCATTCAGAGTGTTTGGTCCAGGCTACAGGAAACAGGGCTGCTTGGTCGCTGTGAGGTGAGTGTGCCACCTGCTGGAAGGGTCAGCCAAATAAATATTTTTTTCAGCAAGGATGCATCAAGTGTGACAGTAAAGACATTTACAATGTTACAAAAGATTTCTATTTCAAATAAATGCTGTCATTTAAACTTTCTATTCACCAACGAATGCCTGAAAAAATGGTTTCCAAATGTTTTCAACATTGATTATGATAAGAAAAGTTTCTTGAGCAGCAAATCAGCATATTAGAGTGATTTCTGAAGGATCACGCAACACTGTAGACTGGAGTAATGATGCTGAAAATTCAGCTTTGCATCACAGGAATAAATTACATTTTAAAATATATTAAAATAGTAATAATACTTCACAATAAAATAATACTTCACAATATTACTGTTTAAATAAATGCAGCCTAGCTGAGCATAAGAGACTTATTTAAAAACCTTTAAAAAGTCTTACTGATGCCAAACTTTTGAATGGCAGTGTACACAATTGTTAAATATTTTTCAGCATCATGTTTTATAATACAAGATAATTTAACCAATCATGTAGTGGTAAAATTTCATAGCTACACAATAGGGCTGTCAAAAAAAATAGAATTTTGAATATTTGTCGAATTTAAAATAAAAATCCACATTCGAATGCAAAAACGCTGCATTTGAATTTGAGATGTGCATCAGGCAGCCTAATGTGGCACACAAGATGTGATGACGATGTAGGTGTCGTTGCATTTTAATGTTTTTTTAGCCTATCCAGTTGAACCCATTGGATGCGGCGCTGCTCATTCAAAATACTGCGGAAAAAGAGAACTTCAGTGCAGAGAAGATGTTGTTTACATCAAAACTGGAACCAAGACGTTCACACAGAATGCATATTTATCGCATTTTCTAGAGGAACATCTATCAGTGTTGCACTCGCGTCTCACACAAGAGAGCCGCATGTTTAGAAAGCCATGTAAAATTAATGTAAGTTCAACTTTTAAAAAACATGTCTCGAGACTTTATTTTTCTGCATCCCACTGCATCTCATGATTTTAAATGAAAAAAAGTAGGCTACTCTTTGTGATTGGTTTACGGTCCTTAGTATTAAACTATACATACTTACATGATGCTGGTTGTTTCTAATTGTTTAAGCAACGTAATTAATTATATATGGTTTATAAACATTATGCACTTTTGTCTTGTTTTTTTATTTCTTTGAAAGAAAGGTAATATTTTGCTCGATGTGGCATCAGGAGAGAAGCCAAAAGCTTTTTTTCCCCCTAACAAAAATTATGCCTTTTAAATTCGAATATAATTCGAATTTTGATATTATTTTAGTACAAAATTTAAATTTAGTTTTTCAGCCAATTTGACAGCCCTACTACACAATTTAGAGTGTGAACGAAAACATGAAAATATCATTAGATTTTAAACATAATTCATAGTGACACTGAACCAAAATGAATTTAAAAATCTTTAATCACAGATTAAATATCATAGAAGAATCATGTAAATTAATTTGTCACAACAGTGGGAACTGTTTTGGTGAATCATAGACGTTACCTCAATGTGTTTCTGTGTTTGTTTGTGTGCAGAGGATCAGGGGAAGGAAGGCCACGCTAGATGAAATCCAAACTGTGCATTCTGAGTATCACACGCTGCTCTACGGCACCAGTCCACTGAACCGACAGAAGCTGGACAGCAAGAAACTTTTAGGTGTGTTTTAGAGGCTCTCTGTTGTGATGTATGTAGTTGCTGCTGTCTTGATTTTAGGACACCAAAACAGGATTCTCCTCCTAGTAAACCATCCACAAAAAGCTTCCCTTGCTTGCTTCCAATCTGATGGCTTGCTTAAGCAAATCTCCTCTGACAGACGCCTAGGCTTTTTTTAGGTTCTAGACATTTGCCCACCCCCGCTTCTGAGTCACCAGCGAAGTGTGTGTATGTGTGCGATTGTGCATTTGTGTGTGTGTGTGTGTGTGAGGGTGAGAAGGTTCGGCTGCGGACAGAGTTGCCATCACTCCACCACCTCCACTTTTATGTGAGACACACTTTGAAGAAGTGCAGGCTGTTTTGACCTTGAGTGCTCTTTGTAGAACAGCGAGACAGATGATGGTTGCGTCAGCGTCATCCAATGAGCATCCTCAAGACTAAATTAGCATAGCCAATTATGCCATTAACTGAATAGATAATGTGTGAACAACAGATGTGGGCCTAAACATAACACTCCCTCAGATCAGCTTCTGATTTGCCTTTTTTGTTTTTTTTTCTAGGTCCAATAAGTCAGAAAATGTATGCTGTCCTACCATGTGGAGGCATTGGGGTACGTTTTGTCCGTTCATCTGTGCAGTCATCACACTTCTTTAATAAAGAATGAAAAGGCATTCATACTGTATGTAACTGTACATTGGAGGTATTTCCCAACAAAACAGAATATTCTGGCAAATAATGTAGGCAGGAATTTGTCCGTTAAGATTTGTTTGGATTGTGAAAGTAGGCTATGGTGTTATTAGTTATATTATTTTTGTCCTTGATTGTACAACCTTACTTACATTTGGTACTTGGTTATTATTAGTAGTAGTAGTAGTATTTAGATCTTTTATCTTTTATAATAATGTAACATCATTATTATTATTATTATTATAATTATTAGGATTGTGCCGATAGATGATAGTATTGTGTATCGACGATAGTCAGAGATATCGCCTGTGGCTGATATCAAGATGATTATTATTATTATTATTATTAGTGCTGTCAAACGATTAATCGTGATTAATCGCATCCAAAATATTTTTTTTGGTTACATAATATATGTGTGTGTACTGTGTATATTTATTATGTATATATAAATACACACACATGCATGCATATATATAAGAAAAATATGTTACGTTTATATATTAAATATATTTATATATGATATAATTTATATGAATATAAATATATGCTGTATGTGGGTGTCTATATATACATAATAAATATACACAGAACACATACATATATTATGTAAACAAAAACTTTTATTTTGGATGCGATTAATCACGATTAATTGTTTGACAGCACTAATTATTATTATTTTCATCAGGCTAGTATTATTATCTAATTAATATTAGGGCTTATTTGTTCCATCATACTATTCCGTTGAGTTTACGAATACAATGGCCAATCAGAGGCGTTCAGATTAGTCATCGCTGAAATAGCGGAGTTTTGTTGTTCATTGCGCGTGCGCTGACTGAATTCTGCTCACTCGCAAATTCTCTAATCATAAACAACAAAGTGCAAATGTACGTGCAATGTAAGAGATTTATTCATCATACAGTGTGTAGATAGCTTCACTGATTATAACGGGAATCAGCGATGATGTTCTTTGGTAATGTAAATGTTCTTTGCTTTTCTGTAGTTGCTGTTTGAATAACTGAGGAAATGTAAGCATTATAATTAGTAACTTACAATGTTTTTATTAAATTGTTAGCATGCTAAATTAAAATTCAGTCATATTGAAAAATATTTTGACATGACATCCATATACTTGACTAAAAGTCAGTTACACTAGCATTAGGCTTCTTTTAGTCTTACCCTGGAGTTGGTTCACTCTCCGGCCATGAAACTTAGTAAGTAAATAATTAAATAAATTAGCAATATTAATATTGTGTATCAGCAATCTCACAGGCTGATGATATGACTATGGAGCATATCGCCCAACACTTATTATTATTATTATTACTATTATTATTACACTAGATTATAGATTATAATAAATATGTAGATTATAAAAAAATAAAACATCAAAATTATTGTTGTTGTTGTTATCAAAGTATAATATTAAAATAAAACATTAAAATTATTAAAAACTTGGGTTTTTGCACTGATTAATTGTCCTGCAATAAAACCATGGACATTTATTAAGGTAAATAGGATCAGTTCACCCATTTGTGTCAGTATTTAACATGATTTCATGTCCTTTAGGTGGACAGTGACACCGTGTGGAACGAGATGCACTCGTCAGGCGCGGTCCGGATGGCGGTGGGCTGCGTCATTGAGCTGGCATTCAAAGTTGCTGCTGGAGAACTGAAGGTTCAAATTTAGTTCTCTTACCACAGCTTCATGTTTAATTGATATTCTGATATAAATATTCAGTGCTTATATTATATCACATCTCTTATGTCATCCTCATCTCCCTTCTCTTCTGTTTTTGTTTGATGGATAGAACGGGTTTGCAGTGGTCCGTCCTCCTGGTCATCATGCGGAGGAATCAACCGCCATGTAAGTAGTCTGTGAGAGTCTGTGTAAAATATTTGAATCCATCATGGAAAGTTGTTTACTTCATCATATTAACTCGACATAAAGCAACAAAATGCATTTTAATGATTCATGTGTGGGCTTTTATGTCTTGGTGTGAGTTTTGTGTTATCTAGATGGATAAATCATTTATGTGTGTTCACATGAATAACCGTCCACTGCTCTGTGTGTGTCTTGGCAGGGGTTTCTGTTTCTTCAACTCAGTGGCCATCACTGCCAAACTCCTGCAGCAGAAACTCGGGGTGGGCAAGATCCTGATCATAGACTGGGTGAGTTTTTAGGAGCGGCTTGTGATGTTACAGTCCACATGTGACAAGCAATATTATTGTACTCATTCAGTTTAGCTGATTTTAGAGAAGAAAAATCTTCTCTAAAATTAATTTTATTGTTAATAGAACAGCAAAGAACAAAACCAGACTAGACTCAGTGTTACAAAACTGCCTTCCAATCCCTTTCATAGGATATTCACCATGGAAACGGGACCCAGCAGGCCTTCTATAATGACCCCAATGTGTTGTACATTTCCCTGCACCGTTATGATGATGGCAACTTTTTCCCAGGCAGCGGAGCTCCTGAGGAGGTAACATTTCACTCACTGTGGGAATAGTGGCCTCCTGTAGTCACATGACCAAAATTGTCTTTTATTTCTAACTGATGATCTCACGGGCTCCTCTCTAGGTGGGTGTAGGTCCAGGAGAGGGCTTTAATGTCAACATTGCCTGGACAGGTGGAGTGGAGCCACCTATGGGTGATGTGGAGTATCTAACTGCCTTCAGGTGAGATCTGCACTTCCTGTCTGTCAGAGAGAAATAGAGAAAATGTAAGAAACCTTATACAAAATACAAAATATAGCCCCACTTTCAGCATTAAAAATGTTTTTATTTTTTATTATTTATAATTTATTTTATTATAATATACGCTCAAAAGTTTGGGATCAGTAAGATTTTTAATGTTTTTTAAAGAAGTTTATTCTGCTCATCAAGGCTGTATCTATTTGATCAAAAATACAGAAAAAAAACTGTTATTTTGTGAAATATTATTGCAATTTAAAATAACAGTTTTCTGTTTTAATATACTTTAAAATATAATGTATTGCTGTGATCAAAGCTGAATTTTCAGCATCATTACTCCAGTCTTCAGTGTCACATGATCCTTCAGAAATCATTCTAATATGATGATTTATAATAAATGTTGGAAACCGTTGTGCTGCTTCATATTTTTGGGGGGACCTGTGATCTTCTTTTTTAGGATTCTCTGATTAATAAAAAGTTAAAAAGAACAGCATTTATTTATTTAGAAATTGCAATAAGATTTCACAATATTACTGTTTTTTCTGTATTTTTGATTGAATATATATATATATATATATGTAATAATATATGTAAATGACAAAAACAAAAATTATATATTATTATTCATTTTATATATATTTAAAAAAAAAATTATTTAGCTTTTTTTAGAGGCAGGACATCAAAGCGATTGCCCTTTAAAAATGTATTAAGTTAGTTTCTGGAGTACGCTTGTATAAAGATGTTGTCTCATGGGAGTCTGTGTAAATCAGAGTCTTGCTGTCTGTGTGCTTGCAGAACGGTGGTGATGCCCATAGCCAATGAGTTCTCCCCGGATGTAGTGCTAGTGTCAGCTGGTTTTGACGCTGTGGAGGGCCATCAGTCCCCCCTGGGTGGATATAATGTCACCGCCAAATGTGAGTTTGCTGTTTCTCTGTTTCCAGTACCAGAGGTCAGATGGCACAATTGCTGTTTGTACCCCTTGATTGCATAGATGGGTTGCATTATACACAAAAAATCCATTTATTTATTTGATCTTGGACTACCTCAGTTGCTCTGGGTCATTGCTTTGGGGGAGCAGTAAATATTGGTGTCACACTGGTTGTACAACTAGACCAATAGAATGATAGTCTTTTTCACTGTTAACCTACATTTCTGTTAAAATTGGGGGCGTTAAGGTTTGCTGAAGGCTTTTGAGTTTGTTTATAGATCATGAATTACTCAGCATGCTCCTGGCTTTCTGCATAGGTTTCGGCCATCTCACTAAGCAGTTGATGAAGTTGGCTGGCGGCCGTGTGGTTTTGGCGCTGGAAGGAGGTCACGACCTCACCGCCATCTGTGACGCATCAGAGTCCTGCGTGGCTGCATTGCTTGGAGACGAGGTGCCCGTCATTCATTCACACATATCTGAACAGTACATGATGTTATTATATTTGAGCTGCATAACTCAGTGCTTCTGTTTTAACCCCTTATGTTCTGTTTTGGGGTCTCAGTTATAAAACAAAGGTTAAAGCTTAAATAATATTTGGTTTTAATTAAGACAGAGGAACATATTTGAACATTTTGCTGGGTAAATAACAAATTATTTTCAAAATTAGTGTTATTATTTTTACACATACATTATTAAGGTCTCTGGGACCCTCAACATAAAAACAGCAAGGTCAATATCAGCAGAACATGACTTTTTAATAGTGTTCCTATTTATGAAATAATCATAAATTAGTTAATTTATTTAATTTTTCATGTTTTTTGTGTGTTGCAGTTGGATCCTCTACCACTGACAGTGCTTCAGCAGAAACCATGTCCAAAAGCCACAGCCTCTCTAGAGAGGGTCATTGAGATTCAGAGTAAGTGAAACTGAAGAAAACTTGGCTAAGATTGTATTGTTTACATTTACATTTAGTGCAGATGCTTTTATCCAAAGCAACTTACAAATGAGGATAATAGAAGCATTCAAACCAACAAAAGAGCAATAGGTCAAACTCTATTTTAAGGTCCAATTCTTGCTATTAACAAACCATTAACTATGACTTTTGTCTCAATAAACTCCTAATTTGCTGCTTATTAATAGTTAGTATGGTAGTTTTTAAGTTTAGGTATTGGGCAGGATTAGGAATGCAGTATATGTGCTTTATAAGTACTAATAAACAGCCAATATGTTAACAATAGGCATGCTAATAAGCAACTAGTTAATAGTGAGAATTGGTCCCTATACTAAAGTGTTACCGAGCAATAATATGTAAATGGTGTGACAAGTCTTGATTAGTCTAATACAGTACACGTAGCAAGAAAACAAGTCGAAAGAATAGAAGAAGAATAGAGAACGCTAGTGTTAGAGGGTCAATTTTTTTAAATAAAAAAGAAAACAAGTAGAGTGCAAGTGTTAAAGGGTTAAGTTGTTGTTTTTAATAAATAAAAAGAAAACAAGTATTTTTCTTTATGTATTGTATTAATTTCTATATTAATTTATTCATTGTTTTACTTCATATGAAATTGTATTAAATATCATTATTGTGGTAATGGATTTATTCAGAATGTTCTTGTGATTTTTAGAATGTAATATTGTTAGAATTTTCAAACTAAAACTTTAAATGTTGCCTTGGCAACTAGCTGAAATAAAGTTTAATATTTTATTTCAGTTAATTTTTTTTTTTTTCAAGTTTTGATTTTAGTTTCAGTTTTAGTTAACCATAATAACTCTGGCGTTGAGGTCTTGATGACGTAACGATCTTTATCATTGTTTATCTTCTCATGGTCTGTAGGTAAACACTGGACGTCTCTGCAGAGGATGGCTCCTACAGTGGGTCAGTCTCTACTGGACACTCAGAGACGGGAGAAGGACGAGGCAGACACTTTGACCGCCATGGCCTCTCTCACTGTGGACAACGATCAGCAAAAGACCTCCACAGAAACCAGCAGGTACTGCAACTCCACAACCTGCTGTCCGCTGTTATGTAGACTGTTTAATACGTCATTTAACCCTTCATTAACTGTTATCCAATCACTCCTTCCTCAGATCAGCAGAGGAGCCGATGGAGGAGGAGCCCGTGTTGTAGAAGAGCGAGTAAAGTGCTTCACTGCTCCAACCTTCTTGTCCACGCGTGCTTGGCACTGGTCACCCTGACATCACGCCTCATGTTCCTCCTCCCAGCTCTTTGATTGGTTCCCTCGGTCCTTCACTCATTTCCAGGTGCTTGACTGACACGTTCACAGCCCACCCACTTTCGCTTTTCTGAGGTTAAAGCATAGCAAACTGTTGCCGAAAGGGGACAACAAGGCATGATGAGTAATTACAGGACCACTCCAGTGAGGGTTGCGCAGCTGGACCGGCCGAACAATGGAGTGCTCTTCTGAGAGAGGCCTTTGATTTCATTTTCTCATTGTATTAGACTGAGGACGTCAAGAAGAAAATGCAAAAAAAATCAAAAGAAGAGGAGGAAAGGTAAAAACAACGCGACAGCACAGGGATGTTGTCGCTCAGAGGGCCGCGAAAAGCTTTGTTTTCTGTACAAAGTATAATGTACAAAGTTCCAAAAAAAAGCCAACAAGCAGCAAAAATACTTCAGCACAAAACACACATACACACTCATTCACAAGCAACACGGTTCCCAAAAGAGGAACCTGCTGTGTCGAAACACCTTTTGCAGACAAGTATACTCGTTTACACTGTACCGTGTCGATTTTTTGGTATACTTGTTCATCTGTATAATAGCCTGTTATGAAAAGCACACAAACATACGAGAACTATTAATATATATGAATATACATACATATATATATATATATATATATAAGCATATATGTGTAGGTTTGTGTGTACCGTATACACATTTGAATATACAAAAAAAATATATAAGTACTTTATTTCCCCTATGGAACATTTTCTTATCAGCTGTGGTTGTACACACAGTGAAAGAGCCTGCAGACTTTTATCCAGAAGTGGAAGAACGGTGGTTAGCCCTTTTTCCCAGACGCATTTCTTTTCTCTCTGAGAAAACAGTACTTTTTTGGAATATACGGCTTTGCTATTACATACTCGCACATAAATGTAAATAACAGCAACCCATCCGTTTTACGACAAAGGTGTAAAATACGAAGAGAGGATTTTCAAAGCGTCCATCTCGACCTTCGGTGGAGAACAAGGATTGACGCGTTGTGGTAATGTCTCCAGAAAGACTTTTTTTCCAAGAACTTGGTGCCTTTTATACTAAGGAAAACATTTGACAACACCAATACTTAATGAATCGAGAATCCTCAGACTTAACTTTCATTGATTTGTTTGTTTTTCAAATTGCCTTAATTTTTGCAAAGAAAACGAATTTTAGCCATGAATGACGGAGAGCACAAAATGATTATCATCCTCCTCCTGCCCCACTTTCTTTCCATTTCTTTCTTTTGTTTCCGTTTTTTGGGGGGATGTAAATGTTGTGTTCTTGGTAAAAGGTTTTGATACTTTTTTATTTGACTTATTTGACTTTTTTTATTTTAGAACGAACGAAAGAAAGTCAGCGATTGTTTTATTTATCAGTCCTGTGCCGTAGACGAGCACATGACGTGATTGTTTGGAAACACTGACGATGTTGTGACCAACTTGTTTAGCCTCACCTTCCTTTGTACAATTATTTGTTTGGCTCCCTTAACGCTCTTTTATTTGAAACTTGTTTTATTTGACTTTATTTCCATTGGCGAGAGAGTGTTATCGGTGAGTTTTTTTTATTACGACATTTCCTTTTTTTGTACAAAAATGTAAAAGAAAACAAAAAAGTCTGTATCAGTGTTAATTTCGTCATTTGATTTGAAGTATTCTCTGATAAGGAATGTACAGCGTGGTACAGATATTATCAATGATGTTGATTTATGTCACTGTGCAGTGCATTTGGCATTGTCCTTTTTCAGGATTTAACAATATTTTTTCCGGCAATAAGAGTGACTACCACTTTTTTTTGTTTAACACTAAAATACTTTTGGTTACATTTCCGTCATCTTTTGATATAGCTTTTATGCTATGGATACGATTATTTTTCACCAGACTAATTAGTATTGTTCATTACTGTTGACAGTCGTCTAATAGCTGTATGCTGGTTAATCACTTGTGCACTTGTGGATTAAATGCAATGGTTTGTTTATGACCCTGAAATAATGATCCTTCATTACATTTTTACTGTGTGACAACAGCTTTTTGGGGGCCAAATTCGATTGAATCCGCTGCGTCTTTATTTAACGTCACCCTCTTCCTTTAGCAGTGTCACAGAAGCAGCATTACTCGGTCTGAGAGGTGACGACGTTTCTAATGGCAAGTACTTTTTTTAACGAGACTGAAGCGGGCCTCGAGCATCTTGCACTAATAACTACACTGTAGGTCCGAACCTAATCGCATTTTTTTTTTACTTTCGGTTCTCAGACGCAAATTAAGAGGCATTAAAAGCTGAGTGAATTATCTCAGCAAGCGACGTGTGAACTCTCGTTTTTCGTTTTGTACGTTCATTGATTCGCCGACGAACTGTTGATGTTGAAACGTCCGAAATTTCGCAGCGCATTTCTCGACTCTGCTCACTTTTGATTTATTTATTTGGAGTCAGAAATGACTGCTGAAAGTTGCGTTGCGTTGCTTATGGATTGATGTTTGTCTCATTGTAAATCGATGAAAAATTACATCACGTCTCTTCGACGGCCTCATAGCCTTTGGGCAATAACTTTAACTTTTTTTAAAAGATATATTACAATAGCTAAAAGTGAACGGCCAGTTTTTTTTCACAACAACAGTCGTCTGTTTGTTACGTCACCATCTGATAAAGTATTTATACATGCTGTTTTTTCAACACTAACGTCACCTTCAGCTGTTCGTTCGGTCTCTAACCGTCTGGTGTCAGTCGTTATTATCATCAAGCGCATTGACTTGCTTTTCGCGCAAACTGTGGTTAAAGAGAAACAGGAAACAAACACTTTGTGAAAAATCAGGCTGACACTAGCCTCTGTATTTAGATACTGTAATATACACTAAGAGAATTTCCCTCTTCTATGTGGCTATGGGATGTGCTGTCTGAATCAGGAACTACTGTGATCAGGTTTCGTAACGTTTGGATGTAGATCACCAACCATTTGTGCAGAGTTTTGTATTTTCACCTTATATGGCGTCAAACAGTTTCTTGACCGTGCAGTTGGTGGTGAACGCTTTTACTCTTTTTCTTTTCCGTTCCTTTTATACTTTTCTGGATGAATCGGCTGACCCGGAGAAGGCCCTTTTTGAGACCTAAACCTTCTCTTTGGGTGCGTTGAGTTGAGCAATACATAGAGAGGAGGGGAAATGATCGCTCAGATGTAATACAGTACGACGCTTGGCTTTCTTAAACGAGGCGCTGAGGGAGACGGTTCATTTTTTGAAAGTTCTCTTTCGCAATGACAAAGAAAACAATGTCAGCGGCGTGAACAGGGCCTTACGATGGACATCGGGAAACCTCGGTATGTGTAAAAGACATCGACATTCGCCGTGGAAGATAGCTTTACCGTCTCTGCCACATATTTTGCTATTGGGTAAATATGTATATTTATTGATAATTCATATGTTGTGTATATGTAGTGACCTATGATCGTCGAGGTTCAAAGAGTGCTTGTATATTTTTTGACTTATTTGAAAGAGAGGTTGTGTCTCCTTCACTGTCTCTTCATTTCTTTGCTGTTCTACATCACTCGTTGTTATTGGGTGTTTCAATTTGTGAGATCTTTTAACCTTGGATTTCTAAGATCTTTTTTCTCTCTCGCTCTCTCCTCTCTCTTTCTTGTCTATCTTCTGGTCATATTGATATGCAGAAGTTATCTGAAATTATCAAAGCACATTCCCTGATTTATTGTGTTCTTTCAATGCTTTCATGTTGCGACAATACAAAGGTGTGTATACTAACTGTCTGCTACACACGTGTATATAGGGTGCATATATGTGTACACATGTGCAATACACGCTATTTGAGCAATCTATTACTGTGACTATTAATCATTAAAAATTGCTGTCCCTTTGAATCCTGCTGGTTGTTTGTTTTTGTTTTTCACAATTTGTTTAAATACAGCTCAACATATGCAGGGAAACACTGGAGCCACAGATACAAGACATTTTTCTTTTTGTTTTATCTTCCTGCAATATTGTCTGTGTATGCTCTGCATATCATCTTAAATTGGTTTAAAAAAAATCAATGCACGGAAAAAAAATGTTAAAGCAAAAATCCTGATGTAATTAGGTTCATTTTTCATTCAGCTTCATTTATGTATTTAATGTAATATTTTAGTGATTCTTTAAAATAATTAAATCACTGTTAATTTTAATAAAATATTACTATTTTATTATATGTATAATTTATATAAAATGTAAAATTATTTTAATATATTAGATTAAAATATAATCTTTGTTCATATTTTTGTTTATTATAATATATATATATATATATATATATATATATATATAGCTAGACAAAATAATCACACAGCAGATACTTTTTTTTTTGCAATAGACAAAATAAACAACAAAAATGTACATATTGTGAGTTTGAAGGGCATGTTTAACCCATAAATTGTGATTTATTTATTTTATTGTATTTGTTATTTATTCTTCTTCTAATTATTTTTTTCATCATTTAGGTCAGGGAGTTTAAAATTGTCCATATGAAATTACAGTGAAAATTATGTAAAAAAAATAATATTTTTTTATTATTAATTAAAAAAATAATATTTTAAAAAAAATTACAAACTACAGTATTTGACATTATTACGGTTTCTTCAGAAGTAATGAAAACCATGTTACTCTACAGTCAGCATTTTATGTTTCTACCTATACATCTAAAAGTAGCCTAATTTTATGGTGGGTAGAAAAAAAAGAGTTTTTTGTAATAAAATACATTTTTTGTTTGGATTTGGATTTGTTTGGATTTTTTAGCTGCCTTTTAAGGAGGTCCTTTACAAGTGTGACCATCATGTTTGGGTGTCAGGAGCAACACAAACTTTTAAAAAGGCCTGATTTAGGTCACAGAAGGTAAAAACAGACTCCCCTATGTTTTCAACCATCCTTGTGCGTAAAGCAGGAAGATGAGTAAGTGAGGAGTGGATGAATGAGGGCGTGTAGTGTGTAGTGCACTCTAGTAAGATATTCCTGATCTACTACTCCATAGTAAAGTGGGCGTGGCTTGGCTCGCAGCGTCACTTCATTCATCGCGCGGAACGCCTCCTCGCGCTCCCTCCCGTGCTGACGCGGCTGCGCGTGTTTACGTGAGGCGACGGCTCCCGTGTCCTGGCGGAGAAGATGGCGGCTCCTGGTCCAGGGGAGTATTTCAGCGTCGGGAGCCATGTCTCCTGCATCACCTGCCTGGGGCAGCGCCTTCAAGGAGAGGTCGTCGCTTTTGACTACCCTTCCAAGATGCTGACTTTGAGTATCCTTTTGTCGTCTCGGCTTGTCATTGAGTCATCGGGATCCACAACTGCAAGAGGCCTGGTCTGGGCTAAAGCCAAAGACATTTCCAGCACGGCGAACACCGTCCACTCGCCCTTCGCTTCCGGGTCTAGCGCGTGCTGAGTCAGGTGTTGCGCATTTTAACCTCCGATTGGTTACGGCGTTTTAATCGCGTGCTCTTTAGTTCATGCATCCTCTTGATAACAAGCACGCATTTGGACTCGCATAACATGTAATTTAGCTGGGTTGTTTTTAAGTAGTGTAGTGTTTCAGACGATAGTAATGAATGTACTACTCGGTCACGTAGAACACCTGGAAGTATTAAGAATTTTTAATATGCGCGTTAATATGAGAATTTCTGTACTGAATATAAATGTATTGTCTAGTTATTGGTAGATTTTGCTCACTTGTGTAGAGCTTGTGGAGTATTAAATGGATGCAAAGCCGTGGTGATGTCAAATTGACATTATTTTAGTTGTGGAGATTTTGATTCATCCAAGTGAGTCGAATCTTTTGAATCAGTTCGCTGGCCATCAGCCTAATTTTGGTGCATTTTTAAATTAACTTCTCAATTTTTGTAACATAATGGATATCAAATTGTGAAGAAAGTACGACAAAATAGGACTAAAATTATATATTTTTTTATTTTAACGTCCTTATGTCATTTTAATAGCGCATGGTCATCTGTCATGCTTAGTAGAGTCATAATTTTTTGCCCCCTTAAATCTCAAATGACATGTGGTATAAGGAAATGGAGAATGTTTATATTTTTACTTATTTTGCTAAGAATCCTGAGATTTCGGAGAAAGAAAAAAATGAGTCGGTGCATAGAGGTGAGCTAGAATGATTCGTTCGTTTAAAAGATTTGTTCAAAAAGACCGATTCACGCATTCGCTTGGCGCAGTTATCTCACAAGACTGGAAAAAAAATCAGACAAGTCATGCAAATCCAACTTTGAAAACCTTCTGACTTAAACGAAGGGCTTTAGCGTGTTTATTTGCATTTATTTGATATCTTTTGAATCATAATGGAAGTGAATGGGAGTGGACAGGCTGTCAAATACAGCATTGCTGCTCTGCACAGAGATGTGCGCATGCGTGCTCGGGGGGCGTCAGCTAGCCTGAACGCTAACAGCCCAGTCTCTCTGCCTGGTACAAAATGTGCATGTGCAATAACTGATTTTAATGAGGCATTTCAGTGCGTTTTTACATATACTGTTTTATTTCTCCCATGCATCATGCCCTATTTTGTTCATTGCAGTCGTTGGTCACATTGAGTTGTTCCCTGTGGTTTGCTTGCTAACCTGCTGATGTGCTGTAATTCCTGTTAAGCATTCAAATAACTGTCACTATATGTCAGAATGCTTTGGCCGAGAAACCCTTAAGGAGATTTCTGAAACCTATATGTAATCTAACTGATTTTATTGTCAGACCTCTTCAGATGATTAGCTCAGTGCATTAGTTTACTCATCAATGATCATTAACAATCATCAAAGGAAGCTCATGTTGGTAGTCATTGGTCACAGGTTAATTAACTTAAACACAATAAATTGGTTTCTTGGATTATTTAAACAAATCAGGTGAATTTAAGTTTTGTCAATTAAACAGCTCTCTCTCCATGGCATTGCTATTATTGTCAGGATTCACAAAGCCATTGAAAACCTAATGAAATCATCTCTTGTAATGTTAAAGTCATGATGAAATGGAAGTAGTGACAGGTCTTTTCTTCTGTATTGTGAGTGTAATGCATCATTGAAAAGAAAAGCTTAAGCAGTGATGATCATCACTAGCTCTGCTGCTTCAGTTTTCTTTCTGTTTAAAGTATTAAGAAGACTTGTTTACATAATGCTTCAGCAAAAACATCATATCTACTTCTGGTTGGTTATGTTTAAACCATTACAAAACTTCTTAAATATATCTTAATACCTTAAAGGTGTCATGAACTGAGAAACCGAAAGTCCCTTGATCTTTTGTGATTTTTAAGAGGTCACTGTACTATAAAAACATCCTGTAAGTTTCAGAACACAAATCTTTCTCGTTAGTCTAAAAACAGCTTATATTGAAGCCAATCTGCCAAAACAACAGCTTGTGGAATGTGCCACTCTATGATGTAATAGTGTGGATAAACTCCGCCTACGCAGAAGATCAACGCCTGCTTCTACATCACTGCTTTAGCCCCGCCCACCGATTTGCGCATAGGTCTATGTAGAAACCAAAGGATAAAGATGCTAAGAACACATCAGGACGCTGTGTAGTGCCAAGCTGTGGAAAAAAACAGTCTTTGCATTGCCTTCCTTCTGATCCCAACGTTAGGAAAGAGCGGATGAACTTTAGTTTTAATGAAGATCCAGACCGCATCAGTAAGAACTTGATCCTTTGTTCACTTCATTTTACCGCAGATTCATTTACAAATAATGCACAAGACCAAGTCTTGTCTAAATGAATGGGGGAATCCTGAAATCTTAAAAACGGCTCGATGACCTCGCGATTAAATTACATATTTCAAATCAGCAACAAAATCTGAAATGAACTGCCCCATGAATGTTGTTTCTTATGCTTAGATGGCGTTTAAAAAGCTTATTTTTCAGGCTTCTAACGGCTGCTGCAGTGACGCAATGATTTTACCAATCAATGATTGGCTCTTTCATTTAGAAGGCGGGACTATCCCGCCATATTGCGCGTTGCTCTTTCTCCCATTCATAAGTATAGGAGTGAACCGTCTTTGTATTTCTATAGTCTTTGATTGATCTGTGAAGGACGTAGACTGTCAAACATACACAACTTTTAGCCTATCACAGCAGTGGGTGTTTACTTCCTCGTCTACAATCCTCCACGCCTATTCAAACAGAGCGTTCTGATAAGGGGGGTCAAAACAGTGCAGAAAATAGCTTATTACTTCTAAATTATGATGTTTCTTAGTGTAAAAATCTTGATAACATTATAAGCGGACCTCAGAGAACAGTACAAAAAAAAAGGCAGTTCACGACCCCTTTAAAGTCAGCATGAGTGACCACAGGACTCTCTCCTCAGTTGAACGCGGCTCATATCTGATTGCACTGTCATGCTAGTAAGCAGCTTTCACCATGACACTCATCTCCTTACTGACAGACACTGATGTCATTTTATCCTGTTTGTTAACATGAGATGCTAAACATGAAACTAGAGTGGAGAAATACACAAAGTGTGTCTTGCAGATAATATACAACACCGATCCCATGAGAATAGCTATCTAGGTGGCTTCCATCTCTCATGCATTGCTTTAATAAATACATATTTGCCAAAAAGCTTCCTTGACTCGTGTCATCAGAATGTGCCCCGTCCAGCGGTAAACCCAATCTCAGCGATGTGGTGCTTGTTAACCTGGCCTATGTGTCGGATGTGGACATCATCAGTGACCGTGCTGAAACTCCTCCCCCTTTAGCACCTCTTAATTTTAACAAGGTACGGTCAAATGATGACCTATTCCATTTGCGTGTTGTTTATTTGTAATATCTTTCTATTTCTTCATCCCTGTGCAGCTTGTAAATAGAGCACGGGCGGAAAAGGAAGACAAGTTGTCACAAGCTTATGCAGTTAGTGCTGGTGTATCTGTAGAGGGCCAACAGCTGTTCCAGACCATTCATAAAACGTAAGTGCTGGGAGTATTGAAATGCTTCTCTTTGGGTTAGAGCTCTATAATAAGTACTATTATTAACAATCGTCTGTCTTGTGGATGAAATGTTTAACGTGATTATATCAAACAGAATGAATGGTTCACTTTCTTCCTCCTCGTCTTCACCCGCAGCATCAAAGACTGCAAATGGCAGGAGAAAACCATCATAGTGATGGATGATGTGGTCATCAGTCCGCCATATCAAGTGGACAACTGTAAAGGCAAAGAGGGCAGCGCTTTAAGCCACGTGCGGAAAATAGTAAGTCGTCTCAAGTCTGTTCCACACGAGTGGGGTCTGTAGTGGGAGTCTGGTCTGTTTGTTTTTTTCAGCAAGGGTGCTTGCAACTGATTCTATTCCATCAAAGAATCCTTGTGGAAAAAATGTATCGCTAAATATTAAGCAGCTGTTTTAAACTGTGATAAAATAAGAAATGTTACTTGAGCACCAAATCAGCGTATTAGAATGATTTTTGTCAGTACAGGAATAAATTGCATTATAAAATACATTTAAAAATCTTACCTGGCCCAAACTTTTGAACATTTAGTGTACAAAATTGAAAATAAAAAATGCTTGTAAAAATTGTCTTTAGTGAGCTTCAGCCCATGTCAATTAGAATTGAAGTCTATAATATTTAGATAGTGTAGTACTTAAACTTAACTTTGATGTTAATTTTAACTCTGCCAACTTTTATCAGATGGTTTGCATTTAAAATGTATTGCCTTTCTCTAAAATATCATTTCAGAAGTATTTATTCATCTGCACAAAGATATTCGTTTTGTCAAATAGGTAGCTTTTTATTACATAATTTTATTTCCCTTTCAATGTAACTGAAATGGTTATTCTGTTTGCTTGGACAAGCAGCAAATTGTTGGCTCATTTATATTATTTACATTTAAAGACTCCTGGCTTAAAAAAAAGGTTCTTTTAGAAATACGTTGGCACAGGAAAGACAACTCCATTGATGAGGTTGTTATTGGAGTCCTTAATGTTGGAGAAATTAGCTTTTAATTTTAAAATAAAAAATGTACCAGTATTATTTGCCTCAGGATTTTGTAACAATGTGCAAGCTTTCATTCCAATTCCATGCAAATGACAGATGGCCAAAACATTTACTATTAATATGAATTGATATAATGTCTTTTTTTGTTGTTGTTGTTTTGGTGTTTTGCTGGGCTAATCTTTGTGCTCTGTCCACAGGTGGAGAAACATTTTCGAGAGATAGAGAGCCAAAAATCAGTGCAGCATTCACAGCAAGCTCAACAAACACAGAAAGACTCTGCTTTATCATCATGAGCCCAGGCTCAGAGAGGGAACTTTATGCTGACAAAGGAAGTGTTGTTTGTTTTAAATTAATATTTTCTGATGTTTTTTTTTGTTGTTGTTGTTTTTTTTAACCAATCACCAGGCAAAGGTTGAGATAGCTGATACTCAGCATTTTGAGCAGGGATGACGGTCCGACACATCTGAAGAGAAAAACTGCTTCCACTGACAAAAGAGAGGGCACAAATAGAGTGCCATCTTAGAAGATCATGTCATGTAGAAAACATTTGACATCCCTTCCAACATCACTCACCCCCCAATCCCACCCCGTTGGATCTCCTTGTTTTTTGTCCTGTCATCAAATAAATCACTTGTTCATTTCATCTGGCTTGGATAGCCAACAAAGAAATCACATTTTCTCTTCTAATCCATAATCTTCCTTTCTACCATTACAAAATGTGGCACTAAGTGTGTGAGGGTAGAACAAAAACTATTTCTTTAAGTTATAAAGCCTTTAAGACTGGATAAATAGAGTTTGATTTCCTTGGCTCTCATGCCGGGTTTCTTTTTTGTTTTTAGTTTTAGATTGACTGAGAGCTGAAGGTGGAGTAAGGGGAAATTGAACTGCACTTAGCATCTACCCTTAGCATCTCATTTTCCAAAACATTTTTTTAATATAAAACTCCCTTGTTTTACTTTTAAATGTCACTTTTTAAGTGATAGACGAAGGAGTAACACTCTTGAGTACTGTAAGCATCCTTTCAGTTTACGTGTAATATATTATGTTGTAATTTTCTTCCATATTTGGTCCTTGCCATTTTGGATACCTCTTCCATAGTGGGACCATTTTCTATGATGCAATGTTTGTATTATTGTTATTATTTCTGAACACATCCAAACTGGAAGGGTACATGCAGTGACTGATGAGAGACTCGCATTTCTTCGTTATTGCAGCTTCGGTATGTGTCAGCGGCTCATATCTTGCTCATCTCTCGCGACAGGACTGATCTCTTTTCTGAACGGGAATATTTGTAATCACCTTTTTGGGAAAAGGAAATGTTTAAGCGAAATCTTGCCATGTTAAGAGACTGGGACAGGGGGGACGGGTAGCACTGGCTCAAAGCAGAAATCCTCTCGGTCCCAGCCTCGTGAACCTTGTAGCCTGGTGGAGGCTCTAGCAGTGGCGCAAGCTGTGACGGTCATCCGCGTTACATACCAGTTTATATCGCTGTGTTAACGGGGTTGCTGTTCGCCTATAGGTTTCTTTCGCAGTATTTTATTTTTTATTTTTAAATAGTAATGAACAAATAAAAAAGAGAAACATCTCACTTGTACAAGTGTTAATCATTTATATTCTTCAATATTTGGTTATGATGAGATATATAGCTATATATACAGTGTGTGTGTGGACCACAAAACCAGTCATAAAGGTCAGATACATCATCCATTGATGTATGGTTTGTTAAGATAGGACAATATTTGGCCGTGATACAACTATTTGAAAATTTAATCTGAGGGTGCAAAAAAATCAAAATATTGAGAAAATCACCTTTAAAGTCATCCAAATGAAGTCCTTGGCAATGCATATTACTAATCAAAAATTAAGTTTTGATATATTTACGGTAGGACATTTATAAAATATCTTCATGGAACATGATCTTTACTTAATATCATAGTGATTTTTGGCATTAAAGAAAAATGGATCATTTTGACCCATACAATGTACTGTTGGCTATTGCTACAAATATACCCCAGCGACTTAAGACTGGTTTTGTGCTCCAGGGTCACATATACAGAGGTGACCAAAATTATTAGAACAGTAGTATTTTCAGCAGCTAAAAATGGTTTTAAGTCAGTTATTTCTATGTTTTGCTGTAGTGTGTCAGTAGGAAATATCAGTTTACATATCCAAACGTTCATTTTGCCATTATTTGTAAGAATTCAGTGAGATTTTTGTCTGGCAACAGCCAGTGCTCCACACAGAAATCTGATCTGATCATCATCAGTCTGTCTGGAATGACATGAAACAGAACAAACTGAGACAGACTAAATCCAGAAGAACTGTGGGAACGTCTCCGAGATGCTTCAAGAAACCTACCTGCAAAGCTACTATATTTGTTACTGACATTACAGCAAAAGATAAAAATAGCTGACTTAAAACTTTTTTAGCTGTTGAAAATACTAGTGTTCTAATACTTTTGGCCATCACTGTATATAATTAAAATGGTATATCCTAGTCAACATGGTCATGTAGAGGGTGCAGAAAAAGTTAGGGATTCATTTTGTCAGGGAATCAGAGGGGATCCCTTGTCATTGTTTAATGAGTTTGAATGAATAGTTAGCCTTGACTGAAGTGAATCATTAATGCTAAAGTTTTTCCATTATTCACGTACAAACGTATGCATTATTTAATCATGCATCATCTCGTGTTTCTGCCCCTGACCCCCATCGCACATCCAGGTGTGTTTGCAGTGAAGGTGAGCATGTAGGCATAACTTTAGCAGTGAGATATAGCACGTGGTTCACTCAGATTAACAATTGTACCATTTATTTATTTATTTCAATAAGTGAAACACAAAAATAAATGTCAGAAAGCTAGGCACTGTCAGTCTCAGTCAAGATTTATTGGTAGGCCTATTTTATTTTTTATGGACATGGATGATGACTGAGGCTGCCATTGTGTATAAAAAGGAAATTCAAATGTGTTGGTATTTAATAACATATAGATCTATATGTCTATAAATATTGTAAATAATGACATTTTTCATTTTGGGTGTGATGTTCCTTTAAGTTACTATATTAGGCGGCCCGGTTTAAAATCGTTCAAGTTTCATAACGAGGTAAAACGGTGAAATCAGTAATCCGCGCACTCGAGACGGAGTTCCGGGGATATAGACTACAGTAGTAATACATTGTTGTGTAATAAATGTATTAGATGAGTCGACGTGTGGTCTTGACAACATATTTCTAAATTTAGACAGTGCGTAATGCAATCGCATTGGAGTTTCATCAAAGGTAAAAAGGAAAGTAATACAAGGATAGTCGAGGTTTAGGCCTAACGCGTGCTGGATTCTGACCAAATGTGACAGCTGCATTTCTGAGTGCACGAATTGTTATTTTGAGTCGGATCTTTTTAATAAATCTTGAACCTATTCTCAAAACCCGTTTATGAAATACATGATAAGCTACATATAACAAGGTCTGTAAATGTTTCTATGACATTTTATCGAAGCAAATGCGAAACAGTTCATTTTAATACATTTTAAAATAGCTTATTTATAAGCAAAAGCAGATGGTTAATTATTTTTGTACAATTTAATGTAAATTAAATTAATGTTCTAATTTTTTTTTTTTTAGCTGAATCCTGTCTGCAGCCAACGGAACTGACACAAAATAAATAGCCTAATAATAAACATGTAGGCTAACTTTGTGGAATGTTTTGGAGCGTGCAGTAGTTCTATTTATATGATTACCATAAACCATGAAAACAGATGATTACGTTATGACGTAAAATAATCCCTGTTTTTTTTTTTTTTGAACCGGTTCTTTGAAACATGTTTGAAAGAACCGATTCGCGGAAATGACTCTTCATCACTGGTGCGCTGCGCATCTTGTGTGGAGCCGGACTGAATAACTGAGAAATCAGACTGCTGTTATTGACTAAGAGAACCACGTTTTTATTTCTGTTTAGTGGAGGAAAGGAATAAAACAATAACTTTTCAACGACTCGATGTTCTACGCATTCAATGTAGCCCTACACAGTTTTAATGTTCACTTGGCAAAGACTGAAAGACAGTAAGTTCTGCTCTACTTTCTTGTATCTGTGTTATTGCGTGTGTGAGAGTGAAAAAAAGAAAAGAAACTGAGTCGCATATGGTTTTAAGGCGATTAAATGCTTCTGATAGACATTTCAGCTGCTCTGCGAATATTCTGCTCATCTGTATGCAGTCTCGACATAGAATGAATTTAATAGAAACTGTATGCGTTTATCACAGGGATCTCGTTCCTCTCCCTTAGTCGCCGCATGCAGAGTCCTGGACAACAGTTTCGCTCTCTGCAGTGCTCTCTCTTGAAGCTGTCATCACATCATGTTGCTGTCCATCGCGTTGTTTTTACTCTTTCTGTCTCCGTCGAGGAGCTCGAGACTGTGTAGTCACCTCTGCCGGTGCTATGAACACTCAGACCTGGTGGACTGCCACGCCAGAGGTTTTGAGGATGTCCCACATGGACTCCCCCATGGCACCTGGCTCCTAGACCTGAGAGGAAACAAGCTCAAGGAGATCCGGAGCCGAGCTTTTGCTGGCCTTTGGTCTTTGCGTATTCTTGTGCTCTCAGACAGCAGCATCCAGGCTCTTCAAACACAGGTAAGATCACTTATTCCAGAGGTGTACAATCCTGTGATCTGCCTTCCTTGTAAAGTATCCTAACCAAATCCACCTGAACCAGCAATTTAAAGGGATAGTTCACCTAAAAATATGAATATTTGCAGGAAAAAAAAGTTTTTTTCTTCATCGGAACAGATTTGGAGAAATTTAACATTACATCAATTGTTCACCAATGGATCCTCTGCAGTCTGCAGTGAATGGGTGCCGTCAGAATGAGAGTACAAACAGCTGATAAAAACATCACAATAATACACAAGTAATCCACACCACTCCATTCCACCATCTTTCTCCTGGAAAAAAAGGTTATCTTGTTTGAATTAGGAGAGAAATATGCACAGATCAAGCACTGTTTACAAGTGAAAACTGTCTGCTCTAAACAAATGTGGTGGATTTTGAGAGGACAAGGGATGGACTATTGCACTGGAGGAAGCGTTATTATGGATTATGGACTATTTTGGATGATGGATTAGGGTCGTGTGGATTACAGTTATGTTTTTATCAGCCGTTTGGACTCTCATTCTGACGGCACCCATTCACTGCAGAGGATCTATTGGTGAGCAAGTGATGTAATGCAAAAATGTATCCAAATCTGTTCCAATGAAGAAACAAACTCATCTACATCTTGGAAGGCCTGAGGGTGAGTAATTGTTTGGTAAATTAATTAGTAAATTTTAAATAAATGTTTTAGTAAAGTAGTTAATTTCAGAGTGAACTATTACTTTAAGAAAGAGTTGGAAATGAACTCCACATATCTTATTTTGGATGATGGATTAGGGTCATGTGGATTTTTGTGATGTTTTTATCAGCTGTTTGGACTCTAATTTTGACGGCACCCATTCACTGCAGAGGATCCACTGGCAAATAAGTGATGTAATGCTGAATTTCCCCAAAATCTCTTCTGATGAAGAAACAAACTCATCTAAATTTTTGATGACCTGAGGATGAATAATTTTTTCGTATAATAATTAGTCAATAGTAGTTAATTTTTGGGTGAACTATTCTTTTAAGATCTTTAGAAACACTTGATAATAACAGACAAGGTTGTTGGCACTGAACTCTGCAGGAAGTTATATCTCCGGGAACAGGATTGGACACCCCTGAAATCTAGTTCTGAGTTATGAGTTGAAGATACATGGATTACCCAAATATCTGTTTTCCCACACAGGCTTTCTTCTCTCTGTCCTTCCTGGAGAAGCTAGACATGAGCCGTAATAACCTCACTCAGATCCCTCCTAACTTCTCAGAGAGCCTGTCTTCCCTGCGTGAGCTGCGTCTGGACCACAATGCACTGGTGCTGTTGAAACCTCCAGGTCTTGAGCATCTGGAGAACCTTGAGAAGCTGGACCTCAGCCACAATCGCATCCGATCTCTTGTGCCAGGTGCGTTCCGTGGCCTGTCCCGCCTGCGCCACCTTTACCTCCAAGGGAACCTCCTGGGTGTTGTGCGAGACGGATCCCTCACCATGCTGCCTGCCCTGGAAATCCTGCTCCTGGGCAACAACAACATCTCTGGGATTGAGGTCAATGCACTAGCACCGTTGCACAGTCTGTCTCTGTTGGGTTTGGAGGGGAATCATCTGGAGCACCTGAACTTCAAGACGTTCCTGAGCTTGCACACGGCTGCTACACACCTGCAGTTGGCTGGGAACCCCTGGAACTGTGACTGCGACCTGCACCGTGTCTTCAGCAAGCTGCTCAGTGTGCGGCACCTCCACGTGGACGACTATCGCAACGTAACTTGTCGGGAGCCTTGGCAGCTCGCCGGAACTTCTTTGGCTTGGGTTGACAGCCAGTTGTGTGTGGCTGAGACCGTTACTGTGTTAGTCATCACCGCTACTGTCATTGTGACCGTGTTTGGTGCCTTGGTCATGGCGGAGAGAAAACGCAAGAAGCAAAAATACTGGGAACAGACTGGGTGGGAACCACAAGAGCAGTAAGGCCATTTTGCATGAGGTAACTTGGGACATTTTCTCTTTTGAAATATGAAAACAGATAAAGCACAGATAAAATCCCTTTTCCCAACAAAGAGCAAATATACAGCAAGAAACTGGAATCTTATTTTTCTTAGCGATTTTCCCGCATGGGTGCAGGGTCCGCTGTTCTGCACGCCCGTCTTCATTTGGTTTGGTCCAGAGCATCCTCCGGGGCGAAGTTGGCGTGCTGCATATCGTCCTTCAAACGGTCGAGCCGTCTCTTCTTGGGCCTTCTGCGTGGTCGCTGGCCGTGCGGGTTTAGTCGGAGTGCCGTTCTCGCCACCGATCCTTCTTCGCTTCTTACGACATGGCCATACCTCCGGAGTCGTCCTTCTCGCATCTTCTCCATGATAGGGGCGATGCCCATCCGCTTTCTGACGTCTTTGTTTGTCACATGGTCCCATCGGGTCACCATCGCAGCATTCGCATTTCCATTGCGTGAAGGGCCTGCTCGTGCTTGGATGTTGCTGGCCAACACTCCGATCTATAAAGGACAATGGGACGTACCACGGCCTTGTAAATTTTGGCTTTCATTCGAATGGGCATTGGTCGATCGCACAGGATGCCGGTCGATGAATGCCCATTCGAATGAAAGACAAGGTAAGAAACTGGAATGATACAATGAATTGAGTCGATGTGGTAATGGAAATTGAGACTCTTAAGATGCAATTCGCAAACTTTGAACAAAAGTATTTGGTAATTTAGATCTGATAGAAAGTTTTGTAATCTAGGATGTGTTCAGATTAGAATCTGTGCTAGATAACCAATTAGTTGTGTAGATGTGTAGAGCTTCATCTCTTTGCCACTTGCAAACTCATATTAAAAGCTAAACCTTCAAATCTTACACTATACCGTTCAAAAGTTTTAGAACTTTTTTTTTTAGTACTTTTACTAATACTTTTATTTTACTAATACTTTTACAAGGATGCATTAAATTGATAAAAAATGACAGTAAAGACATGCTGTTCTTGAACTTTCTTTTCATCAAAGAGTCATGAAAGAAACTTATGCAATAATTAATTATTAACTCTTTTCAACATTGATGATAATAAATGTTTCTTGAACATCAACTCAGCATATTAGAATGATTTCTGAAGGGTAATGATGCTGAAAATGCAGCTTTGCATCACAGATTACATTTAGAAATATATTAGAGTAGAAAATAGCTGTTTTAAATTGTAAATATATTTTCCTGTATTATTGTTTTTATTGTATTTTTGATCAAATAAATGCAGCTTTGGTGAGCAGAAGAGACTTCTTTCAAAAACAACAAAAAAACATTTGCATAAAATTGCATGATAATTATTTTATATTTTATTTCATTTTAATGATTTTATTATTTTTGTATTATTATAATAGTTTTCCTTTCCTGTGATCAGTTTTTTGCCTTCTAACATTTATTTTTTTTTTTTTTTTTACAGAACAATAACAAATGCTTTTCCCATCGGTTGTGATCTTGAGTTTCAATAGGAAATGAATGCATGTCAATAATTATATTCCTTTGTACAATAAAAACAATGTATTTCCTACCCTTTCTGCCAACAAATCTCTATCATGTGTCCTTATGTGCTCAAAACAGCCTGTTAAATTCATTTCCCTCTGGTTAGCTGTAAAGCCTCAAAGCCCAAATCTCTGCAGCTGCTGTCAAAGGATTACACATCGATTAATGCACATGGTTCCTCCAGCACCCTGATTGAACTTTCAAATCATAATTTAATGATAGATTTAGTGTCGTTGCGTTTGGGGAACTCCTCAGGGTTATTACATTGATCTGTATTAAAACAAAATACGGACAAAATAAGACTTGTATCTGCAGTTGCTTTGCTGTGGCACAGGCTGGGCTTTAAACCTCTGGAGTTTAAGCAGATTTGTGTGGAGAATTTTGTTGACAGAGAATGTGAAGAAATCCAGGTCAGTGAGTGTTTGGCGCCATATGGAGCTCTCACTGACAGCATCAGCTTACCAAACTGGGGACTGGCATAGCTCTTTCTTCAGAGAAATACCAGCTTTCAAGTTGAATTCACATGGCCTAAATAAGACTCATTTTGCTCCTTTTTGTCTGACACATATGAATGGATAACGTTTGAGCAAATAATGTAATAGGTTGTGAACCAACAAACTAGACCACTGCAAACTAAAAATGATCAATGTTGTTGAACATTTGTCAATATTTGCTGCTTAGAGCAAATAGCCAATACAGATAATCAAATAATTTACAGTTGGCATTATAGTGCACAAGATAACATATTTACACCAATAAACATAAAACTATACAGAGTGTTTGAGTGGCTAGGGATTGACTTAAACATCTGCTACCTAACACAAAAGAACCTTTCTGAAACCAAATCTTAGAAGATTTACATAATCTGCAAGTATCAGACTGTCCCAGAGAATTAATTACAATTTATTTGTTTATATCATTATTTTAACCCCAGACTGGTTTCAAAATAATATTAATTGTATCCTTTGCTTATTTGATGACTCAGGAAGTATTCTCTATGAGCAATTCATGGGATACCATAAGTTTCCCAATTCCTCCAAAAGAGTTTAAGGTGGATAAAGCAATGTCACATGGATTAATTCACCTTGTTAAGTCACTCTATTTAATCTAAGGTGCACAGTCTGTTTTGCTCTTGGAAGGCATAGATCTGTTAGATAAGAAATATAATAGGCATATGCACCAAATTTAAGAAAAAAAAAAAAAAAAGAGAGAAAAGTGCCTCCTTGGATGATGATATAGACTGAAAAAAACTTGTTTTTTACCTGGGAAATATATTTCCAATAAGGCAAAGGAAACGCATTTTAAAATTTTACATGAAATATATCCTGTCAATTCTAGACAGCTCATGTTCTTTTTGCAGACAAGCAAGACATTAGTGCATTTCGTTTTTAATTGCCTTATATCCAGCAATTTTGGTCTGAGGTTCTCATTTGATATTGCCAATGTTGTACACTCTTTAGTTTAAAAGCTATTATTTGTTTATTATAATAATACTAAAAATAAACCCCTGGAACTAATTGTTTTTTAAATTTTATATGGAAATTTTGTTTCATTTATAACTGGTCATTATTTTATGGATTTGTGTGTGATCCCTTGGCAATGTTCTTTTTGAACTGACTGTTTAAGCAATTAATAGCAAAAATAAAATAAAATATTTATCATATTAGAATTGATGAATATTCATTTCTGCTCCGCCCACTGAAACCGAAAATTTCAGAAACCAAAATTCAGGTAACATCGGCTGCAGCCAGACGCGCTCTCTCTCTCAGCGGCTCTGCTCATGGCCAAAGTCAATAGCGGTTCGTCCGGTTGCAGGGCCGTGGTCATGGCTGGTCAGTTTTGGACGAGACCGCCAGGCCTGAGGCAGCAGAGGAGCGCTCAGCATCAGCGGAGACTAGCCTCAGTGAACCAGCACATGAGGGCATCCAGCGCCGCGGGCCACGGGGGCAAAAACTCGGCGTGGAGCCAGCAGGAGCTCCCCAACTACGCCTGGTCCAACCGCACGCTGATCTACAGAGATGTGAAGGCTTTTCTCAATGAAATCGGAGGAGATCCACGGGAGGCTCGCTACTGGTTAACGCACTTCCAGCGGGCCGGATCATTTCCAGCGTTTGCGGTTCTGGAGGTGCGTGTCCTGCGACCAGAGTGAGGCTGATGATACACGGGGCAACTTTTTGAGCAATGTTGCCGGGCAACTTTGGTTAATGTTGCTGTCAACGGGCTACCAGGTGAGACACAGGGCCTACGACTGATCTAAAGTCTCCAGATAGAAATTTGTTACCTATCCTCAATAAGAAAGTGCCCAAGCACCATTGCTCAAAAAAAGTTGCCCGGCAAAATTGCTCAAAATTTGCCCAGTGTATAATCAGCCTGAGTCGAACGCAATTTAGATAAATGACTAAATATCCTACATGTCTTTATTTTAATATTTTTATTAGATTTTAATAATGTCAATTATAGGCTATAATATAGCCTAGGCTAGGCCTATATATATACAGGTATATGTATGTGTGTGTGTGTGTGTGTGTATAAGACAGATATTTTAATGTCAGTCATACTTTTTATATATCCATCCTGATATATTCATCATACTTTGTTTAATAGCTTATAAAATAACATTTTAATGTGTTTATAATACTATCTCATGTGTTATTATAACTTTATATAGGCCTACTATAAATGTCTATTAATTCTATTAATATTAATTTATTTGTAATAAATATTCATATAAATATTAAGTCTAATTGTTTTAAAGTGGCATATTTGTGCATTGTAACCAGGATTAATCAGAAGCTGTATTTGAACATTTTATGTGAAGACTGCTGACTATTCATCTAGGCTGCTGCACAAATTGTGCATGAGTGTACAGATCCTTTCTGTCATCTGCTTTTGGTTTGTTGACTCTGTAGACAATTGAGCCTTTTTCTGTTTCAGGATCACTGGTCAAACAAAATTAACTAATTAGGTAGGCTACACTGCAGATATTGACTCTTAATAGGATCTAGTTTTTTTTTATATTTTAAATTATTATATTAGTATAATATAAATATTAAGTATTAATATCAGACTGTCATATTATTACTATAGATTCTGACATGTAGTCTAAATAATATATTATTGTATATACACTGAGCAAAAAAGATGCAGAAAAAATTTGTAGTGTAACACATTTACAAAAAAAATTTGAAGTAGAAAAATTTAAAAGCCCTCTATCCTGCAGCACACTCAGGTAAAAAATTACGAGTGATTCAATGGCTCTCCTATACTTGTCTGTGTGTTCTTGTTGTGCATCAGCAAAAAGCTGGCCGCTCTGCTGCAGGCAGCGTCAGCTAGGAAGGGGGAATCCGCAGAAGGCGAATAAGATCTGCTAATGGCCTTGAGGGAAGGAGCAGAATAAAAATATGTTTATCTGCCGAAAGTTTGACAGTTCTTTTAATTTCATCCAAAGGAAAAATGGTTTTCCAATTAAACAATAATGATAGATGATGCTAATGTAAGGTTGCTGAAAATATTTATGAATACTGAGAATGAAGAATAAATGTCATGAAATATCTGAGGGAAGGAGAATAAATAAATCCGATAATCGAAAGCAATATGACTGGATTAGGCCATATCTCATGATTTGTAAAGTTCGAATAATCTCTAAAAAAATAACTTCTAAAATGTACATAAAGAAAAGGATGAAAGACCAATAATCATTGATTATGTAAAAGTGGAATGATTAAAATAAGTGGGAAGCGCACTAAGGAGCTAGGATATATGAAAAATAATACTAGAATAAACATGTGAAAATGATCATAGAATGCAATGAAGAGGCAAAGAAGGTCAATTATGGTCGTAGAGTCCAAATGCATATAAAAAATAGGCTGGTAACCTTTGGAATCAAACTGTGGCTAACACAGCTCATAGAAAGAAATAATTTAACTGCAGGATGGGCAAGCATGAGAGACTCGGTCCGTCCAATTTACCAATCTAATCACTCATATTTACCAACTCAGACATTTCGGTTGCAGCGAAGTCAATTTGAAACAGAGCATGAAACAAGGTAGGGCGGACATGTGAATATGATTTTGTACTATTT
Organism: Schizothorax lantsangensis; assembly: GCA_027422415.1. Classification (NCBI taxonomy): domain Eukaryota; kingdom Metazoa; phylum Chordata; class Actinopteri; order Cypriniformes; family Cyprinidae; genus Schizothorax; species Schizothorax lantsangensis. Next base: position 31,572,904 of record CM049840.1, read on the forward strand.
AATTTTTATTGCTCTAGAGATCAAAATATAATTGAAGCTGATTTTTGCTTCTGTTCATCAAAAAAAAATTAGTTTCATGTTTCCAAAACGTTAAGAAGACTGTTTTCTTCAGCTTATTACAATGTTCTTTGATCTGTGCCGATGGTGAGATGAGGTTCGCAGAGATTCTGTATCATTGATGCAATCAAGATGAAGTCAGGATTCATCTTTCGTTTATTCATCTTTCGTTCAAGTCAGCGTTTTAATAAGATGCCATTGAGATGTACATTATGAATTAGGAGTAAAACTGTAAAAAAAATAATAATAATAATACAGCGAATACAATAACCAAAAATTATACAACTAAAGAATATGCATATAAGTAGCTCTAAAACTTATATCCCAAAAAAAGGCTAAAATGTTATTAATGTAATCAATTTACTTGATTATGAGATTATCAAATAACCAAAAATAGCATCGAATACAGATATCTTATAAAAGTGGAGTGTCATATCAAATAAAGGCTAGGCTAATAGCTAGAGGCTATTATTAAAATTACATCAAATCGAAGATTCAAAAGAACTTATCACAAATATGTGCAAATATATATAATCAAGTATTATATAACGAAGAACTAACTCACAGATGACGCTTCTACAAACAAAACAAAGGATGGCATCTAAAGATCGAGGAGAAGCTGATGCATGAGAAATGTTTGCTTTACTCTGAACTCACTTTCACTTCGCGTAGAACTGCCAATAATATTTCACAACATTACTTTTTAACTGTATTTTTGATTGAATAGCTTAAATGCAGTCTTGGTGGGCATAAGACGCTTCTTTTAAAAACATAAAAAACGTACATTCTCTCTCTCTCTCTCTCTCCCTTTATGTCTCAAATTGTGTAGTTGAATTGGTTTTTAAAGGGCTCATAAAAGCAAGAATAAGGCATGATTTTACTTTTTATCTATCTATGAAGAAGGTGGAAAATTTTGAGGACATTTGGAGTGTAGAATTTGAGTGTAGAACTTGCTGTGTTGGGTTGATAATGATGTATTGTCTTTTTATGAGATTATGGGATAATGGGGTAATAAGGTGTATAGTAATGCTTTTTTAGAGTTTTGTATTTAATAAAGGCGTTATAAAATCTCCCCCCTCTCTCTCTCTCTCTCTCTCTCTCTCTCTCTCTCTCTCAAGTTCATGTTCATTATGTACCTGTATGTTGTTTTGGTAAAAAGCCCATTTGTGATTTATTTAGGATGTTGTATCTTGTAAGGAATGTCATGGCAATTACTGGGATCGAATTTATCTCCTTTTTATAAGTGTGCTCAGTCCTTCAGAACAGGTCTCAGGAAAGTCACCAGAGGATTAGATCAAATTGAATAATTTTGCTAGAGCATGAATTATGTAAAGGCTGCTGCTGAGTTTGAACATTTCATTACTGATGGTGTCTTGTCCACATGCCTTCTTTAATTTTAGATTTTGAATATGCTCCGTTATTTTTGATGATGATATAAACGTATCCTATGGGTTTTAGTAATTTTTTATTGTTTTATTTAAATCTTCTAGAATTTCCTTTGTTTTTTTGGGACTGGTTGAGGTCGGATTCAAATTTTTGATAAAGAGTTTTAAAGTAAGACCTCCAGACTGTCTGATTTGGGGCTTTCAGACTTTTTAAAGAGATTCCAAAAATTGTTTTCATCTATGGATTCAATTTTAGCTTCAATATATTGATCTCTTTTGCTGCAAATGTGTTTTTATAATTTTTCAAACAGTTGGAGTAGGAAGGCCATAATATCTGATTAGCTGGTTCTTTATGCTTTTTGTTAGCAAGTCGTCAAAGGTATTTTTTAAGACATTTCCATTCGTCATCAAACCATGTATTCTTTTCATTTTGTTTTGTTGTTTAATGTTAGATATAGTGGCCAAAGTTTGAAATGTATAATTAAGAAGAATGTTGCTGAGTTTATTAAATTAGTATTTTTGGTATTACAGAGCTGCTCATGTTTTCTTTGAAATTTTCAGCATTAGATTGGTTCCAATTGAGTTTTGGTTTTAAGTGGAACAGTGTTTCATGTTTGAGGGGAGGAGTTCTGACCCTGTCACATGACTGTTTCAGGTAAAGTACTGTTTGGCAGTGGTCAGAAATGGGAAGTTGAGGTCTAACTGTAAAGGCATTAATACAAATTTGTGTCAATGTCTGTAACTGAATAACCAACTATACTGGCTCCTAATTTGGAGCAGTGATTTCCCTGTAACCTCTTGGACAGTGCAAGGTCTCATAACTCCAACACCATGTCTCATGAAATATAGCAATGTCTAGCTATGTCTTTTATATTACTAAGTAAGTCTTGGTCTGCAGTCTTGTACCTAACGGCAGTTAGGCTAAATGTACTCACAAGGGCTCAAACCGTTTCATGAAGTGGGGGGGAAATCATGATTCATCATAGAGAACACTTTATCAATCATTCTAATCTGCGCTATCTCCTCTGTAGTGGGTAACACACACCCCACAACAGAATCTGCCTTCTTTATGAGCTTGTTTAAATGTTCTTCTCCTTTTCTAACAATTAGCCTCCCCAACAGCATACAAGATAACAGATGATACCACAGAATCAAGGTCTTAAATAGGCTAATACATGACCTCAGTCATCTTAAAAAATGAATACGTTGACCTTTCTTATAGATTTCTATAGTATTGTCAGACCAGTCGAGCTTATTTAAGTTAAGTATGCACCCAGATACTTTTGGATAGTATTAAATGCACTAGAGAAAACAAAGAAACTGGCGAAACATATTAGTATTTTCACAAGCCAGTTATGTCTATGAGTCATTCCATGAAATCGGTGCCTTTTCCACTTGGAAAAATAAAAAAATAAAATAAGTTTAATCAACATTTTTTAAATATCCATGAAGTGAAGGCACCTTAAAATGACAAGAAATTGTATTGTGCCATCCCAGGCAATGTAATTTATTATTTTATGACAATTTTCTCTACCTCATGTTTTGGTATTTTTGTCAACCCTGTTACTATAGTTTAATTAGAACTATGTGATAGTTTTCACATATATGAGCAGCATTTTATTCCCTCTTTTCACTGGGATTGTTTTAAATTTTTGATTTTTTAAAAATATATTTTTATATTTGTCATCCAGATGACCAAGAACATCCTAATTTGGACCACATGTCAATTAAGAAATATATATATATTTTACAAGAGAGATATTAAAAAAGGGCTTTGTCCAAAATAAAATATAGTTAAAATTACAATGGAAAAACCTGGAAGGCTATATCAAAAATCATTTTTACAATTTTGATGAAATGAATGACAGTAACAGGATTGACATTGTCACAGGACTGACCAGAGTAACAGGGATGACAGGACACATTCTTCAGCACACTGCATATATTTGTTTACATAATACTGTACAGTTTTACAATTTTAAATTGCATTATATTGTTTTGCACTTACTTGTGTGACAATACAATAGTAAACAGTCAATTTTTCAGTTCAAGTCAGTTCATTGTTGATTTAGCATATTACATTTCTAAGAGATCTAATGTTTTAAGGGTATTGTAATTAGATAATTTGTCCATCTGTTTGTCTGTGTCCCCTCACAGAGGGGTATTGTATACACAATGAGTCTGACAACAGCCAGTGCTCCACACATTTGCGATTATTATTATATATTTGATTATAATAAGCCTATTCAGTCATAGTAACCAATTATGTATCTCAACAGAGATGTATATTTTTAAATTGTCATGTTACAATACGTGTAACAATACTTTCCAAATTAATTTTCTTTAAATATTAATTTTCATAAGAGTTCAGAAATAGGTTCAAGGAATGATTGTTAACAGTTGATTCAATAGCGTGAGATGAACACAAGGTGGTAGTATTGCAATTTGTTGCTACAAGTATATTAGAAAACGTGAATACAATTTCTGTATGATATGCGTAAGCTTCAAAAGAACAGGTTATAGTCGGTGCTAACAAAAGAACAGTATTGCGTTCCCAAGTACTTTTAAGTTTACATGAATGAACATAAACATATGAATGAATAAACATATGATAAACTTGAAAAATGATGTGATATGGTTCCTTATTAAGGGGAGACACTGCAGGCAAAAACAGTTTTTTTCATGCACCTGTCAAGTTTGAGAACATCCAAAAGACACTGTTAAGTGTTTCTTTTATAGCACTTTATCTATTTGTGTCAATAGATTTCAATTAGAATACATATTTTTAAAGGCCGTTTTCTCAAAATGAGTTTTTTCTCCTACACTGAGCCATAAATCTCCACTTCAGTAGCACTTACACACACCAAACTTTACATTTGTATTCCTGTCTATATCCTGAAGGTTTTTACAGAGGGATTTGTTCATATATAATTTGCTTGATTATATACAACATTTTAATCCCCCAAAATTGTGCAAATATAGTGTTTTCTGTCCGTTCTAAGCATTTTCTGAATTATGTAGTGACAAAAATGAGATACCCAAAATTCCCTCTGTAAAAACTTTTGACTCTGACATCATCCGGTGTTTAGATTTTTCAAATTAGTGCATTTTTCATTAAATAATGACTTATTTGCATATCTAAACCTAACATTTTAGAAAACTTGTAATACAATTTTTTTTTGCAATTATCAATGTAATCAATGATAAGAAAGTACAATAAGTAAGGCGATAACTATTCGTTTTTTTTTACTACCCTATTCACCTGCAGTGTCTCGCTTTAAATTCATGCTTTATTTGTTCAGGTGTTGGGCTTGGTGTCATTGCCGGGAGATCTGTCAGGGCTGAGTTCTGTGAAATGGCTGAGTGACGTGGAGCACAGATGCATCAGGGCCATAGCGCAGCTACTCAACCTGCTTCCGGCGGAGAGCTCGGCTGTCCTCACCTCGGCTGACACGCTTCTCACTGAGCTCTTCAGCCACAAGGGTGAGAGGGGAGATAAAACACACACCTGCTAAGACAAATACGACTTATCAAAGTTCAAATTGAAAGGAGATCACACGCAGACCGGCAAGGAACATCATTTGTTAGCACACATGATACGACCCACTACAGCTTTTACAAGGTTGACTAATAACAATTTAGATTTAGTGATAACAGAATATCGGGCCAATAAAAAGAACAAAGTTTTTCCGTATTTGTATTTAATAAACCCACAATGTGTCTTTTTATTCGTGTTTCAGGCTCAGGAACCCTTTTTAAAAATGGAGATCCCATTCACAGGTATGAGATTGATGTGTTTCCTATTGAGATGTTGCCCAATCAGAAAAGAGTCGCAACTTTCCATCCATCCACCACATGGAACCTTTCACATGTTTAAATGTACGACTCAAGGTTTTCTTATTTCATAATCACTTCTTGTTTCTAGGGGTCATTAAATAATCACGAATGAACAAGCAGTTTTCATTACAACAGGTGTCAGGTGTCTCAGTCAGAAGTACTGTATCATTAGACCACTGGCTATTAAACAAACATTTTAAGATGTTGTGTTCACTGTGTGTATAAATAAATACAATTATCTGTCATTATTTACAAACACCTGTGTCATCTGATATCAGGCACGTCAAACCTAGTAAAGTTTAGCAATGAATAACAACTTAAATTCTGGACTGTTCTTTGTGCAAAGCTATTGTAATACTTAATATGACCGCAGTTGCAAAAACAAACTCTGTGTGGAAAAGACCTGAATAAATAATCTTCAAAATGTCTCCTGTTCAGTGGTACAAATATCAGCATATGAGACTGGACTGACATGTGGACGAGTAATTCTGATTTGCTTAATTATAGTAGGCTATCTCTCATGTGAGGATCTTCTTTCTTCACAGATACAGTAGCCTGGATGACATCGATACTGACCGTCTCTTGGCACTGATTAACAAGTCTTTTGAGAAGGACCTGAGAGAGGACTATATAGCTTCTCTCAAGGGTAGACTGCATTCCATTTACCTGTCTCAGGGGTAAGGGCATTGTTTCTGAATGGCAAACCTTACTTATCCTGTACAGTTAAAGAAAAACAACCTGACACAACTTGCTCCATGTAACCAGAATGTTGAGTTATTGGAAATGAGAATAAATAAATAGAAAAAAATTATATTTTTATAATTCAGTGAATTCATATTGGACTATTTGAATATTTTCCCCACATAAATAGTTATATTATTGGTAATTGTATTTCCTGCTTTTGAAAGCAAAGCTTTCAATTTTATTTGGCTGAAGATTAGCTACGACTTATAAACAAATCATTTTAAATAATAAATTACCAATATGTTTAGACCAGGATGAACTTGTTTAGACAAAAATACATTTTACCAGGCATGTAAAAAATTACTTTGATATGCAAAAAAAAAAAAAAAGTATTATAAATTTGCATTTCATAACTTTCTCATGTACAATCACATGCAGCTTATTTATGTGACAAACAAGACTAATGGTTAAATTCAATGCTTGACACAGCGTACCAAACACCATCTATTGCATGCCACAGTTGTGTTGTTTTTGAATGGCATTTGACGCTTGTGGTGAACCAAAAACATAATTTTAAAGTATTCTGCTCCCAGAAGAATGTGAGCTTATTAAATCTGCTCTTGCGTTTTGTTGCAGGTACAGTGCGGCTGCTATAATCACCACAGAGCCTGTGAACAGCGGCACTCCGTACCTGGACAAATTTGTGGTCAGCAGCAGTAAACAAGGTCAAGGAACCGGTCAGATCTTGTGGGAGTGCATTCGTCAGGATTTGGGCAAGCTCTTCTGGAGATCCCGCGCTACGAACCGTATCAATCCCTGGTGTGTCTTCTCTTACACATTGCCCTGCTGTGATTCTCAGTCTTTGCCCATCTCATTCTGCGTTAAAATCCTCAGGTACTTCAAGCACTGTGATGGCAGTTTCGTAAATGGTCACTGGATTGTATTCTGGCTCGGCCTTTCGGACATCCGTGAGTCTTACGAGCTGGTGGAGTACGTCAAGTGCCTTCCTGACTCCTTCTGCTCTCACATCACAACAGAAGCAAAACCACTACAGCAACCTCAAGGGTCATGAAAACAATACTCGCCTCACACACTGTATCGGGCTTCATATCTTAACTGTGTCTTTAAATTGGTAACAATGTCAATGTCATTCTAAACCCATAAGACTAGAGTGGAACACAAAAGGAGTTTTGAGGCTTTTGAGTCATCGTCCCGTGGACCTCGTCTGTATTCACTGTATGGGGGGGGGGGAAGTTTGAACATTTAGCTAAATGTCTTCTTTTGTGTTCTTCTCAAGAAAGTGATTCATGTGGGTTTGGAGTGACAGAAGTTTTATTTAGCCCATTTAGAAAATAAAATGTTCCCCATAAATCACAATTATAGAAATGTGAGTCTATAGTGAAAACTATAGAGAAAAATGCTGGAGCTCGCAGAAAGGGTGAGGCTGTGGCGTTTGAATTTCACACCTGCATTACTTTGATTTGAATGACAGTGATGATTCTGGATGGGGAGGACGTCATCTCAATGAACATTTTGTTCAGTTTGCCTCACCATGTTGTGGTTGACAGGATAGAATGAAGACTGTGTTCTAACTGTGTTCATACAAGGTGGTGTTTTTACAGTAGGTCATAAACATGCATTCGCCTAGTTTGTGCTGGGAAATAAATTTTTAAAAATTCAAACAATTAAAACAATCATATTTGTAGTTATTTTTGTTGTGTGAGACACACCCTTCAGTTTGGCAACCAAACTGAGCCAAAACAGTAATGGAAATTTCTCTGAGTGTCAGAGAGATACTGAACCAACTTGTAGTGCGGGTTTGGAGAATCGCTATTTCACCAGTGAGTATTGAGCAGCCTGTTTCCCGGTGAATAGGTATAAAGGTGAGTTCAATATCTGAATGATCTGTCAGTACAGCATAATCAATGCATATTTTCAATTACTACCAATTACATTATTCGTCAATATTTTATCATCAAGTCAAGTTAGTTTTCTTGTAATTTGCGGTTTACACATACCCTGGACTTTGAAATGCGGAGTTTATTGGCTGCGCTGTAGGATTTTATTTTATTTTATTTCATTTATTGATTCATTTCTAACTGACATGATGTTTCCGGAGCGTCTTCCAGAGTAGCACAAACTAAGCTGGAGCTGGAGGCAGTCTTTGATTATTATATTTACTTATATCTGTATAAATAACGTGACTGATCGTGTTTCTGTCAGGAGTATTTGATGGCCAGTGTTGCGTTTTGCTGATAATAACTAACAGGTATGTAGCCTTCACGTTTATAATACGCTGTTGCTGTAATTATACGCGGTTCTTCTTCGTTTTTTTACTATACAGAGTTATGAATATACAATTTTAAAATAACATTTTAATACAGGTGAAAAACGGCAGTTTTATTTTTATTAGTTTCTATTCAAATGCTTAATAGGATGTGAGTAGCCTAAATTATATTGTTACCAAAAATAATTTGTTTTTAAATTAAATAATGTATAAATCATGACGTAACAAATACTGGGTCCAAGCCTCCTCAGTGTCGTTTATGAGCACCATTCATTTAGCCTATAACACACCTTAAGCATGGCGTAACTTGGGACTAAAATAATTTAGCCTACTAAATATTTTAAAAATAGGATATGAGCCTATTTTCAACTCAAAAGTAGAAAGGCAAAATAAATAGCATTTTATTTTGTGAATGGGTGAACTGATATTCAGCATTTCATAAAGTACAACAACTGCAGAGAAATCTGGACCTAAAAATAGGCTATAGGGCCTACTATAGGCTATATGACAATCTGGACCTGGAACCGTATTCCACGCGTCGCACCAGTTGTAGTGGCCAAAGTCCCTTAAAGACAATTAAGTAATTAATTAGAAATCTGATGACCTAGAACAGGGGCTCTTTCATCCCTTTGCGGTGGCTCCCTGTATGGGTGTACGCGGGTGAGGTGTCCCCAGTTTTTTTATAATCCCACTACCTACTTTATCTTCTTTTGTTAAACTGTAAGTGTGTTCAAAGTCAGGTTTTGTAGAGGTATGTTTTCTTAAATTTCAATTATAATATATTGTTAAAATCGATAACGAATGAAACTTCACGCGTGAACACGCTGGTACTTCTCGTGTCATGTTCACATTCTCGAAGCCGGGGCGCGCTCTCTGTGCATAAATAAGTCCAAAACTCAAATATGAGAATAATAAAATATCTTTTGACAGGCATCCCGCTATCGCTTTAGCTAATCAATATAATAACCATAACAATGACAACTGATAATATTAACCTCAATCACAATCATTTTAAATGTCTCAATTACACCTAAATTGACCATTGTTAAATCAAAATCAATTCTAAAAATAAATATAATATATTCCATTGATTCAATCTGAAAGAGATAATAATATTTCAATTCATGATATGTTTAAAATTAGAATAGACAATATTTGCCGAGCATAAAACTAATTAAAAAAATGCTATCTGAAGAGGCAAAAAAAAATCTCTATAAAGTAAAATCGCCTTTGAGTTGTCAATGAAGTTCTTAAGGCAGGGGGGAGGGGGGGGGAAGTTGACGATTCTAAGGCCACCCACGAGGGGGCCCCCGAGGAAACGTGATTTCTACCGAGAAGGAATGCTAGAGCCCTGCATTTTCAGCCGACGACCCGACCGGCTCTTCGATCGAGCCAATTTTCTCATAATTAGAGACTTTTAGGCTTCCCTTATGTTATATTTTAGACATCCATCAATTAATGAAGAAAAAAATTGCCGTGCTGGTGGAAACAACACGAGACCGTGCTGCCGCAACTGTCAGCGCGTCTCGGTGTTTAGTGTCCAGCAGCAGCAGAGAGCGTCAGCGCAGCTGAAAGAGTTCTGCTTCAATATACCGCAATAAAGCTTGCCATAAACCCCGGCAAAAGTAATTACCATGAGTGTGTCAGGGGAAATAGTAAGGAGATATTTGAATTATTTACTAATAAACTAGTGTTTTTCTGAGTCAGTGTTGCAAAGATGAAAATCAGATGAAGATCCTGACTCGCCATCTCCTCATTAGACTCGCCTTTAGAGAGAAGTGCATCTTCACGGATTATAATGAAAGAGTTTTGTTTTCGATTTGATTTATTTCGTTAAGTAGTAATTTAAAGCTTTCTAGAGATATATTTATCATGTCTGTGAGTCATGTATTCGCTGACTTTCGGTTCATTTTTGTGAAGTGCTCCTGTTCAAGACGAGACAGCACATCATTGTTTTCTTTATTTTATAAATAATTTTATATATTCAGGCTCTAGACTGCGACCATTTTTTTGGAGGAGTGTGCGAGTAAAAATTTGAAGTGGGTCGCACTTTGTGTCACACACACTCACGCGTAAGCAGAGCAGAGGCAGAGCAGAAGCAGTGTGTGTGCAGAATGGGCGCGTCAGCACGAGCGCGAAAGTGTGCGCAGAGGACGGAGCACAATGGAGGATTTGGTTTTCAAACTAAAGTAAAAGACTGCTTCTTAAAACAGAGAAGGTGAACATGTTGGTATTCTTGTAGAGAAAACATGCAAGTCCTGTCAGCGACAGACAGTTTAGTTTGACTTTTTGTTTTCGTTTTGAAAAGCTTATCTTTGCTGTTTACCTCATGTTACACTATGGAGCCTTTCCTTATTTTTTTTAGATTATTATTATTTGATTCCTCAGTGTTTGCTAAACATTCTGTTATGTATTAGTCTGTATAATACAGCATGTGATGTGTCCTATGCCTCTCTTATTCGTTTTTGTTAATAAATGTTATGCTAGTTTGTCATTGTAACATACTGTTTTATTGTTGTTGTGCTTTTTAATTAAGAATACCAATGAATCCATCTTTTGTTTTAGTCTTAAAAAGTGAAAGGTGTATAGATAAGCAAAACAGACAATTATCTTTTCTTGTAAAGCTGACACCAAGATCTTTAAGTGAAAGCAAAAAGAGGAATTCCTGTCACAAAATATAAATCACAAATAATACTGATGAAAAAGAACGGGTTGAATGTTGAACACTTTCGTTACCATATAACTATAAACTATGATAAAAGTCCATCAGCATGCATTGATTAATTAAATGTTGTATCAAAAAAATAATAATAATTTGCTACCAAATGATGTGCTTGTGCGACCAACTGAGAAAGTGGGAAGAATGAGTCTAGAGCCCTGATATTTTATAAAAAGCTTTGTAAAGTAGACCCTTTACAGTTCCGAATGATGTATTACTCTTACTTTTATGAGCAAAAATTACTGCAAGTTGTTTCAATTGAAAAAAATGCAATTGATTGCACTGGTGCCTCCATGCTCTCCGCACAAACTAGGATGCAGCGCACATTTATCAGGTTTAACGTTAAAACATTGTTATATGCTTGAACTGTTTTAGTATATCTATAGATTTTATTTTAGGTAAGTCCTGATGATTTGAGAAGGCTAAATTGATCAAACATGGCTATGATCAGCTCACTGTCTGCCGCTGGCCGCTTGGTCGTTACTTTAAGAAAGAAAAAACGTATTTAACAACAAAAAATGCTCCAAACGTTTTTCTAAATTAACTTTATAAAAAACAAAACGAAATATTATCACTTTTCATTACATACAAAACTGAACGATTTTAATAGCTGAAACAGTATAATCTGATTTGGGAGAAGGGGAAAAAAAGACTGGCTCGGGAACGCAAGAGACTGTTCTTAGCAATGCATATAATCAAAAATGAAGTTTTGATATATTTACAGTAATACATTTAAAATATCTTCATGGAAGATGATATTTACTAAATATCCTAATGATTTTGCATAAGAAAAAATTGTTTAATTTTGACCCATACAATGTATTTTGTCTATTGCTACAAATATACCCGTGCTACTTATGACTGGTTTTGTGCTCCAGGGTCACATATATGAATGATACAGTGGTAATTGACAGCATAAATTACAGTACAGAAGCTATAAAATTATTTTTCTGCCTTTTTGTGATAAAAAATGGAAAATGTTTTGTAGTATAGTTTGTAGTACTGATTGTACAATCATAACCATAAAATTGACATTAGTAAAATATTTATCAAAAATATTATAGAAGACAAATTATTGGTTATTGTCCAGCAGTGTATTTTATTTCTTAGCCAATTAAACGTAAGAGTTTTTTTTTTTTTTGTCAATTATACATACATAAATAAATATTATAATTATTATTATTATTATTATTACTACATTTGACATTTCCGTCCCTCTCACTTCTGAAATGATTGCTACTTCCCTGCATGCCCTGTAACATAACTGAATATAAAACTTTAACTATATGCCGTGTTATATTTATTTGGGCATCAAATATTTTGTGGCTCCACATGAATTTTATTCAGTGGGAAAGGGGCCAAAATGGCTCTTTTGACGTTGAAGGTTGCAGACCCCTGACCTAGAATCACCCGATTAGCAGTTTATCCGTCGTACAAGATTAGTTTTAGTATATGTGTATGTAAATTAGGGTAGGCTAATTGTTACTTTTAGAAGGCAGTTCAGCGTTAGCCTATTTCTTTTTTGTTGTGGTGCGTGAATTTTATTTATTGATTGAGTAACATATTTCAGACTCTTCAAGACTTCTGTGGCGTTTTGCTAGCTTACAGTTTCAGTTGAAGTTAATTGTTACATGCAGACTATATTTTGTTGAATTAATTATTAATTTAACGGTAACCAACGTCTAAATACGCCTTGCTGCTTTAAAAAATCATTGTCGGAACATTTGCAGTTTGCACTGTACGAATAACAACATTACATAAACACAGTGAATAACTGTATAAGATCGTGCAGGGATTAATGTATGCTATATTAAATGTATCTTTAAACAGAATTCATAATGAGCACTTCTTTGACGTTTGTAATGCTGATGTGTGTCGTGCGTCCGCCGATCTGATAAGAATGGAACATTTCCGGGGAAGATCCCGAGTTTAAACAAATACCGATTTACATAGCGAGTGCTTTATTATCGATCAGTGTAGAGCGCGTGGACCGCGAGACGTCAGTTTGATCAAGCCGGGTCGGTAAATAACATATTGGCAGGGAATGTCAGGTGTAGCTACAGTAGCCTACATTATGTCCGTAGAAAAGAAGGCGCTGTTACTAGCACGGCAGATGTTTTTATTTATTTATTATCAGTGGAAACCGTACCTTGAACCTCACAAAATAGCTCATCAAAACTGATGTCTTACTGAACAACCCTGCTAAGTTAAGGGATAATGTTGAGAAACAGGTCTTTTTCACCTGGAATCACAAAGTGTGTGGGAGAAAGATGCAGACAATGCTACCAAACATTGATTGATTGATTGATTTATCATTCATTTTATTTTGGTCATATATTTAGTAGCCTAGCAATGCTATATGTTTTTGTGTTTTCATTTGTTAAGATTACTTTTGTTGGTTTGATTTGTCATTCATTGGTTGCTACAACCCCAGCAAATCTATATTTAACAGGTTTCTTAATTGCTTTCTACTTCTTCCTTTCAGATAATCTCCAGAAATGAACTACAGCTTTCTCTTTAAGTTATTCCTAACTGGGCTCTGTGTTACTGCACTGGGTATTTACAGTATACAAAGTGGATTTCTGGATGTTACAGATGTCACAAGAAGACTGTTGCCATCAGGGTATGACCCTATACTCTTGGTCATATTTGTTTGTCACTTTTTGGCTTTCCGTCCTCCTGTGGTCTTGCAAATTTGTTTAATAGGTGACTTTTTCTTTTTCTTTTCTTTTTTTTTTTTTGCAGCACCAGGCGCCTCCAATTTTCTAAGCAAAGGTCAGTAGTTATTTATTCAGAATACTGTCTGTATACTGAATACTCTTCTGTATCATTTTATATGACCTCTTATCTGTGATATTTACCTTATTTCTGAATACTCTTCTGTATCATTTTATATGACCTCTTATCTGTGATATTTACAATGACCTGTATTGTCAATTTGTCTTTGTGTTTTCGCAGACTGTATGACATTATTGGGCCATTTCCCAGTAAAAATCGTTCATCTTGTTCCTGTGAAGGATACACTCTAAACGCTCAACATGTGCCGGCGGATGAACTGGAAGACCTTCAGAGACGTCGGTCTGAGGAGTACCGACAATACCAGCTCAGGTCAAAGAACATTCAAGTTAATTCTCGTTACTCTTAAATTTGGTTTGACTAAATTCTAAAAGTTCTAATTCTGCATTTCTTAGGATGGGCACAAAAATGGAGTCACTTATACTAGCCCAACCCAACTCACCCCTCCAATATCCTATCCAGGGTTTCATAGTGGCACCTCTTGCAAAAAGTGTGATACCAGGTAAAACTCTTTCCTACATTTGGAACAGATTTCTGATCTTGGATGTATTTAAGACTTTGCTTAGATATTTATTTCTGCTTGTGATAGGTCTTCTATGTCAGAACCCATTACAGATGTATATTTTTTTGCAAAAAGAAATCAGTAATTTACTGTGTCTTCAAACACAATAAAAAGTTGAGGTGTATTAACTAAGTAAGAATGTACTTTCATGGAATTTTACATCTTGGTTAGAAAAAAAGGTTATTATTTATGAAAATGAGATATGAATTGTGAAACTGCCCATTTTCACAGGTTTGGCTCTGCATGCACAAAAAAGAAGACTATATAAGGTTTGTTTTAAAATATGTGTGGACCACATAGATGTGTGGGGTTTTCTGGTTTGATGTTGTCAGTGAAGGTGGAGGGTCTTTTGCTCTTTACTTTGCAAGGGCTTACATGATCCAAATGAATCTTTTCTGTTTTCTTCAAATGCAAACTCAAGACTGCTAGTTGCTCTCTTTGTTAAAAGATCTCCAGTCATGATTATTAATGCATGTCACACTGATTATCCATTCATCTACCAATAGGTGTCTTTGAGTGTGAAGAGTGGAGTGCTCTCAGTGGAGGATCTTCTGGATGGAGATCAGGTGGAGGGACAGGGTCAGAGTAATCTGACCATCTCATCCAGCAGCCGCACACATCTCAACGATCTGCTCTCCAGAGTGACCTACACCAGCACCATCTACCACATCAAGACTAAAGATCTGGGTAATGTCAGCACCACCCTCTTTTTCCATTATGTTAAGAGAATGGGTGTGAGCTATTGTGCTCATTGTTTTTATACAGTCTAGTTTACTTTTTACTTTTGGATTTAGATTCAATATACATTTATTTTTAAATTGAAATACTGTAAATCACTTTTCCTTGTCTCCCTAGTTAATTTTTCTTTTGAGGATTATGAGGCCATATTTCCCATTGTGATCAAGAGACCATCAGTTCCTGTTCTGTATGACCCAGGGACAGGTAAGACCACAAAACTTGCACATGTCTGATGTTGTTTAGATTATGTATGGTCAGTGACCCTTCTTTCTCTCTGTCTTACTGTAGATATTAACTCACAGGTGACCATAACAACCAAGACCTTTCTGAGATATGACGAGCTGAACATCCTCATCAACAGCATCCGACAGATTTACCCCGAAATCAAGATCATCATTGCAGACGACAGTCTGGAGCCACAAAACGTGACTGGCTACAACTTAGAGCACTACATTATGCCTCCTGCACAGGTAAATATTTTTTAATAAGGCCACACTGATCAACATAATGCTGTCGGGAGAATAAAATCTGTAAAATCTGTTTCCTCAGGGCTGGTTTGCAGGCAGGAATCTGGCTATTTCTCAGGTCACCACTAAATACTTCCTGTGGGTTGATGATGACTACATGTTTAATAACAATACACGGATTGAAAGCTTTGTGGAGATAATGGAGAAAGTTCCAGAACTGGATGTGGTAAGTAAAGAGAATTCATGCTGGAGAAAAATGGATCTCATTCACTAAACGTGTATATGCACAAATTTGTGTGTGATGATAAAAAAAATGTGTTAAGATAAGTTTATGTTCTTAAATGCTTACAAATTTTCATGAGATGTTTTTCTGTGTATTAAATATAAACAATCCATGAAATGATTAGTGAATTACATTTACATTTACATTTATGCATTTAGCAGACGCTTTTATCCAAAGCGACTTACATTGCATTCAAGTTACAGTTTCTACATTTTATTAGCTCTTGCTTTCCCTGGGAATCGAACCCATGATCTTGGCGTTGCTAGCGCCATGCTCTACCATTTGAGCTACAGGAAAGCCATTGCTCAATTAGACGCATTGCTTTTCTCTGCTCACCTCTTTGTTTTTGTATAAGTGTTCATTTTGACTGGATGGTGTGGGAAAGATGATGTGGCCTTTTCTAGCTATTAACCTGTAAATAAAAGTGGATAATTTCAGCTATAGAGGCAGTTCCTTACCCTCTCTCTCTCTCTCTTTGACCCAGGTTGGTGGTGCAGTGGGAAGAAATCAGTTCTTTTTCCGCCTTCAGTATGAGGAAGGGGATGAAGAGGAGGGTGGTTGTCTCAGACGTTTGCATAGGAGGAAGATGCAATCAGTTCCAGGCCTTAACAACTGCATCTTTGTAGATGGGGTCGTCAACTACTTCTTGGCACGGACAGATGCGGTGCGACGGGTCGGCTTTGATCCATTTCTGAAGCGGGTGGCTCACACTGGTAGGTGCATCTTGGGTTCAGGATGATTGCCTAGTTTATGGTTTGCACACTGAATGCCTGTGAAACGCCCTATTTTCATATTTCATGACAATGCTATGAGAAAAACGGTAGTGAAAAA
This sequence comes from Schizothorax lantsangensis, assembly GCA_027422415.1. Taxonomy (NCBI): domain Eukaryota; kingdom Metazoa; phylum Chordata; class Actinopteri; order Cypriniformes; family Cyprinidae; genus Schizothorax; species Schizothorax lantsangensis. The sequence goes on from CM049840.1 coordinate 31,589,550, forward strand.
TTAGCGCTGTTACCCGGAGGATATTTATCAAGAGAAAATATTTTTCCTTGAAAATTTTGACTTACGAAAACATACTGTCTTCTTGAGTGTCTTTTTATGATTGGCCTTCTTTTTCTGTCTCTCTACCCTAAACCCCTGCAGAGTTTTTTCTAGACGGTCTTGGAGATTTGCTGATTGCCTCTTGCAAAGGACTTTCAGTCGGCCATCAGAAGAAACGCAAGCAAAGCAATTACAGGCGCTTTAGGTTTCCAGGACGAAAAGATGGAAGAAACAAACTGGCCCATCATTACTTCAAGAATTATTTGAAATGCATCAGGTACTGAGAGACTTTTGAGGAGAAGGGTGACCATTCTCCCACAGAGACCAAACTGAAAACTGGAACTCATTAAAATGAATTTATATATGAACAAAGGTTCACCTCAGATGTGTTTTGGTAAAGAAAAGAATAGTGAAATTGTTAAAAAGTTAGCAATTCAGTCAGTGGAATTAGCATTAACAAAAGCCATGAACCAAGTTTGTGTCTTCAGGAGAAGAACTGATCTCAGAGAATGAATATTTTCACTATATTTATTTACATTTTATCATACTTATTACTGTGTGTTACTGTTATGAAAAAAAAATGCATTTAATATATTACAGTGCTATAAATATGACTGTTATGTGCAATAATGGACTTTCTTTATTTGTTTAAAATGTGAAAAATGTTTACAGAGTGAATTAAAATTCACCCTTAAATTGAGCTTGATATTTCTATCAAATTGCTTTTCATAGGGGTTATTCATTTTCTATAATAAAATGTTTATTTTTTGAAGGGTAACTTTTTAGAAGTTGTGAAATGTTACCAAACTTTGCATGAAGGTTTTTCCTGTGCCTAAATGAGTTAATCTTAATTATGTGGATGATTAATGGTGTTGTTGCCTGGCAACAGATATATAATGTAAAATTGTGAAATACATGTTTTGGAATTTCTGCTTCTTTGACTTTTATTAAAAAAAAACACTCATTAAATGCTGAACAGGTTTGAGACTGATTTACAGTTGTTATGTTTACTTAAGACAAATGTGGGATTCCTTGCAGTGTTTAGAATACCATTTATCTTCAACCCCTTTTTTTCAGCCTAATTATAAATTTTGAGGAATCCATTAATGATCATCACTTTATATTGTAGGACCTCCTTTTTGTTATTTATTTGGTTATATTCCAACAATTTTGTTGATCTTTTAAGTCATTCTGATTTATTTTATAGTATAATGGAATTATTGATGTTGAATATGTTCTGTTGTGGTGCCAATATGGGAGAATTTTAACACTAACTGGGATAAAATAATAATAATAAATATGTCCTCCTGAGACCCCCCCCCCGCCCAAAAAAAAAGCTTTGTGAATTTAGTATGTTTTCATGTCATTACATTGTTTAGAGCATAAGAAAAAAATGGAAAAATAACATTTTTGAAAAAATATATTTTATTCATATTTTATTCTATGTCCTCTGTATAGAGGACACTAGGACTCAGTTTTTCTAAAAATAAAATGGCATGAATAGACATCAAAAAGGCAAAAACAATGGGATTTTTTTTTTTTAATCACCAATCAATCTTTAAGTTTCAGGATTTTTTTATACTAAACTTTAAGGATGACTCTCAACTATGTTATAAAATATATAACAAAATGATTTGATATACCATTTTGTTTTATGCAATATGTATGTGAACATTTCCATAAACTGGTTTTCCCATTAAACACAGTGGGCCTCATTTACGAAACGAACGTACGACCGAAATTTGGGCGTATGGTCGTTTCTACGCAAAACTTGGAATTTATCAATATGGACGTGAGCGGTGGCTACGATTAAATCTCACGTCAGGTCTGAGCTCGTGTACGCAAGTTTTTAAGTTAGCCTGAAATTGCGTGCAGCATAGAGAATTGTATAATGACAGCATTTTGTTAATTTAGATTATTTTCCTAAACCGACAAACAAAGCTTTTTTTTTTTTTTTTTTTTTTTCTTCTTTCAGGGCTTTAGCTTTATGCGCAAATAGCAGCATAAACAACAGACCATGAGGAATCACACATCGTCGTATCACGCACCTGCAGCGCTTCTGTGAATCGAGAAAAACAGAAATTATAAAATAAATCGGGCTACACGAAATATATTTCTCTTAATTAACAGATTAACAAAAGAAAAAAAAAACAGTGTGACAAGTATAGGCCACTTTCGTTTTTGTGAGACTCTTAATGCATTTTATTTGTTTTCTATAACTTTTTTTTTTGGCAGAGGCTATTTGCACTCAGTGTAAATAGCGATAGATGCCATTTACACTAAGTGCAAATAGCAATGGATTCTATTTACACCAAGTGAAAATAGCAGTATTTTTAAAGGTTGCTATTTACACTAAGTGCAAATAGCTATAGATTCTATTTACACTATGTTAAAATAGCAAGATTTTCTGCTATTTATACTATTTATTGCAATAGTGGCAATTATCTGCACCTCAGTATTGTCGTACATTATAAAACAGTACGCAATAATAACGTATTGAGTGCAAATTATAGTTTTAATTCAAATTATTAAATGCATGCCACCTTATTGTGACAATAAAGCCCTCCTTACACCTACCCTAACCCTTTTTATTATTTCCTTAATTTTTATTTAAAATAAATGCCTTTCTGATGTGATATGATATTTGAAAAGGGAGAAAAAAAGTTCGGCAAAAGTTCGGGCTCGAACCCGGGTTGATCGCGTCAAAAAGCATGTGCTTTACCACCTGCGCCACTAAAACTGATGTTGAGGCAGCGCCTTCTTTTAGTGTTGACTAACTCAATCACACTTTAGTGAGCGGAGTTAGTGTAAATAGCCTTTGCCAACAAGACGGGCTATTTGCACTTAGTGTAAATACACACTCCGTTTTTTTTTAACTGACGGGGTGATCACGCAGGTGCCTCACACGCACACACACAACATTTCAGCGTTACTAACTTGACATTTCAGCCATTAATCAAACTAAAATGCAGTCAACCAAACATAAGTTACACTGCACAATTTACAAGGTCCACTGTAAAATCAGCGTGCAGACCTGAAACAAACATGTATTGCGCATGTGAAGGGTGATATTTTACATGGATATTGGAACTCAAGTGAAGTACAAAGCCTTGTTTACATTATAGATAATAGTTTAGCAACCAAATGTTACATGGCAAAAATGGAAACATTTGGATGTCGAGTGAGAGAGGCTTGTGAGCCCAATGCAGTTTAGTTTCGCTTTAATTAATTAATTTTAGCTTGACGTTGTAGCCTATTCTGTTTATAATGAATGCCACTATAGCCTAATTTGTGTTTTACTTCATAGTTTAATATAAAATTTTATAGCTACTCATTTTTTCATTCTTGTTTTGTAATACCGTTAAATTTAAAGGGTTTGTTGTGGATTAAAGAGAACTAAATAATCTATATAGTGTTTATAATATTTATAATTTTTTCCTTATATTTACTGGTATTTAATATACATATAAATGAATGCCATTGTTTGCAATTATAAGGTTAAAGGGTGTTTTTGGAGTAAGATCAATTTCTCTTTCATAAGATTACTTCCTCTTTTTGGCCGGGTTATGTTTCTCCGTGTCGTAAACTCTAGGGGCGAGGCTTCTAAACCGGGGTGTTTTTAGGGGCGTAATATTCAAATGACGATTGTTTTCAGCCGCCACATTTATCAACGTACGATCTTTACGTACGTCAGCTCTGCTGGCTGCTTCATAATATAATACAGTCAGCAATGAAGATTAATGTAGATCTTCTGCCTACTAGCAAAACTTTTTCCTTCAGTTACTGTAAGTGAAACTTTTAACTTTTTATATGACAGATGGAACAAATATTTTTCTGAAAATATAAAGTGCAAATATAAAATATAAAATATAAATATAGTGTAACATCTCAGATGTCACAGATTTCTGTCATCAGTTTATGGTAATATTATACTTCTCTTTCATCACACAACTCAATAATCTGCTGTCAAGAAAAATCTGTAACTGTCAAAGCTCAACCATCCAGCTACACAGACTGTCAACACACTCTCAACAGGTTGTTAGATCATGCCAGATATTAAGAGCCAGCACCGGAAACCAGATCCTGTCAGAAATTATCCGTTTTGTCTGGTAATAGAGCAACTATAGTCAGCAAAGTAGTCTAATACCCAAAACCTGTTAACAGCAAGTCTTGTCTGGTACCCAAAATGTCCAAAACACTTTTAACAGTCTTCTATCATCCAAGAAGTTGCCTGAGAAAAGCCAGTGAAGGGGATCACGTGACCCTTCGACTTCGATGCACGCGTAGTCTTTCGCTCTGCTGACTTTGTCAAATATTTTGTAATCCTGTCAGTAAATTTCGAACCACTTTGCATCGGACCCATCATGAGTATTTCAACAGTCAAAGGCGATCGGAAAAGAGAGATTGGGCAATCGCCAATAAAGAAAAAATTCAACGATTCCACCATCTCCAGAGAGGATATCAACGATGCTGTCGCTAACAGTATCAAGCTAGCATTTAAAGAGCAGCAAAGCACTTTGGATTCGGTTGTGACTTCGGCAGTAAGAGATGCGGTGGACTCTGTGCTGATTCCAGCATTGCGTGAACTGCGAGCAGACATACAGGCGACTAACAATTCTGTTAAAGAGCTGAGAGCGGAGCTTGAGGCGATATACCGCGGGGAAGCAGACACGTGACCGGGTTGATTCCGTTCAAGCAGCTGCACGTGAGGATAGGAGGACAGTCACGGACTTAAGAAATCAGCTGGAGCGACTCACCGAGAAGATGACGGATATTGAGGATAGGAGCAGGAGGAATAACGCGAGGCTGGTGGGGTTGCCAGAGGGGGCGGAGGGCTCTGACGTGGCTGGTTTCCTCAGAGTTAATCTTTCCAAATGGATCCCTTCCCTGAAAGGTCGTAACATCGAGATTGATGGGGCACATCGCGTGTATGACGGAAGGAAAAACTCAGATCGGCCGCGTACTCTCATCTTCCGTGCATTAAGATGGCATGACAGATCGGCGATCCTGAAAGGTGCTCGGCAGGGTTATCCGGTGAAATGCATGCAGGACAATGTCACGCTACTATTTTTTCCTGACTTTAGTCCAGCCACAGCCGCCAGGACAAAAAGCTTGGTTCCGGTTTTGAGGACGATGACGGCGCTTGGTCTCCAGCCCTTCCTCGCTTATCCGGCGGTAATTAAGCTACGGCACGGGGGTGAGCAGAGAAGTTTCGACTCTCTTCGGAAAGCGGAGGATTTTATCAGCTCCCTGTCACAGAAGAAGAAGACATTTGCTGCGGCTCCACAAGGCAACGGGAGGGCGCCGGCCGCCTTCTCTTCGGCCCGGCGGGAGGGGCTTGATGGCCGGGATAGAGGACATGCCGGCTGCCTGGAAGAAGATGGTGGCGGGAGGGATATGGATGCTTGCTAGATCTCTTTTTTTCTTTCTTCTTTCCTCTCTCCTCCTGGGATAGTGTTCATATTTATTCGATGCAATTGTCTCTTTGCTGGGAAGACTAACCCCCCCTTTTTTTCTTTTTTTTCTGGAGGGGACTAATGGAGAGTAGGTTTAATTACAATAATTTTTTTGGTTATGTGAGCCTTTTGGGAGGCTTGTTTTGCGCTGAAGTGGATCGGTCACGGATCATCACAAATTTTTGTTGCTCAATCAGACCTATGTTCTCGGTAACGTGCGGTCTGAGTTGTTTTTTGTCTATAGTTGTTGGTTATTTCTGTCTGTGTTGCTTTTATTTTTTACAACAGATATTCATACTTTTATTTACTTTACCTTATTTCTAAAATGATTTTTCATCTAGGTGGTTTGATATCTAGAACGCACACTAACATTTACATGTTTATTTGCTTTTCTTCATTTATTGAATAAAATTTTGGGATTATGAATATTTAATGCATACTCTAAATATTTTATCACTGAATGTGACTGGCTTAAATTCTGCTGTTAAACGAACCTGTGTGTTAGAACATTTACACCGTAAATCTATTTCTGGTGCCCTGATATGTAACACTGCATCATCGGGTACTTTTCTTCATGTGTTTTGGGAGTGTCCTGTTGTCATTGATCTATGGACACGTGTAAACCTGGTTTTATCCTCCTCGCTACAAACTGATTGCTTTGCTGATACAGGTTTGTGTCTTCTTGATGATGATTCTGGTCTCTTTATAAGCTTAATACAATGGAGAAGGTTGTTTGCTGGTTTTGCGGCTGCGAGGAGGACAATGATGCAAAACTGGTGTGCGCCGCACGTGTGTGGAGAGGCATATTGGATCCATGGCCTCCTGCGGGTGGTAACTTGTGGGTGGGCAACGGCGCGAGTTGATGGGGCCAGGCCTTTCACTGTTGATGCTTGGCAGTGTATTTTATATATATTTTTTCTAACATACGTGATTATATAAAGGAAGGACGTGTTTTGTTGTTACTTTTTCCCTCCCTCTCTCTCCCTTTTGATTGGACCTTTAAAATATGGAGTATGTGTCTGTTGTTTTGTTTTGTTTGTTTTGAGTGGATGGTATGTTGTGATGTTGTGTGTGAAAAGAATGGTATGGCTGGGGATACCGAGGGATATCCCCCTCGGTAGTAATCTTCCCGAGCCCATCTTTTTTTCCCCTTCTCCCAAATCAGATTATACTGTTTCAGCTATTAAAATTGTTCAGTTTTGTATGTAATGGCAAAGTGATAATATTTCGTTTTGTTTTTTTATAAAGTTAATTTAGAAAAACGTTTGGAGCATTTTTTTGTTAGTTAAATAAGTTTTTTCTTTCTTAAAGTAACGACCAGTAACGTTTTTTTTTTATACAACATTTGATTAATCAATGCATGCTGATGAACTTTTATGATAGTTTATAGTTATATGGTAACGAAAGTGTTCAACATTCAACCCGTTCTTTTTCATCAGTATTATTTGTGATTTAAATTTTGTGACAGGAATTCCTCTTTTTGCTTTCACTTTCAGATCTTAGTGTCAGCTTTACAAGAAAAGATAATGGTCTGTTTTTCTTATATCTATACACCTTTCACTTTTTAAGACTAAAACAAAAGATGGATTCATTGGTATTCTTAATTAAAAAGCACAACAACAATAAAACAGTGCTTTAAAATGACAAACTAGCATAACATTTATTAACAAAAACGAATAAGAGGAGGTATGGCATAGGACACATCACATGCTGTATTATACTGACTAATAAATTACAGAATGTTTAGCAAACACTGATGAATTAAATAATAATAATATAAAAAAATAAGGAAAGCCTCCATAGTGTAATGTGAGGTAAACAGCAAAGATAACAAGCTTTTCAAAACGAAAACAAAAAGTAAAACTAAACTGACTGTTGCTGACAGGACTTGCATATTTTCTCTTCAAGAATACCAACATGTTCACCTTCTCTGGTTTAAGAAGCGGTCTTTTACTTTAGTTTGAAAACCAAATCCTCCGTTGCTCTCCGTCCGCTGCGCGCACCTTCGTGCTCCTGCTGACGCGGTGAGTGAAAGCACAATGGGCGCGCTGCCTCTGCTCTGCTTACGCATAGGCTCTACTGAAGCGCTTGCACTGATCAGTGAAATCTTTCTCCTGCTACAATGTGCTGCGGCTGGCAGCTCGCGCGCTTTGGAGCAGCGCAGATCATGCACTAGCACAAGTGCGACCATGTCAAATTTTTACTCGCACACTCTCAAAAAAATGGTTGCATTTTGGTCGCAGTCTAGAGCCCTGAATATATAAAATAATTTTATAAAATAAAGAAAACAATGATGTGCTGTCTCGTCTTGAACAGGAGCACTTCACAAAAATGAACCGAAAGTCAGCGAATACATGCCTCACAGACATGATAAATATATCTATAGAAAGCTTTAAATTACTACTTTTAGCCAGCAGCCATATCACCCTGCAGCCCAAGACCGGTTGCTCACGGAAGCTAAGCAGGGCTGAGCCTGGTCAGTACCTGGATGAGAGACCTCCTGGGAAAACTAGGTTGCTGTTGGAAGAAGTGTTAGTGAGGCCAGCAGGGGGTGCTCACCCTGTGGTCTGTGTGGGTCCTAACACCCCAGTATAGTGACGGGGACTCTATACTGTCAACAAGCACCGTCCTTCGGGTGAGACGTTAAACCGAGGTCCTGACTCTCTGTGGTCATTAAAAATCCCAGGATGTCTTTCTTTTTTGTTATCAACAATTTTTTTTATTTTTTTTTTTTCACACACAACAACATAATATCCAAAATAAAACAAAACAAAACAGCAGACACATACTCAACATCTCAAGCTTCAATCAAAAGGGAGGGAGAGATGGAAGGACAACAAGAACACAAAAGTTACTCCTTTAAATAATCGCGTATATTCAGCAAAAAACACTGCCAAGCCTCAATGGTTGAAGGCCTGGCCCCACCGACTCGCGCCGTTGTACATTCACATGAGACAATTTGCAGGAGGCTACGGATCCAATATGCCTCTCTACACATGTGTGGTGTAAACCAGTTCTGAATTATTGTCTTCTTCACAGCTGTAAAACCAGCAAACAACATTCTCTTTTGCATTGAACTAATACAGAGACCAGAATCATCATTAAGAAGACATAAACTTGGGTTAACAGACCAATCAATTCTCAGTAATGATGACAAAACTAGGTTTACATGTGTCCATAGACTGATGACGACAGGACATTCCCAAAACATATGCAGAAAAGTGCCCGATGATGTAGTGTTACATATATGGCAGTTCAAATTTGACTGCAGTTTCATTTTAAATCTTTTGTAAGGAGTTATGTATGCTCTATGAATGACTTTGAAGTGAATAAGACGATGAGCCAGATTTTTAGATGTTAAGCTGAGATTAGACCACACTCTCTCCCAGTCGACAGATAAATTAAGATCAGATAATTCCCTATTCCAAATAGTTTTAATAGAAAGAGGTTTTGTAATGCACTCAATAATTTTAGTATATATTAAGGAAACGATGCCAGACCAGCAGATGGTGCAATCCAGTCCCGCATAGGATGAGAGAATGGAAGAAGACCAAGGACGCCAAATACGCTTTGAGAGCAGAACGCAATGAAGAAAGACAAAATATGCAGATGCTGGTTAGAAAAATTTGTCTCTCAATGCCTGAAATGAACAGAGCCCTGGTTATCATACATATCACCGCACGTGTTCACACCTAAAAGAGGACCAAGAGGTTGGACAAATGGACGATTTCCACATACAAAGTTAAAATTGTGCCATAAAGGTGTACTGTTACAGAATTGAAGGGTCCCCTATCGACGTGTTCGACAACCGTTTTCCAGATTTTATAGAGTTAGCACACACCAGACCAAATTTATAAATTATCCCCCTTTTTTTCCTGTGCCAGTAAATAAAAATATCTTGAAGTCTTTGGGTGTTAACCTTGTCAGCTTCAATCACCCTCCATGAAACTGTAGATTGAGGATCAACCCAATTATGAAGGGCCTTAAGCTGGAACGACCAATTAATATAATTCAAAATTAATCACAGCCAGTCCTCCTGCGCTAGCAGGATATAGGATGTTGTAATGTGGTAAGTTTATTCGGACATTTATCATTCCAGATAAACTTATAAAATTATGGAGTTGATCTCCTTAAAGTACTGAGAGGGAGAAAAGTGGTAGCATAGATAAAAATAAATTAAATTGAGGTAACAAATTCATCTTAACAGTGAGATTCTTCCTTGGAGAGAGACTTTAAGATTCTTCCATCTTTGAATGTCATTTTGACCTTAACTAAAATGTTATTAAAATTTGTCTCTATGCAATCTTATGAATGTTTTATATATGGTAATGCCCAATAGATGAAAGATTCCTTAATAGGGGATAAATGAGGGAAGAGAAAAAATTAACCTTAACATTGTTAATTGGCATTAAAGCGATTTGCTCTCCATTTATTTTATATCCTGATAGGCTACTAAAATGATCAAATTCCTTACTTACACTAGAGACTGAACATAAAGTGGTCTAAATATAGAATAATATCATCAGCGTATAATGAAATACAATGATTATGGTCATGAATCTTAATCGATACTTCAGATTTCCTGATGGCTTGTGCTAAGGGTTCGAGAGATAGACAAAACAATAAGGGGGAAAGTGGACACCCCTGCCTCGTTCCCCGCTGTAAAGGGAATGAGGGGGAAATAATATTACCAGTTATGACTGATGCTGCAGGTGAGTGGTATAATGTCTTAATCATAGAAACGAAGTGTTCATCGAAGCCGAAACATTGCAGAACTGCCCACATATAATTCCACTCTAGCCTGTCAAAGGCTTTTTCTGCATCAAGTGAAAAGACCGCACAAGGTGTTGGGTGGGAGTCCGCAAAGTCAAGAATATGATGGAGTCGACGCATATTGTCAGATGCATTGCGCCCCTTGATGAAACCAGTTTGGTCCTCCTTGATCAGACTGTGAATTACCTTCTCCAAACGAGAAGCAAAAACTTTAGCATAGATTTTTAGATCACATGGGATAAGCGAAATCGGTCTGTAGCTGGAACAATCTAATGGATCTTTCCCTTTTTTAAGTAGTAATGAAATCAGTTATGTTTTTTGATCTCTATGAAATACCACATGTTCAATTGCAAAATTAAATGAGTTAAGCATAAGTATCCCTCCCAAATCCCAAATTTCTAAATATAATTCAGGGGGGAGACCATCTAGACCCGGCGATTTGCCCTTTTGAAGGCTTTTTAGAGAGACGTGAAGTTCCTCCAAACTTAATGGGGCCTCCAAAATTCTTTATCCATCTGTGAGATCCGAGGCAGTTCCAATTTATCTAAATACTGCTTAAAATTGGTTCATCAAAAATCTGTTTCGCTTTTATACATAAGATTTGTGTGAAAAACCTTTAAATAGGTCCTTAGAATTGCCACTGGATTCGTGTGACCTATCATCTGATATTTTATTGCTCAAAATCATGCCTAGACTCCTCTCATTCTTTCAACCTAAGGGCAATAAATACTAGGTCTCTCTTATTCAAAAATAATATTTTTGTCTAGTCCTATGTAAAATAAATTCTGCCTTTGAGTGTGAAAGTAAATCATATTCTTCTTTTAAAGAGGACAGCTGTGTAGCCTGTTGCTCAGTAAAATGTTGTTTTTGTAGGTTTTGTAATGATTGGATTTTATTTTCTAATTGTGTAAACTGGTGAGTTTTCGCTTTGGCAAGAGTAGAAGAGAAAGATATACAGAAACCTCGTATAGCACACTTAGTCGTTTCCCACAGTATTTGAGGATCCACATCAGAGGGCATATTAATTTCAAGAAATTCCTTAATATATTCTTTTAGAGAGGTAATAAAAGTCTGATTAATTAATAATGATATGTTAAAGCGCCATCTAGGGGACTTGGCTTTGACATCGGAAAGAGGAACACTGCACGACATAGCAGAATGATCAGATAATAAAATTGGTAATATAGATATAGAGGAATTAGATTAAATTAAAGATGGGCTGAGAAATATGTAGTCTATCCTAGAGAAAGTCTTGTGTCTATTAGAAAAAAAGTGAAGTCCTTAGCTTTAGTATTCTGAATTCTCCATAAATCGATTAAGTTGAGCTCAGTGATAAATTTATTCAATAATTTAGAGGATGGATTGGCTGTTGTATCAGATTGAGACTTATCTAAAGCAGGATTTATGACAGCATTAAAATCACCACCCACCACTAGAGGGCAATCAATCTCCTCAAGTAAAGTTTTGGAAATCTGTGTAAGGAATGCACTGTCTGTCTCATTCGGACCATAAATAGAGACCAATGCTAACCTATTATTATATATTTTGCATCGGATAAAAACAAATCTACCCTTCTCATCACTACCAAGGTGTTCAATTGTTAAATTTAACTTCCTGTTAACAAGGATAAGCACCCCCTTAGTTTTATTTTGAGCGCAGGAAAAAGCTATTAATTTGTAATACTTATTCTGGAAACGTGCCACGTCAGATTGTTTTAAATGTGTCTCTTGTATTAAGGCACAGGAGATAGATTTACGGTGTAAATATTCTAATACACGGGTTCTTTTAACAGCAGAATTTAAACCATTCACATTCAGTGATAAAATATTTAAAGTATGCATTGAATATTCATAATCCCAAGATTTCCTATATGAAAAATCCCTTTAGAAATAAGGTAAAATATATAAAAGTATAAATGTCTGCTGTAAAAAACAAAAACAACATAAAAATGTGAACAACCGACAACCATAAACAAAGAACAACTCAGACCACACATTACCGAGAACATAGGTCTGACTGAGCAACAAAAAATAGTGATGGTTCGTGACCGATCCACTCCAACGCAAGAAATATATATTTTTTTTAATAATTAAACCTACTCTCCATTAGTCCCCTCCAAAACAGAAAAATGGAGTGTCAGTCTTACCAGCAAAGAGATCGTTGTACCGGATAAATAAGGACAATATCCCAGTATAAGAGAAGAAAACGCAAACAATAGGTTTAGCAAGCATCCATGTTCATCCTGCTATCATCCCCTTCTGGGCAGCTAGGGCCAAGTCCATCCCGGCCGTCACGCCCCTCCCGTCGAACTGGAGAAACAGCGGTCGCTGCTCCCCCGTCGTCCCCCCGCAGAGCTGCGGCATACGACTTCTGCTGAGACATGGAACTGATAAAATCCTCCGCTTTCTGAGGGGAATCGTAGCTTCTCTGTTCCCCTTTGTGCCGTAGCTTAATCACCGCTGGATAGATGAGGAAGGGCTGGAGACCAAGTGCTGTCATCTTCTTCAAAACCGGACCAAATGCCTTTCTCCTGATCGCTGTAGCCGGACTAAAGTCAGGAAAAAACAGCAGTGTGACATTGTTCTGTGCGCACTTCACCGGATACGCCTGCCGAGCACCTTTCAGGATATCTGATCTGTCATGCCATCTCAGTACACGGAAGATGAGAGTGCGCGGCCGATCGGAGCCCCTCCCTCCATCATACACGCGATGCGCCCGATCAATCTCGATGTCACGGCCCCTCAAGGAAGGAATCCACTTGGAAAGATTAGCTCGGAGGAAACCAGCTGCATCTGGACCCTCCATCCCTTCTGGGAGTCCCACCAGTCTTACGTTGTTCCGCCTGCACCTGTCCTCCATATCTGTCATCTTCTCGGTGAGTCGCTCCAGCTGATCCTTTAAGTCCGTGACTGTTCTCTTATCTTCACGCGCCGCTGCCTGAACAGAATCAACGCAGTCACGTGTCTGCTTCGTCTTGGTAACTATGGCCTCAAACTCCTCTCTTAGCTCTTTAACAGACTTATTGGTCGCTTGTATGTCCTCACGCAGTTCGCGCAATGCTGGAATCAGCACAGAGTCCATCGCATCTGTTACTGCCGAGTTCACAACCGAATTCAAAGTGCTTTGGTGTTCTTTAAATGCTAGTTCAATGCGGCTAGCAATAGCACTGTCCAGGTCTTCACTGGAGATTTGATTTTGATTTGATTTGATTTTTTGATTTTTTGACTGACAGGATCGTAAAATATGTGGCAAAGTGAGCGGAGCGAAAAACTAAGCCTGCATCACCGTCGAGGGGTCACGTGATCCTCCTAAAAAAAATCCCAGGATGTCTTTCGAAAAGAGTAGAGGTGTGACCTCGGCATCCTGGCCAAATTGCCCCATTGGCCTCTGACCATAATGGCCTCCTAATCATTCCCATACACTGATTGGCTTCATCACTCTGTCTCCTCTCCACCAATAAGCTGGTGTGTGGTGAGCGGTCTGGCGCACTATGGCTGCCGTCGCATCATCCAGGTGGATGAGGAGACACCCCCCCCTCACAATGTAGAGCGCTTTGAGTGCTTAGAAAAAAAAAAGCAGAAAAGCGCTATATAAATGTAATGAATTATTATTATTATTATTACTTAAAGGTGCTGTATGTAGGATTTTGACTCTACTAAAGCATAAAAATACCATAATATGCTTGCAGACATTTAGGAAACATGTTAAGTTAACATACTTGTTTATCTGAAAAACAATGCTACAGTCAGTTATTCTCCTTTGAAAATGTGCGTCTGGCCTGGAATGTCTTTGTTTGTTATGGTTTGTGAAACCCGCCCACTGCCAGTTTACCCAATTGTATTTCGGCACCCCGGGTTGCCAGTTGGCAGAAAACATCATTCATCGTCATGTGCGCTTGTTCCTGTTGTTGTCGTTAATCTGGCATCCTGCGCGTGCCAAATCTGAGGAGGAGGGGCTGGTGAAAAAAACCGTCTCCAATATTTTGAATTTGGACTGCAATACCTAGTTCAACCGCTAGGTGTCAATCCTACATACAGCACCTTTAACGAAATAAATCAAATCGAAAACAAAAACTCTTTCATTATAATCCGTGAAGATGCACTTCTCTCTAAAGGCGAGTCTAATGAAGAGATGGCGAGTCAGGATCTTCATCTGATTCTTCATATTTGCGACACTGACACAGAAAACACTAGTTTATTAGTAAATAATTCAAATATCTCCTTACTATTTCCCCCTGACACATTCATGGTAATTACTTTTGCTGGGGCTTTACGGCAAGCTTTATTGCTGTATTTGAAAGCAGAACTCTTCAGCTGTGCTGATGGCTCTCTGCTGCTGCTGGACACTAAACACCGAGACGCTCTTGACAGTTGCGGCAGCACAGTCTCGTGTTGTTTCCACCAGCGCGGCAATTTTTTTCATCACTAATTGATGGATTTCTAAAATATAAACATAAGGAGAAGCCTAAAACAGGCCCGAGGCCCGGTCCGCGTCTGAACTATGACATGAAAATTGGCCCGATCGAAGCCCGGTCCGGGCCTGGCTGAAATGCAGGGCTCTAGCGTTCCCCTTGGTAGAAATCACGTTTCTCCCTTGGGGGCCCCCTTAGAATCGTCCTAACTTTTCCCCCCCTTAAGGCGCCTCTGTTCATAAGACTAAACAACAATGGAAAAATAATATTTAAAAAAATTCAAAAAACAAATCAATGAAATACAGTAAGTGTATAAATTGTTATATTTATTATCGTAAATGATTACATGGAATAATAAAAATGATTAAATGGTTGTGTTACGGGCATCCCCAGTTTGAATCCCGACTCAAGGACCTTTCCAATTCCGCCCCTC
Organism: Schizothorax lantsangensis; assembly: GCA_027422415.1. Taxonomy (NCBI): domain Eukaryota; kingdom Metazoa; phylum Chordata; class Actinopteri; order Cypriniformes; family Cyprinidae; genus Schizothorax; species Schizothorax lantsangensis. Next base: position 31,604,662 of record CM049840.1, read on the forward strand.
TCTCACTTCGCTTCCTGTCAACTCTAAACTGTCCTATCAAAATAAAGGCAAAAATGTCAAAAATAAATCTTTATAAAAGATTAAATGATAAATGATTATTAATGAATATAAAAGAAAGTGAAACACAACACAAATGTATGGTTGCTCTCTTGAAGCAAAACACAGTTGGCGCTTGAGGATCCTTAGATCCTTCAAGGTAAATGACCCTCTGTCCCCAGAGGCAGGACAGAACACACAATTTAAATTACACAATAATATTGAATATATGTATGCTTACATGATCCCCTCTGTGATGAGAGGCCTTGAAGTTGCCTCCATCACTGTTTTTATTGTGTTCTTATTGTACTTAGGCGTGTTATAAAATTTTGTGATATGTGCTGGTTTATATTTGCTGTTTCAGCTGAGTGGGCTTGGCCTTAAAGGAAGCATGAACCTGTGGGGAATTTTATTTAATTTATAGATGTTTGGCTGATGCATGTTATTGTTTTATCCGTCCTTTTTATTGCATCTACCCACATTGGATTTAGCTCTTGTTGGTAATTATCTCATGAATGTTAGACTATCACACCCTCTCTCTCTTTTCCTTTTCTGAGATTAGATACTAACTCCTCATTCAAATTGCTCATCAAGAATATCATCCAGTTTTACTTGAACATCAAGATATTTATAGCTTGATGCCAGAAAATGCGTCTGGTCACAACATAGAGCATGCCTCCTACGCAGGTAAATATGCACTTCTGTGGTGTAATATGAAACCAACATTATGGGTGTGACGTATCTGAAATACACATAAAGCCCATTGACACATACAATTAGCTACTCTGAATTCCAGTTAACTGACAATGAAAACCATATGAAATGATTGTGAACATCGTTTTGTGTGTGGCCTTTGCATGGAATTGCCCTTATAAATGATTTCTAGATACAAACATTGTCATTATACCAAGCATTGTTGCAATCAAATATTGTTCACTGGAGAATTCATGTAAATATTTTTTAACAGATTTCATATTTCTGATTTTAAACTCTCTGGTCAAAATATCCCACAGGCTCCTTCTATACTGTAAGAATCAGAATCAGAATCAGAAACATAATTAGCTTTATTGCCAGGTATGTTTGCACATACGAGGAATTTGTTTTGGTGACAGAAGCTCCACAGTGCAACAGAATGACAGTGACAAGACAAGACACAGATAATAAAAATAATAATATACAAATATACAAAATAGACAATGTGCAAAATAGCACAAACACAATATACAAAATAGACAATTTAGAATGTACAGGTATGTTAGGTGCAAATTTGAAATGTAATAAGTATGTGTGTTAAATAAATAAATGTATGATAGTGTTATGTGTTTCATGTTTATTGTTAAGTGTTCAAATGTTCATGAGATGGATTGCCTGAGGGAAGAAACTGTTTCTGTGTCTGGCCGTTCTGGTGCTCAGAGCTCTGTAGTGTCGACCAGACGGTAACAGTTCAAAGAGGGAGTGTGCTGGGTGTGAGGGGTCCAGAGTGATTTTACCAGCTCTTTTTGAATGAATGATGCATATATATATATAGTGCTTTGTGTATTGCTGTACACCCAAAGTGCTTTACAATCATATGGGGGGTCTCTCCTCAACCACCACCAGTGTGCGGCATCCACTTGGATGATGCGACGGCAGCCACAGGACAACGGCGCCAGTGCGCTCACCACACACCAGCTACAGGAGGAGAGGAGAGAGAGTCATAGAGCCAATCAAGTGGATAGGGATTATTAGGAGGCCATGATTGATAAGGGCCAGTGGCGGGAATTTGGCCAGGACACCGGGGTTACATCCCTACTCTTTACGAGAAGTGCCATGGGATTATTTTAATGACCACAGAGAGTCAGGACCTCGGTTTAACGTCTCATCCGAAAGACGGAGCTTTTTGACAGTATAGAGTCCCCATCACTATACTGGGGCGTTAGGACCCACACAGACCACAGGGTGAGCACCCCCTGCTGGCCTCACTAACACTTCTTCCAACAGCAACCTAGTTTTTCCCAGGAGGTCTCTCATCCAGGTACTGACCAGGCTCAACCCTACTTAGCTTCAGTGGGCAACCAGTCTTGGGCTGCAGGGTGATATGGCTGTGACATAAAGCCCATTGACACATACAATTAGCTACTCTGAATTCCAGTTAACTGACAACTGACAATGAAAAACATATGTACTGATTGTGAACATCTGTTTGTGTGTGGCCTTTGCATGGAATTGCCCTTATAAATGATTTCTAAATACAAACATTGTCATTATACCAAGCATTTCAGTCTTGATTCAAAGTGATCAACAGCTCAAATATTGTTCACTGGAGAATTCATGTAAATATTTTTAACAGATTTCATATTTCTGATTTTAAAAAGACGGTGCTGATTTTTTTCTCACTCTGGACTAGTGTTGCTTTCGTCAACGAAAATTATGACGAAATATCGTCGTCAACGAACCTTTATCACGTGACGAAAACGAGACGAGACGCAACGTAAATGCTGGTCATGTGACGATGACGATAATTAAATGTATAATGCAATATCGTTGACGACTAAAAACGAGACTAAATGTGGTTTACAAAATAAAAACTATGCTAAAATGTCTCTTCATTTTCGTTGACCAAAACGAGACGGAACGAAATGTTATAACGTTATTTCGTCTCGTTTAGTCGCGTTATTATTTTGCAGTATTTCTTTTTCATGTGACTTAACGTTACTTCAGGGGCTGTTAGGGTTGCCAGGTTTTCTCAACAAAACCCGCCCAATTGCTACTCAAAACTAGCCCAATCGCATTTCGAGGGGGGGTGCCCTGGTAAAGTTCCAGGGTCTAAATATTTGGGGACTTGGCAACACTCTGCGCAGACGCAGGTGACGTCACTTCCTCAAGCTCCACTCGTGGCATTATTTAGAAGACGACAACAAACACAGTTAAGTCTGACAGAGAAAGAGACCGATGACCGGCTTCATCTGACTTCAGTTTACAAGCAATACAAGTAACAGACACATTTTATTTGCAATTTTTAGTATGTTATTGTAGCTCGAGCATTCAAGCACCTTGTTTCTCTTTGTTAAACTTGAATGTAACGTTATATATTTTTTTCTGGCATTGTCATGTGATGCTATTTTATTTTATTTATTGTTTTTATTTATTTAAATTTATGTGTGTGTACTTCTAACATGTTTGGTTGGTAAAATAAATGTTGTAAATTCAAATCAGAGTGTCTTTGGATGTATTCTTGAGTCTATAAGGTAACAATAATATAATAAGATAACCTTGTTTGAAATGGGTTTGGCTAAAAGAAAATTTTGGTTTCGTCTGTACTGCTAGGCACTTATACTATATTGACTGGGTTAAATAGAATTGCATTACTAAAAAGAGACTAAAATACAATTTTCATTGACTAAAACTAGACTAAATGTCATCAGTTTTCGTTGACTAAAACTAGACGAAAATAGTCATGGATAATTCTGACTGAAATAAGACTAAAATGCTCAGACTTTTAGTTGACTGAAACTTGACTAGACTAAAAAGAGTATGAACGTGACTAAAACTAATAAAAACTAAAATGACAGCTTCACACAAAGACTAGACTAAAACTAAAATTAAAACAGGCCGCCAAAAACAACACTTCTCTGGACAAGTACAGTTCTTGGAGAGTGGGGAGGGTTGTACCAATGATTCACTCAGCAGTCCGGACTAGTATTCTGAGGTCAGATTTGGTAGCTGAGCTGAACCAAACAGTTATTGACGTGCAGAGGACGGATTCAATGATGGCAGAGTAGAACTGTATCAGCAGCTCCTGTGGCAGGTTGAACTTCCTCAGCTGGGGAAGGAAGTACAACCTCTGCTGGGCCTTTTTCACAATGGACTCTATGTGATTGTCCCACTTCAGGTCCTGGGAGATGGTAGTGCCCAGGAATCTGAATGACTCCACTGCAGTCACAGTGCTGTTCATGATGGTGAGTGGGGGGAGAGCAGGGGGGGTTCTCCTGAAGTCCACGATCATCTCCACGGTTTTGAGAGTGTTCAGCTCCAGGTTGTTAAGACTGCACCAGAAACTGCTCCTTAACCTCCTGTCTGTAAGCAGACTCATCACCGTCCTGGATGAGGCCGATCAGTGTGGTGTCATCTGCAAACTTCAGGAGCTTGACAGAGGGGTCTTTAGATGTGCAGTCGTTCGTGTAGAGAGAGAAGAGCAGTGGGGAGAGAACGCAGCCCTGAGGAGCGCCAGTGCTGATCGTACGGGTGCTGGATGAGAATTTTCCCAGCCTCACTAGCTGCTGCCTGTCTGTCAGGAAGCTGGTGATCCACTGACAGAGGTTTGCACGGAGAGCTGAGTTAATTTGGGCTGGAGGAGTGATGGGATGATCGTGCAAGTGCAGTTTTTCTGCAAAATCTTAATTTATATATAAAAAAATCTAATATTTTAAACATTGATGTTTTTATGTCCAGTTAAAACCCTTTTATCACATGGATATCTGTATTTATACATTAGACTTAACTCTTAGCATTCTGGAAAAATGTAACTAAGCACCAAATGTACCACACGTTGGAACGCTAACAGGTTAAAAGTTCACAGATGTTAAAGAAAATCGTACAGTTTACTATAAATGGTAATTTCCTGTCACATCCATATCACATGCCTATTTGTCTTTATTAAAATATTGTAAGAAATTTATTTTTGCTGAGTCATTTCAGCTGTCATTATGAGATGAAGTGTCGCATCCATTATGCTGGAAAAAAATTAATGTAATTTTCATTTACAATAAAAAAATCTAGAAGTTGGTAAGAGTGAGAACACAAGTATTTCAACCTCTTTTGTATTTATTCTGATTGGAAGAGTGGAAAAAATTTGACAGCAGCTCTGTCTAGCTAACCCATCCATACTGCTACTGCCATTACATAAATAATTTCACCTGCTGAAACGGTGCTCACTCCCTTGTCTTCGTGGGAGGAATCAATCACTGCCGGAATTTAAAGGCTGTCATCAACTTCATTCTGACAATGACTGATGCGGTTTGATGGGTTGCCTTTGATACATTCTGTAAAAGCACTGCTCATTCTGGTACATAGGTGCATCTCATGTTTCAGGTTTTCCTGCATTTTCTTTTGTCCATTGTTTCAGTAGTTTTATTAAAGGCTTTTGAAAGATGTTCTAGTTTATGAATGTTCTGATAATAAAGGGACATCTTAAGTCAACAAAGCTGTTTTTCAAAGAAAAATGCTTTAGGATACATTTTGGGATGATCAGTTTGTGTATACTAATGCATGTCATCACTTTGAAAATACTAACTATGCTTTCGTGAGTTTTATTATTTCAAAAGATCAATGTTAATTTGATTCCTCATGATGACCACTTTATATATCTTAATAAAAATTTAACCAGAACTCGAAAAACCTAAGATTGGCCAAAAATAATTTTATCTTGATAACTTTTTGTTGTTTAGGATGTTTACAGTTTTTTTCAACTGCTTACACACAAAATCTTTACTTTTCACACAATTTCTGAAACCTCTCACACTCAGACACTCAAACACCACACACCAAATCTTCAAAAGCATACACTAATTCTCTGCCTTTGACTAAGTTTTTAAAGATAAAAAATAAATAGATTTGTACTGATCTCTATTAATTAAATGTTTACAAAGAAATAGTAGGAAAAAAAATCTACTTAAATACAATGGAAAAATAATTTTCATACCCCAGTGACAGATATTGTTCTTGTTTTAAGCATAAACAAGACAATTTCTTCATTTTTCGAATATGACGCCTCCTCTCCCGTGGCCTCATGGGATAGTGAAGTATCCATCGTATGCCTACTACAGAATTCGGGCGGAAGCAGTAGGTCATCCGGGTACTCCTCGCCTACTGTTTTTCGAATACTATGAATTCGGACATACTACTCGCATACTGTTTTTCGCATACTATATAGTAGGGAAGTATGCGATTTCGGACGCACCCACTGGCTCGGCAGGCATGACGTGAGCAGACTCTGGCTCGGCAGGCATGACGTGATCGGGCCCTGGGGTAGCAGGCATGACGTTAGCAGACTCTGGATTGGCAGACATGATGTGATCAGGCTGTGACTTGGTAAATATGACTTGAGTAAACTTTAACTTAACTGGCATGATGTGAGCAGGTCCTGAAGTAACAGCCGTGACGATAGCAGGCCTTGGAGCAGCAGGCGTGACGATAGCAGGCCTTGGAGCAGCAGGCGTGACGATAGCAGGCCTTGGAGCAGCAGGCGTGACATTAGCAGGCTTTGGCGTAGCAGACATGACGTTAGCAGGCCTTGGTGTGGCAGACATGACGTTAGCAGGCTTAGAGGAAGTGTCGTGTTCCTCCTCCACGACACCCACAGTAAAAGCAGATCCACTTAACCATAAAGCAGAGTCTATATATTGTTCAACTGACCAGTGTGGGGTATTGCGTGGCATTAAACATGATATGTCCTTATTTAAACCAAAACGGAAAATGTCCTTCAGGAAAGTATCATTGAAGTCCACTCGATAACACAACTTACAAAAGTCTGCCACGTAATCCTCAATGGGCCGGTTTTCTTGACGAAGTTGAATGAGACGATCTGCTGGACTAATTTTAGCGGTTGTGTATTCTGTAAAGAGGAGTCCACTGGGGCGAGCGTAGTGAAGAACCCAAGTGCAGTTTATTTACAAGGTGCAATCCAAAATCCAAACATAATCCAAACAGACGACTTGACTAGAACAGACTTGGCATGGCATGAACAGACTAAACTCACCAACAGCAGGTTTCAACATCACTACACAACCAGGAACAAGACAACAACATGGCTACTTATAACAAACAAGGAGGGTCACATGACATGAACAAACCAATGGCAAACAAGACACATGACTAATACAACCAATCAGAACATGACACATTGAACAGAGGAACCAATAGCAAGGAGACAAGAGGGAAAGGGAAGCACGACACAAACAGGAACCATAACAAACTTCAAAATAAAAGACATGAAAACATGAACATGAAACAGAACCAAAAACAGACCTTACACATGCATTGCTTCACTGAACACCAACCAATCATGGGTTTAGAATAGGCCTATAAAAAATTATTTACACAACTGCTCATGGCTGCTTTATTTATTTTCTTTCATATTGTGTAATACTGGAGGGATCACGTGACCCTTCGACGGCGATGCAGGCTTAGTCTTTCGCTCTGCACACTTTGCCACATATTGTATGATCCTGTCAGTAAAATTTAAACCACTCTGCATTGGACCCATCATGAGTGCTAAGGCAGACAAAGGGGATCGGAAAAGAGAGATTGAGCAATCGCCAATGAAGAAAAAATTCAGAGATTCTGCCATCTCCAGAGAAGACCTTGACGATGCTATTGCTAGCGGCATTGAACTAGCATTTAAAGAGCAGCAAAGCACTTTGAATTCGGTTGTGAATTCGGCAGTAAGAGATAAGGTGGACTCTGTGCTTATTCCAGCATGGTGCGAACTGCATGAGGACATACAAGCGACCAACAAGTCTGTTAAAGAGCTATGAGAGGAGTTTGAGGCCATAGCTACCGAGACGAAGCAGACACGTGACCGGGTGGATTCTGTTCAGGCAGATGCACGTGAGGATAGGAGGGCAGTCACGGACTTAAGAAATCAGCTGGAGCGACTCACCGAGAAGATGACAGATATGGAGGATAGGTGCAGGAGGAACAATGTACGACTGGTGGGGCTGCCAGAGGGGTCGGAGGGTCCCGACGCAGCTGGTTTCCTCAGAGTTAATCTTTCCAAGTGGATTCCTTCCTTGAGGGGCCGTGACATTGAGATTGACCGGGCGCACCGTGTGTATGACGGAGGGAGGGGCTCCGATCGGCCGCGCACTCTCATCTTCCGTGTACTAAGATGGCATGACAGATCAGATATCCTGAAAGGTGCTCGGCAGGCTTATCTGGTGAAATGCGCACAGAACAATGTCACACTGCTATTTTTTCCCGACTTTAGTCCAGCTACAGCGATCAGGAGAAAGGCATTTGGTCCGGTTTTGAAGAAGATGACAGCGCTTGGTCTACAGCTCTTCCTCATCTATCCGGTGGTAATTAAACTACGGCACAAGGGTGAGCAGAAAAGCTTCGATTCTCCTCAGAAAGTGGAGGATTTTATCAGCTCCCTGTCTCAGCAGAAGTCGTATGCCGCAGCTCTGCAGGGGGGCGACGGGGGAACAGCGGCCGCTGTCTCTCCGGCCCGGCGGGAGGGGCTTGATGGCCGGGATGGTCATGGTCCTAGCTGCCCAGGAGGGGATGATGGCAGGATGGACTTGGACGCTTACTAAACCTATTTTTTGCTTTTTCTTCTCTCCTCTCTCCTACTGTGATATTGTCCCTATGTATCCGGTACAACGATCTCTTTGCTGGTAAGACTGACACTCATTTTTTCTTTTTTGGAGGGGACTAATGGAGAGTAGGTTTAATTAAAAAATATATATATTTTTTTATTTTGGCTGTGTTAGCCTTTCGGGAGACATGTCTTGCGTTGGAGTGGATCGGTCACGAACCATCACTATTTTTTGTTGCTCAGTCAGACCTATGTTCTCGGTAATGTGCGGTCTGAGTTGTTCCTTGTTTATGGTTGTCGGTTGTTCATGTTTTTATGTTGTTTTTGTTTTTTACAGCAGACATTTATACTTTTATTTATTTTACCTTATTTCTAAAGGGATTTTTCATCTAGGAGGTTTGGTATCTAAAATGCACATCAGCGTTTACATGTTATTTACAGAATGGAAATGCATACTCTAAATATTTTATCACTGAATGTGAATGGTTTAAATTCTGCTGTTAAACGAACCTGTGTGTTAGAATATTTACACCGTAAATCTATTTCCTGTGCCTTAATACAAGAGACACATTTAAAACAATCTGACGTGGCATGTTTCCAGAATAAGTATTATAAATTAGCAGCTTTTTCCTGTGCTCTTAATAAAACTAAGGGGGTGCTTATCCTAGTTAACAGGAAGTTAAATTTAACAATTGAACACCTTGGTAGTGATGAGAAGGGTAGATTTGTTTTTATCCGATGCAAAATATATAATAATAGGTTAGCATTGGTCTCTATTTATGGTTCGAATGAGACAGACAGTGCATTCCTTACACAGATTTCCAAAACTCTACTTGAGGAGATTGATTGCCCTCTAGTGGTGGGTGGTGATTTTAATGCTGTCATAAATACTGCTTTAGATAAATCTCAATCTGATACAACAGCCAATCCAGCCTCTAAATTATTGAATAAATTTATCACTGAGCTCAACGTAATCGATGTTTGGAGAATTCAGAATACTAAAGCTAAGGACTTCACTTTTTTTTCTAATAGACACAAGACTTTCTCTAGGATAGACTACATATTTCTCAGCCCATCTTTAATTTCATCTAATTCCTCCATCTCTATATTACCAATTTTATTATCTGATCATTCTGCTGTGTTGTGCAGTGTTCCTCTTTCCGATGTTAAAGCCAAGTCCCCTAGATGGCGCTTTAACATATCATTTTTAAGTAATCAGACTTTCATTACTTCTCTAAAATAATATATTAAGGAATTTCTTGAAATTAATATGCCCTCTGATGTGGATCCTCAAATACTGTGGGAAACGACTAAGTGTGCTATACGAGGTTTCTGTATATCTTTCTCTTCTACTCTTGCCAAAGCGAAAACTCACCAGTTTACACAATTAGAAAATAAAATCCAATCATTACAAAACCTACAAAAACAACATTTTACTGAGCAACAGGCTACACAGCTGTCCTCTTTAAAAGAAGAATATGATTTACTTTCACACTCAAAGGCGGAATTTATTTTACATAGGATTAGGCAAAAATATTATTTCGAATCAGAGAGACCTAGTCATTTATTGGCCCTTAGGTTGAAAGAATGCGAGTCTAAGGCATATATTAGTGCAATAAAATCATCGGATGATCAGGTCACCACGAATCCTGTGGCAATTAATGACATATTTAAAGGTTTTTACACAAATCTGTATAAAGCCGAAACAGATTTTGATTAACCAATTTGTAAGCAGTATTTAGATAAATTGGAACTGCCTCGGATCTCACAGATAGATAAAGAATCTTTGGAGGCCCCATTAAGTTTGGAGGAACTCCACGTCTCTCTAAAAAGCCTTCAAAAGGGCAAATCGCCGGGTCTAGATGGTCTCCCCCCTGAATTATATTTAGAAATTTGGGATTTGGTAGGGATACTAATGCTTAACTCATTTAATTTTGCAATTGAACATTGGGTATTTCATAGAGATCAAAAAACATCACTGATTTCATTACTTCTTAAAAAAGGGAAAGATCCATTAGATTGTTCCAGCTACAGACCGATTTCGCTTATCCCATATGATCTAAAAATCTATGCTAAAGTTTTTGCTTCTTGTATAAAAGGTAATTCATAGTCTGATCAAGGAGGACTAAACTGGTTTCATCAAGGGGCGCAATGCATCTGACAATATGCGTCGACTCCTTCATATTCTTGACTTTGCGGACTCCCACCCAACCCATTGTGCGGTCTTTTCACTCGATGCAGAAAAAGCCTTTGACAGGCTAGAGTGGAATTATATGTGGGCAGTTCTGCAATGTTTCGGCTTCAGTGAACACTTCATTTCTATGATTAAGACATTATACCACTCACCTGCAGCATCAGTCATAACTGGTAATATTATTTCCCCCCCATTCCCTTTACAGCGGGGAAAGAGGCAGGGATTTTTTTCTCTATGCTACCACTTTCTCCCCCTCCAGGTTACTTTAAGGAGATCAACTCCATAATTTCTAAGTTTATCTGGAATGATAAATGTCCCAGAATTAAACTTGCCGCATTACAACATCCTAATAATGCAGGAGGACTGGCTGTACCAAATTTTGAATTATATTATTGGTCGTTCCAGCTTAAGGCTCTTCATAATTGGGTTGATCCTCAATCTACAGTTTCATGGAGGGTGATTGAAGCTGACAAGGTTAAACCAAATAGACTTCAAGATATTTTATTTACTGGCACAGGAAAAAAAGGGGACAATTATAAATTTGGTCCGGTTGTGGCTAACTCTATTAAAATCTGGAAAACGGTTGAACGTCGGATAGGTGGACCCTTCAAATTTTGTAACAGTACTCCTTTATGGCACAACTTAAATTTTGTATGCGGAAATCGTCCATTTGCCCAACCCTCTTGGTCGTCTTTAGGTGTAAACACGTGCGCTGATATATATGATAACCAGGGCCTCTGTTCATTTCAGACATTAAGAACCAAATTTTGTCTACCAGCATCCGCATATTTTGTCTTTCTTCAATTACGTTCTGCTCTCAAAGTGTATGGCGTTCCGTGGGCATCTTCTATTTTCTCTCATCCTATATGGGACTGGATTACACCATCTGCTGGTCGGCCATCTGTTTCCTTAATATATAATAAAATTATTGATTGCATTACAAAACCTCTTTCTATTAAAACTATTTGGAATAGGGAATTATCTGACCTTAATTTATCTGTCGACTGGGAGAGAGTATGGTCTAATCTCAGTTTAACATCTAAAAATCTGGCTCATCGTCTTATTCACTTCAAAGTCATTCATAGAGCATACATAACTCCTTACAAAAGATTTAAAATGAAACTACAGTCAAATTTGAACTGCCATATATGTAACACTACATCATCAGGCACTTTTCTGCATGTTTTGGGAATGTCCTGTCGTCATCAGTTTATGGACACATGTAAACCTGGTTTTGTCATCATTACTGCGGATTGATTGGTCTGTTAACCCAAGTTTGTGTCTTCTTAATGATGATTCTGGTCTCTGTATTAGTTCAATGCAAAAGAGAATGTTGTTTGCTTTGCTGGTTTTACAGCTGCGAAGACAACAATAATCTAGAACTGGTTTACACCACACATGTGTAGAAAAACATATTGGATCTGTAACCTCCTGCAAATAGTAACGTGTGAATGTGCAACGGCGCGAGTCGGTGGGGCCAAGCCTTCGACCATTGATGCTTGGCAGTGTTTTTTGTTTGATATACGTGATTATATAAAGGAGTGACTTTTGTGTTTGTATTGTCCTTCCCTCTCTCCCTCCCTTTTGACTGGACTTTGAGATGTTGAGTATGTGTCTGTTGTTTTGTTTTGTTATATTTTGAATGCTGTGTTGTGTTATGTGTGAAAAAAAAAAAAATGTTGATAACAAAAAAATTAATAATAATGATAATAATAATAAAAATGGTTTTGACTGCGGTCTGGAAAAAACCCATTTAAAGGGTTTTCATTTTAAATCCTTTCAGTTAAAGTCATGATGACTGGTCCTAAATTTATGTAGCTAAAATAACTGTACATTGCTCCAAAATGTAACACTTCACAACAACGAGAATAGCAGTGTGAGAGAATTGCATGATTTAAATTAGGCCAACAAGATTTCCATTTTTTCTAGTAGGCTAATCTGTTAGTCCACATTGCTTAATGCTTATGCATCTTGACACATTTTTCTTAGGTCATATCACTGTCAATCTTGCTGCTTGTACATTGGTGTGTGGATTATATAGCACAGAAAGCGCACAAATAGCGTTTCCTTTAAAAAGCTGTTACAGTTCATCGCGATCTCACAAAGCTCCGTTATAGGCCTAATCAATGAAATGAAGCTCTCTCTACTGCACAATGAATCTTTGATTTACAGTACATCGTGTATACAATTTATATACAAAGTAATGCAGTTTTTATAAAGCCATCAACTGTTAGTATTTTGACAGTCACTGTGCTATGATTGAATATGCTTCTGTTGGATAGAAACTATGCTAATGTTTTGATCGAATGACTCGATTTTGAATTGGGTTTGCTGTGTTTTGATAGAGTTATATGTAGAAAAACGTAGGCCTATTCAGCATTTTGAAATGTAGAGTTTGTATTTATTTAACAAAATGTGGTTTTGGCCAGAAAATTAACTATTTGGCTAATTGTGTGATGTAGGTGTGTTGCTGTGTTAAGAGTTTAGAAAAAGTACTTTAAGTATTGTTAACGCTTGTTAGCAATTGAACAAAACTGTAATTGTCTTCATTGTTCAAGGCTACAAAAACAGAGCGCAACCACACCTATACGCACTGGAGAGGCTGCCAAATATCCTGATTACAGTTGCCACTGAATGTTTTCATTGTGTGAGAAAATTTTCAGTTGCTTGAGTCATGCTGAATGCGTGAGGGTTGGCAGCCTGTAATTATTATAAATTCGTACCCGCGCCTTAAAATGGGTTTGTGGTGTAGGCTACTCTCCTCACAGCACCTACAACAACAAGCAACTACAACAACAAGCAAGCAGTATGAATTCATTCGAAATCTCCAACTCCTAAAATGCTTGCGTTTTCTCATGAGATCTGGTTAAAGGCTCAAGGTTAAATCTGTTTCACCTCAGAAAATCATATATAAAAAAAATATAGACATTTTTTATAGGTGTAGGCTATTTGATATTTTTCCTACCTTTCTGACATAATTATTTCAAATGTACATCTTACTCTGGTTTAAAAGTTAAAAATTTTATCATTTGGATCTGGTTTTGTTTTCATATAAAAACATATGTTCTGACGTTTTGAGGCTACCTACAACTTTTTTTCAATTTTTGAAAAAAAAAGGTATAGAAACAGTTTTCACTTAGAAATTAGTCAATTTTACAATTACAAAGGAAAATATTTTGAAAAATGTTGAACTTCAACATTACCTGCAATCATAATGCTCTCAAAATATTTTGTGCTTGTTGGTGCTACTGCTATTGATGTATACTGTATTTGTCTTTATAGATCTAATTCCATAATGTCCTGCAACCACCACCTGCTGCTTAAAGTTTTCTTGATTTTGCTTGGTGCTGCACTGGCCATTTGTTTCATCCAGCTGGGGGCCATGGATTTCATGGAAACCATAATAGAATCTGGGTACTCTGGGTATCTATCCTAGTTTTCTGTCATTCAGAAGACACTTTAATTCAATGTGATTTGTAGTGCACTAGCATAACAACTGTAAGCGCTAGGCTGCATCTTGCCCTTTATTCATTAGACTACATCCTTTTAAATTTTCATTTGTTTTAATGAGGGACTTTTTTTGTTTCTTTTTCTTTCTTTTTTTTTTTGCTCAGCACCTCTCACATGTCATTTTCGTCAAACCAAAGTAAGTACAGCAGCAGCAGTACGTGTATGGTCACATTAGTGCTTTATTTCTTTTTTTAAATAAAAAGGCTTCAAAGTGTTTCACTTGGTTATTGCCTTTGTGTGTGTGTGTGTGTGTGTGTGTGTGTGTGTGTGTGTGTGTGTGTGTGTGTGTGTGTGTTTGTTTGTTTCACAGACTTGGGCCAATTCTCAGTACAAATCGTTCATCATGTTTCAGTAATGGTACATTTGCAAGACCTAGTATATCAGAAGAACTGCTGAAGGACATTATGAAACGCAGAGCAGAGGAGTACAGGCAACATCAACTTAGGTATATATATTTAAATATATATATATATATATATCTTGTCAAATGTATAAATTACATTTATACAATATAATGATCATTTTATGGTATGAAAACAACGTAGTGTAATAAAAAAAAATCATGGCTGACAAGATATATATATATATATATACAGGTGCATCTCAATAAATTAGAATGTCATGAAAAAGTAGATTTTTTTCTTGCAAGTTATTTCACAAGGTTAAACTTTCATATATTTTAGATTCATTGCATGTAAAGTAAAACATTTCAAAAAATTTTTTTTTTAATTTTGATGATTAGAGCTTACAGCTCATGAAAGTAAAAAATCAGCATCTCAAAATATTAGAATATTTACATTTGACTTTCAATAAATTACCATCCATACAGTATAAATTCCGGGTATCTCTTGTTCTTTGAAACCACAATAATGGGGACGACTGCTGACTTGGCAATGATCCAGAAGACGAACATTGACACCCTCCACAAAGAGGGTAAGTCACAGAGGGTCATTTCTGAAAGGTGTGGCTGTTTACAGAGTGCTGTATCAAAGCATATTAAAGGCAAAGTTGACTGGAAGGAAGATTTTGGGTAAAGGTGCACAAGCAACAGGGATGACTGCAAGCTTGAGAATACTGTCAAGCAAAGCTGATTCAAACACTTGTGAGAGTTTCACAAGGAGTGGACTGAAGCTGGATCAAGAGTCACCACACTCAGACGTCTTCAGGAAAAGGGCTACCAAGCCACTTCTGAACCAGAGACAACGTCAGAAGCATCTTACCTGGGCTGTGGAGAAAAATAACTGGACTGTTGCTCAGTGGTCCAAAGTCCTCTTTTCAGATGAAAGTAAATTTTCATTTAATTTGGAAATCAAGGTCCCAGAGTCTGGAGGAAGAGTGGAGAGGCACAGAATCCATGTTGCTTGAAGTCCAGTGTGAAGTTTCCACAGTCAGTGATGATTTGGGCTGCCATGTCATCTGCTGGTGTTGGTCCACTTTTTTCTGAAGTCCACAGTCAACCATCTACCAGGACATTTTTTAGAGCACTTCATGCTTCCTTCTGCTGACAAGCTTTATGGAGATGCTGATTTCATTTTCCAGCAGGACTTGTCAACTGCCCACACTGCCAAAGGTACCAAAAGCTGGTTCAATGACCATGGTGTTACTGTGCTTGATTGGCCAGCAAACTCGCCTGACCTGAACCCCATAGGGAATCTATGGGGTATTGTCAAGAGGAAGATGAGAGACACCAGACCCAACAATGCAGATGACCTGAAGGCCACTGTCAAAGAAACCTGGGCTTCCATACCACCTCAGCAGTGCCACAAACTGATCACCTCCATGCCGCGCCGAATTGAGGCAGTAATTAACGCAAAAGGAGCCCCTACCAAGTATTGAGTGCATATACAGTAAATTAACATACTTTCCAGAAGTCCAACAATTCACTAAAATTTTTTTTTTTTTTATTGGCCTTATCAAGTATTCTAGTTTGTTGAGATAGTGAATTGGTGGGTTTTTGTTAAATGTGAGCCTAAATCATCACAATTAAAAGAACCAAAGACTTAAACTACTTCAGTCTGTGTGCATTGAATTTATTTAATAAACGAGTTTCACAATTTGAGTTGAATTACTGAAATAAATGAACTTTTCCACGACATTCTAATTTATTGAGATGCACCTGTATATATATATAAATAATTATTTATAAATAAATATATAAATAAATATATCTTGTCAAACATGATTTTTTAAAATTATTATTACCACTACGTTGTTTTCATACCATAAAATGATCATTATCTCTTCAGACCTACCTTCATCTTTGTGATATTCACATGCATTTTGTAAGTTAATGTAGATTTCATTTATTTTTCACAGGATGGGGGCAAACTTGGACAGACTTATTATTGCACCAGCCAACTCCCCTCTCCAATATCCAATCACAGGTTTCACAGTATCTCCAATGCAAAAATCTCTAATACCAGGTATGCATATATGATATAATGTTGTTTAAAACGGCATCCTCTGCCCTGATTTTCAGTTACTTGCTCCTGTGTATTACTTAATTGTGTAGTATTTATATATTTTGTGATTGTATTTTATAAATGTCATAAAATAGAAAAAACTTATCATAAAGAAATATTTCTAAATACCAAACATTTTTAAGGTCTTGCTCTTCAGGCACAAAAGAGGGAGGTGTACAAGGTTCGTTTAGACAACAATCCTTTACTTTGTGCTCCTAAATCTTTTTTTAATCTAGGTGGTGGGCTGAAATGAGATAATTTTTTCATACTTCATTTACTTTCAAATACTTGGTTTGTCTTTGCTTTCAAATCATTTTAAGGATTTGGTCTGGTTTCAACTTTTACAGGCTTGGTGTGTGGGCAAGGGCATCGACTGTAGCCTAAATCCCTGTTGGAAATTGCTTTAGCCTGCAGGAACACTTAATTTGCATTAATCACAATCATGTCTGCAGGTGTCTTTGAGTGTGAATAAAGGAGTTCTCTCAGTGGAGGATGTTCTGGACGGAGATCAGGTGGAGGGACAGGGTCAGAGTAATCTGACCATCTCATCCAGCAACCTCACACATCTCAACGATCTGCTGTCCAGAGTGACCTACACCAGCACCATCTACCACATCAAAACATCAGACTTGTGTATGTACAGGAGAGACACTTAGACTCTTAAAATGGATAGTTCACCCCCAAATTAAAACTCTTGTCAATAATTACTAATTGATAATGTCGATAATGGCGGAGGACTGTCCCAGAAGAGAAGAAATAGTTGAATAAAGTTGTTATTTTGTTATTTTTGTGCTCAAAAAAAGTATTCTTCGTAGATTCATAAAATTACGGCTGAACCACTAATGTCACATGGACTACTTTAACAACATCCTTACTACGTTTCTGTGCTTTGATTGTGGTAGGAGCCTTGCTTTCTATGCAGGTTCAGAAAGCGCTCGGATTTCATCAAATATATCTTAATTTGTATTCTGAAGATGAACGAATGTCTTACGGGTTTGGAACGACATGAGGGTGAGTAATTAATGACAGAATTTTCAATTTTAGGTGAACTTACCCTTTAATAGATTCCAAAATGTTTTTTGCAGTGATTCCATAGAACAGATTCCCCAACAGTTCTAAAATTAACTATGTTTTTCTTAGTATGAAGAATATTTAATGATCTAAAGAAATGTTTTACAGTAGAAAGAACCTTTAGTGCATTGAAAAGGTTCCATGGATGTTAAAAGTTCTTCATAGCCAGTAAATAACCTTTATTTTTGAAAGTGTACAGTACAAATTAATGAGAATTTAGTCATCATTTATTTTTCAAATCAAATGTTCTCTTTAGTTCATTTCACTTTTGAGGACCATGAGGCCATGTTTCCCATCACAATCAGGAGACAAACAGTTCCTGTTCTGTATGGCCCAGGAAATGGTAAAACCACAAAAACACAGGATGCTTTCATGGCACCAAATATGCTTCTTAAATTAATGTCTGTAGAGTTTCTAAAACTTGCTAGTGAAATCCACCTTCTTCTCTCCATTGCAATTCAGATGTCAACTCACAGGTGACCATAGTAACCAAGACATTTCTGAGGTATAAGGAGCTGAATGTCCTCATCAAGAGTATCCGGATGTTTTTCCCAGAGATAAAGATAATTGTTGCGGATGACAGCCTGAAGCCTGAACCTATTACTGAAAAAAACATTGAGCACTACATTATGCCCCCTACACAGGCAAACACTTTTTATATTCTGGATTTGTGTTTACCAAAATGCTCTTCTATATTTACAGTGGTTTATTGGTATTTTCTGCCCTGCCGTTAGCTGATATGTGACTATTGATTACTTATTCACTGCTCTACTGTCGATGATTTGCTTTCTTCAGGGCTGGTTTGCAGGGAGGAATCTTGCAATATCACAAGTCACCACTAAATATTTCCTGTGGGTGGACGATGACTTTGTATTTTTGAAAGGAACCCGATTGATTGAGATTATGGATTTGTAGAGGTGGATTGAATGCTTTGTTATTTTAAATGAGAACTTCGGATAGCTTGTAAATTTGTTGAAGTAAATTTGTTTATAAAGAGTTGTTGTGTAATGAGATTATTTTGCTTGGGGTAGGTAGTGTATAGGGATCAGTATTATTTCAAATTTAAGTATGAAGAGGGAGATGAAGAGGAAGGCGGCTGCTTAACACGTGTTAAAAAAGGGTTTCATCAGCCACTTCCAAACTTTGAGGACTGCATTCTAGTAGATGGAGTTGTAAATTATTTTTTGGGTCGGACGGATGCAGTGAGAAGGGTTGGCTTTGACCCGTACCTGAAAAGAGTGGGTCATTCTGGTAAGTATTTACTAAATTTTGTCCATTGGTATTGCTCTGATTTTTTTTAACTCTATTTCCTCCTCCTAATGGTCAAGTCACTTTTATTTGTATAGTGCTTTATACAATTGTTTCAAAGCAGCTTCACTTTAATAAACAGAAGCATTACAGTGTTCATGTTCCACAATTAATCAAGCAGTTCTACAGAAGACAAGTTCAAGTTCATTGTTGCAAATTTCAATTTTGAAAGGAGTTCAATTCAGCCATAAGCAGCTCTACAGGCAATAGTGTCATTTTTCAGATCAAGTCATTTCAATAACGAAGTCAATGCTGTAAAGGATCTGATAGTGTTAATGCAGTTAAATCGATAATCCACACTGAATATTAATCTTTTAATATACTGTAATCTAGTTCAATGGACCAGGGTTATATTAGACTAGTTTAAAATCAGAAACATTCCTCACATACTAAACAATGTACTGTAGATTATCTATAATTAGTCCCTAGATAAATCTCATGGACTTCTGATGGCATTATCTCTTGTATCCATTCTTCTGCTCCATCGTTTCTTGTCATCATTGCCTTTCTTCAGAGTTCTTCATGGATGGACTTGGACAACTGCTGGTTGCTTCCTGCAAAGGCCTGTCCATTGGCCACCAAAGACATCGGCCTCGGGGGAAATATGCTTACTTCAGAACTCAGAAGAAAGCTGATGGGAGGAAAAAAGTATATCATTTCTTTAAGAACTATTTGAAGTACATACAGTTCTGACGGTCTTTTGTCCTCCTCTCCCATAAGACTGTTTTTGACCACAGAGGGAATATTCTGACTAGTGAGTCCTTGTATCAGATTTAGTTTTGCTCACAAGTGTGATTTTAAAAATAAATAAATGAGCCTGTCCAAACATGGGAGCATACTTTTTTTCTTTCTTTTTTTTATAAACATGAAACCAGCTGGAACCTCAGATTAAGAAATGTCTCTCTGTAGTTTAGTTTATTTGACCAACAATGGATATCAGTCTACATGTTAGTTTTTTCTGAGATGATTGCTGGCTGTAATTTCACGTTGTTTGCTGAGGTCTGCAGCGTCTCTGTGTCTGTAAATAAATAATAGATGATATTCTGTTAGTGTGTCTGTATAAGATGCCAGTGGCTCAGTGACTGCTAAACATGTTTGGTCACTATTACACTGGTAACATTTTGTAATCAATTTGTAAACCTTTACAGCATTGAATAAATGTATATCTATTATTTATATTTATTATTATTTTTCTTTTTAATTGACAAGGGAAAATGTAAATGAATACATTTGAATACAGATGAACACATCTGAATATTAATAACGTGATAGTATTGAACATTAATAAATTATAGCATTTGTCTCTTGAACAGTAATTAAAGAAATAAATAACACAAAATAGATGTAATGAATGCATTTTCTTAATTTATTTTTAATAGCTCTAAATTAAGTTTATAAAGGTTACAATTTTCTTCATATATATTTTTTTTCTTAATATAAGTTGAAATACATAAAGGAAATCTGAAAAACACTTTTTATGTTCAATATGGCTGGGGGGGGGGTGTCTTTGACCCTTTTCTGCTGATTCAGCACAATCATCACTAATCACTCAATGCTACTGTACACTTCAGCATATCGTCTGCATCAACGTAATATTTAAAGTCACATTGTTATTAATACATAAACAGAGCAAATATAATAAGGATTCTTTCACTTCCAAAGTGAACTAACTACATCATTTAAAAGTGATGAGCTAGAATGCTGGTAACAAGCAAAACTGTCACAACACAAAGGGACACCAGAGGCAAAGGCATGTCAAAACAGAACATTTATTGTCCAAAAACGAACTCAGGCAGTCTGTTGTTCGCTAGCCGGATCAGGCATTCGCAGAACAGGAAACTAACTCGGGAAACAAACTGGAACATAGAAGCAGACTTGACTTGAACGAGAGGGCGAACGGTCACGGCCAGAGAGGCGAGCGGCGACTTCCACAGGACACTGTATAGTCCGAAGGGCGGCGCCCGGAGGCAAACGATCCACTGGCCGCAAGCAACTGGGAGACTGGGCAGAGATCAGGTCAGACACTCGACAGGGCTCAACGTGATTAGACTGGACAGGATAGTAGCCTACTTGACAAGGACTTAACAGAGAGACGGTAGTCTAGAGAGAGAGCTGGCAGAATGGCTGCGAAGCACAATAATCTGACAAAGTAGTCTAGAAACACACAGAGTGAAATAGAGGAACAAATCAGCATCAAAAGGAAACAGGTGCCGTCATGAGCGCTGATTGTGAACGCGAACAGCGGAGTCTAGGAGGCGGAGCAAGAAATAGAAAGGAAAAGAAAACTGGAATCAAACCCAGCTCATGACAATAACAATTGGTATTTTACTATTTCATTATTTGTGAGTTGTTTAAATCAATTTGTCCATTCTAACCTTATAGGTACTACTACAATCTCAATTCCAGAAAAGTTGGGACGCTTTGTGAAATGCCATAAAATCAAGAATATTATTTGTTCATTTTCTTTAAGCTATATTTAATTGACTGGTCTCACCTGATACAAGACTTCAGCTGCTCAACAGTCCATAGTCGTTATTGTCTGCTTCTCTTTTTCATGATGGACCATGCATTTTCAATAGGAGACATCTGCTGGCCGGTCACATTCACATGTGTCTACGAAACCATGCTGTTGTAGCACATGCAGAATGAGAGCTGGCATTGTCTTGATCTAATAACCATGGACTTCCCATGAAAGATGTCATCTTGATGGTAGTATACAGTTGAGGTCGAAAGTTTACATCCCCCTTTCAGAATCTGCAAAATGTTAATTATTTTACCAAAATAAGAGGGATCATACAAAATGCATGTTATTGTTTATTTAGTACTTTAGATATTTCACATAAAAGATGTTTATATGGTCCACAAGAGAAAATAATATAATTGAATTTATAAAAATGCCCTGGTTCAAAAGTTTACATCCCCTTGATTTTTAATACTGTGTTCTTACCTGAATGATCCACAGCTGTTTTTTGTTGTTGTTGTTGTTTATCGATAGTTGTAAACATTTGACCTCAACTGTATGTCTCAATCCCAATATATGCCTCCACGTCAATGGTACCTTCGCACATATGCCAGTCACCCATGCCGTTTGCACTGACGCACCCATATCCCATATACTACGACAGACATTTGCTTTTGCATTTGTCGCTGATGAAAGTCTGGATGGATGCTTTGGCCTTTGAGATTGACAATTTGATGTCTGTTTTCCTCAAAAACAAGCTGAAATGTGGACTCATCTGACTACAGCACACATTTTCACTGTCTTTTTGACTATCTGAGATGAGCTCAGGCCCAGAGAACTTGCTGGCGTGTCTCTGCCTAAGATTGATCAAGTCAAGTCAAGTCAAGTCAAGTTGAGCTTTATTGTCATTCTGCTACATGTGGGGACATACAGTGAAACGAAATGTCGTGCCTCACAGGACCACGGTGCTACATAAATACAGACATACAACAATGAAGTAAAACACTATAAACCTATACACAACTAACCTACTGACAGATTTTGACTATGAGTATACTATATATAAATGTTTACCCTATACAAACTAAAGATAAAAGATAAAAAATAAAAATAAAAAATACAAACTATACGAATGCTTCACATAAATACTGTACATGTGCAGAGAGAAATATTGTGAGTCAAGCAGCTGGCTGGGGAACAGAACAAGATGATTTGTAGTGCATGACCATGTAAACATACATATATTGCTGAGTCTTTTGTGGGATTGTGTACACAGCAGTGTGTGAAAAGTGTCTAGTGCGCATAGAGGAGAGTGTGTTACTACAGGTGGTTTGAACAGGCCCACTCACCTGTGTGTAGCACACTTTGCATTGCACAAAAAAGTTTCATACAGTTTTTTCTTTGGTGTGGTAAGGTTGGGGGGTGTTTGGGGAGGGGTGGGGGTGTGGGGGGAGATGGATGGTCCATGTTTCAGGAGGTAGGGGTTTGTATGGGGTTTCAGGGGGGGGCGGGGTGATTTGAGTTCAGGGCTCTCACAGCCTGGGGGAAAAAGCTGTTGAGCAGTCTGGCGGAGCAGGCTCTGATGCTCCGGTACCATCTTCCTGATGGTAAGAGCTGGAAGAGACTGTGGGTGGGGTCCTTCACGATGCTGTTGGTTTTGCTGGAGCATCGTGCAAGGAAAATGTCCAGGATGGATGGGAGAGGGGCACCGATGATCTTTGCAGCCGTGTTCACTGTCCGCTGTAGGGTCTTGCGGTCTGCTGCACTACAGTTCCCGTACCAGACAGTGATGCAGCTGGTCAGCACACTCTCAATGGTGCCCCTGTAGAATGTGGTGAGGATGGGTGGAGGGAGACTTGCTCTTTTCAGCCGGCGGAGAAAGTGTAGGCGCTGTTGTGCCTTCTTGGAGAGTGACATGGTGTTGGTGGTCCAGGTGAGATCCTCTGTGATGTGCACCCCCAGGAATTTAGTGCTGCTGACTCTCTCCACAGTCGAGCTGTCGATGGTCAGTGGGGGGTGGTCAACGGAGTTCCTCCTCCTGAAGTCCAACACAACCTCCTTTGTCTTCCCCACATTGAGGGACAGATTGTTAGTGCCACACCATTCAGCCAGCTGTGCCACTTCCTCTCTGTAGTGCGTTTCATCGTTGTTGCTTATGAGACCCACCACTGTTGTGTCATCAGCGAACTTGATGATGTGGTTGGAGCTGAACTTGGCAGTGCAGTCGTGGGTCAGCAGCGTGAAGAGCAGCGGGCTGAGCACACAGCTTTGATGTATAGATGTATAGATTTGATTAGATAATTGATGTATAGATTTCTCCTTGTGTAACAGATTGTGCTGCATTTCTTGATGCAGCAGCAGACTGTGTTAAGTGACAACAGTTTTTCACAGTACTCCCAAGCCCATGTGGCTATGTTTAACACCACAGCATGAAGGTTTCTCCTACAATGCCATCTGAGGGCTCAAAGGTCATACATATTCAACTGAGGTTTCCAGCCTTGCCCTACACAGATTGAGATTTCTCTGGATTCCCTGAATCTTTTCACAATATTATGTATGGTACTTGGTGAAAGACCTAAATTCTTTGCAATTTTTCATTAAGAAATGTGATTTTTGAAATTTGGCACAAAGTGGTGAGCCATGATCCAGCTTTGCAAAGACAGAATGCTCCGTATAAAACCAATCATGATACCATGATCACCTATTACCAGTTCATCTGCTTATTGTGGACTGTTTCAAAACAGTTTAACTTAGACATTCTATAACCTTTTCACTTTTATTATGCCTCTGTCCCAACTTTTGTGGAGTGTGCTGCAGCCATCAAAATGAAAATACATTTAAGATGGTCAGTGAAACCATTGGAAATCATTTAATTGTAACTTTGTCAATTAAATGAAGGTTAAAAACATTTAACAAACCACAGGATCTATTGCATTTATCATCCCAACTTTTCTGAATAATTTTAATCAATTGTAACAGCACTTATTATAATTTCTTCTTTACTTTAGGTTATACCATGGTCTCTACGAAAAGAAACTGTGGATGATGTCCATATTTGAACCTAGCAAATGCGATGAGCTGAGCCGTTGAGTTTGCCTGAGATAATCTATTCCCGGACACATTGTTTTCCTATGAGGAATCAACTTTCTTTTGTTAAAATTCACTTTATTTCACTTTGATAGGAGAGCTTTTTTGTTGTTGTTGCTTTTAAAAATAATCTTTAATTTATATAATATATTTTAGCCTTATTTTTTTAGAGAGTCAAAGAGATAACTGATGACTAAAAATCTAAAGTGTTTGTGTGTGTGAAATGTGTCTAGTTATATTAAATTATAAAAAAAATTAAAACAAATAAAACAAATAATAAAAATAATAATAAAAATACCTAAAACTACATAATTACTAACTATAATTGTTGGAAATTGCAACAATATAAAATAGAAATAGAATACATTTATACATTTTAAATTTTAATTAAAACAATAAGTAAACAATAAATAAACAATAATATCCTGGCCAGAGGAGAAACTGGCCCCCACTGAGCCTGGTTTCTCACAAGGTTTTTTCTCCATTCTGTCACAGAGGAGTTTTTGGTTCCTTGCCGCTGTCGCGTCTGGCTTGCTCAGTTGGGGACACTTAATTTCTAGCGATTATCGTCAATTGGATTTCACAGATACTATTTAAACAATGACATCTCCGAATTCAATAATGAAATGCCCTTAACTGAAAATTGAGTGTTTAATCTTATTATTATACATTACTGACACTCTATCCTCCAACTTGATACTGTTAAGATCTTTGACACAATCTGTATTGTTAAAAGCGCTATATAAATAAAGGTGACTTGACTTGACTTGACATGTGTTGATTTATTTTCCTTCTCTGTGTGTGGGGATGTGTATGCGTGTATTTCTCTCTCTCTTTCACTCTCAGGTGGCTCCGCTTTAATTGAACATGCCTCGAGACCCAACTCTGTATTGGTTGACTGTAGAAGAGCATCCATTGAAAATGGCATGTATACTGACTTGGAGAGAGGAGGGTTGTGTCAGCCTGTTGAGAGAGAGCAGTGGTGTAGCTTGTGATTGGTGAATTGTACATTGTGCAGTTATTGGGAGAGTGAACAGTGGTGTAGTTTACTTGTGATAGGTGAACTGTAAACAGTGTATAGCTCTTTTTCTTTTTTGTTTGCCATTCTTAGAAAAAAAAAACTTACTGGATGATTGTTGTATTTAGTGTCCCTCCCAATGCTTTCTTTTCCCATGTAAATAATGTACATACAACTTTTCAGTACCATTGAAGCACGTTATGGGTTAGATGTCATTTTTTTGTTTGTTTTTGGTATAGTCAGGAAGATAGGTAACAGCTTATTTCACAGGACAGGTAGCTGCAAAACTGGGTTTAGTTAGTGGCTGTTTTGTTTATTATTTTGGCTTAGCCCATCTCTGAAGATTTTTACTTCATTTAAGTCTTTCTCTAAAAGAATTGAAAACACAAGACAACCAAATAAAATGAAAAAACATCTGCAACGGGTTTCTTTCAGAGCATTTATTCCTTATGTCACCTCTCTCTGACCTAGACCAAGGGACGTAACATGTATAGAGGAAAAAAAATGTCTACATAAAGGTGCGTTCACTATTGCCCTTTCTGATCTTTAACAGACAACCATAGGAAGAAGTTATATATGCTAATGATGGAGTGTGGTTTTGCTTAGTGTGGTTACCTTTTTCACAGTTTAACAGTATTGTCATGTTTCATGTAGGAAGATGATTAGAGATAAAGATTTTTATTATAAGAGAGTCTGGGGTTTTGGTGGTTCTACTCATAACTGTGTTCCCTTTGCCCATTATTCTCTGCAGATTTTCCACTCCTTCAATTTGTTAATGCATTATGTTACCATTAATGTGCAAGAAATCTGATACACATCTCTACCTCTAGCTTGGTGGTACAATGTAACTGTAAAGTGATCAGCTCTGTTCCACCCACTGGACAAGGATGAGCCGCATATCTCAAACATCTTCGAAAGAGAAAGCAGCTAAGATTGGGAGGTTTTAAAAAAGACGACTTCTAAAATGGTCATTTCATACTTGTAAGTATATCTCACTTTTGTCGGGTGTCCATATGTGGTTCTCATTTTGCTAATTCATAAGTATGTACAAGAGAGGCTGGATCTACGGTAAATGATGATAGAGAAGTAGCGATGATGGCTTTTGTGGCTACTGTTTTTATTGATGACTAAGAGATGTTTGCACTTAAGCAGAATGCTTCGACTATTGCCTTTCATGCTAAGGTATTGTCTTAACACCTATTCATTTTTAGTACAGATGATCAGGTTAGATCCACGGTCAATAAACAAAAAACAATGGCTGCCAGACATGTTAAAAAAGGAGTGACATCCATTCGAGATATAAGCTCATGGGCGGCGCTCAAATACGGTGCAGTAATGTGACGGGTGATGCAAGTAAACAATGTCAAAAATGCATTTTTTTCGTGTTGACGTTTGGAGCATTTATATTAAGTGTGTATTTGACAGCCGTTCATTTGGCACAGATATATGCATCAAACAACCGGAGTGTGAATCTCAGCTTGTGTGGCCTACTCTTCCCTGTTCCTTCTCACTTCACCAATTGCTTTGTGTTTCTCTCTGTTTTATCTAATAAATGTGAAAAATATTGCTTAAAGGTATAGCTCACACATAAATCTGCATAAAATGTACTCCCACTCAGGCCATCCAAGACGTGGCAAAATTTCTACATGCTAAATTTCTCCAAATCTGTTTACATAAAAAAAAAACAAAAAAACTCATCTACATCTTGGATGGCCCGAGGGTGAGAAAATTTTAATTTTGGGGTAAAATATTATTTTAAAAGCAAAAGAAGTGTGTACATGACACAGCTGTTTAAAAGCCAGTTAACTATAACACTAACACTAGGTTAGGTCACCAAAAAATTTAATCATTTACTCATCTTTGTGTTGTTACAAGCATTACATTCATTTTGCATGTTTGGCATTCATTAAAAAGTTCCAAAGTTTCTATGTACAAGTGCTCCAGTGTTACTGTTATTGCTGTGTGTAACTGTTCTTTCAGATCATCCCCATAATGAAGTGCTTGAGATACATCCGCCTTATATTTGTCCTCATTTTTCTTGGTACTGCACTGAGCATCTACTTTATACAAAGTAGCTTGTTGAAAGTCAAGAAAAGCACACTTGCACACCGGTATGCATAGTCCTTTCTTCATATTTATTTCTCTTAGTCTGTATTGGTTTCTTGTTATTTAGAAAATTCTCAAAATGATTTGCACTAATCTTAAAGCAACCTGTGCACTGTGGTGATTTTAATAACAGGGTGTTTCTTCAACTATGAGCACTTCTAGCCCTCTGAATTTTTGCAACAGGTCTCAATCATGTTCCTGGAGTATCCCCTATAACACTGTACATTTTTGGATGTCTTCTTCAACTCATCAGTTCATTAATAGAGTAGAGTTTAGTTCCAACCCCAAATAAACACACCTGAGCCAGCTAATCAAGGTCTTATAGGCATACTAGAAACTTCCAGGCAGGTGTGTTGAGGTAAATTGGGATTAAACTCTGAAGGGCAAGTGGTTGCCTTCGAGACTGAATTTGGACACCCCTGCTATAAAGTAAGGTGACCAGATATGCCACCTCCAGGGGACACATTCTGCCCAGGATTTCTAAATTGCCTAAAATAACAATCAAAGTACCGCAAAAGCGATTAGAAAGCACAAGGAACCATCTGCTCTGCTCTCTATCGCTCTCACGGTACTTAGAGGTCATACAACGATTGATTTGTGTAGCGCAAACAGCCAAAACCTGGTTATTTTAGGCAATTTAGGAATCCTGGGCAGAACTTGTCCCCGGGAAGTGGCACGTCTGTCACCGTACTGTATTATTGGGAACAACTGTTTAGGATATGGTTATATGAAAACAATGCACTAAAATTGAAAAAATAAATGTTTGAAAAAATGTTAAAATGTTTTGCGTATAGATGACAATGTTGTCAAAATGATCCCTGTTCACACAGATCTGTGAAAATGACTAAAAACGCTGTTTAGCATGCATGCCAGGTCAGTAGTTGACGATGCAACTTGGTTTTTAGTTCAGATTCGTATTTCACAAGTATTTTTTTGTAGTTTACTTGGAGATGATAATGTATCATTTTCAGCAACTTGCACTTTGAAACCCATTTTGCAAAGCTTGCATTTTCAGGCCCCCAAAACAGCGTTGTTGTGTAAATGAACCAAAAATAATACAAAAGTTTTCGGTTTTTAGTTGAAAATGGTGTCATCTAAATACATAAACTCTCTTAAAGAAAAAGTTCAAATTTTCTGAAAACAGCTGATCAAAACATCACAATAATCCACAAGTAAACCACACAACTACAGTCCATCAGTTAACATCTTTTGAAGTGAAGAGTTGTGCGTTTTATTAAACTTTCGCTTCCGGCCAAAATACCAGTCCATAATCCATAATAATGCTTCCTTTCACATCAAAATCCACCAACATATTTGTTTAGAACTGTTTTATGATGAATAGAGGACCCATATTTTAGCTGGAAGCAAAGTTTTAAAGTTAAAAACGTTTCACTTCACAAGATGTTAATTGTTGGACTGGAGTCTTGTGGATTATTATGAGGTTTCGATCAGCTGTTTGAACTCTCATTCGGACGACACCCATTCACCGCAGATGTTCCGGTTGAGCAAGTGATAGAACAAACCAAGATGAATGTTTAATGGCAAACATTCTGAAGATTAGCAGATAGGCTGTTGATTCATTAAATAATAAGCTGTTTCCTCATAAAAGCAGTTAATTCAGCATAGTGAAGCTTCTCCTCCCTTGACATCAATTTAAAAGTACTGTATTGTACTTTTATTGGTATGAAAGATAATCCAAGACAAATCACAAAGAACCACAAACACAACAGCTTCTCATACACACAAAGACAACAGCCGACAAGCTAAACTGAAAACAGAGGGCTATAAATACACAGGTAAGAACAAGGAAATACACACAGGTGGACTAAATCAGTAATTAGAAACAAATGAGAAACCAAGGACATACACAGAAAACTAGAACGCAGATACAACAGGAAAATAATAAACTTCAAAACAAAAGTCCTAGGAAGGAACATAAATGCACTGAACACAAATGGTCAATCTAAATCAGGGGTTTTTGGGCATTAAGTGCCATTTTAAATTTTTCTGGTTAAAATAGTGCAGAATCTTAAATATGTCTGAAGCATTTTAATTTTCATAAATTATTTTTTTAACTTTTCAAAATCCTAAAAGTTTCATTTTAATGTTTAGATTAGACTACGAATAACAGATTTACAGTGTGATCCTACTGAACACCACTGTATGTGTGTGACAAGGCCAATTGTGCATTAAATCTGTTCAGTTTAATCTCTGTTCTATATTAATAAGCTGCTTTAATTGATGTACGCACACACACAAACACCACTCGCAAATAGAGATTGTTGATTGCACTGCGTGCACACAGAAACATTCAGAAGCACAGAAACGATAGCACTGTATAACTGACTTCTGTTTTAATTTTTCCTGTTATTTTTTTTTTATATTCCCAAACGTGTTACATGCACTTAAAGATAGCCAGCATTTATAGCGGTGATTTATTTATTGCTAAGAGCTATAAATGCAGAATGAAAAAAAAGGGGGACATTTTTTTCACAATTGATACTGACCTTGTTTTACCTTAATTTTCATTCATCACATATTTCACACACAGATGTTAAATTTTAGGGGAAAAAATACAGTACAGGAAATTATACTTTGATGGGAATGACAGCATAGAAAATATGCAATTTGTGTAAAAAATAATCATCACAATAAATACGGTCAGGTACGTCATCACTTTAATTTATGCTGTAAAGGCCAATTCACATCTTAAGGCCAATTCACACCATGCCAACAACATATGCAAACCCACGCCTACAGCTGACAAGAACAGTACAGGCACCGAAAACCACAGATTCAACATGTTCAATAGGTGAAAGTAAGTGCCTATTGTCAGCTCTTTATACCTCAGGCACCAACAGAGGGAACACACTGATCTGACAAAACTCGACGAATGTGTCCGTTGCCGTCTGCCAGTTCAGTGTGAATTGGCCTGTTGACATCAAATGTTGATGACCTGGTAATTTATCACTGCTGATGATTATGGTGACTTCTCAGGGCTGGTTTGCAGGCAGAAATCTGGCTGTATCTCAACTCGCAACTAAATACTTCCTGTGGGTTGATGACGACTTTGTGTTCTTGAATGAGACACAGATCGAGAGATTTGTGCAGATTATGGAAGCGGTTCCAGAACTTGATGTTGTAAGTATGAATGGATATTCTTTTACGAACTATTGAAAAGTCTTTTAGCAATATGTACTTGTTGTAAAAGCTCTTTTTCTCTGATTAGCTTGGTGGTGAGGTGTCGGGTGACCAGTTCTACTTCATTTTGGAGTATGACGAGGGAGATGAGAGTGACGGTGGCTGCCTAAGACGTATTAGAGGGTTTCATCAACCACTTCCAGGTTATGATGGCTGCTTTCTAGTGGATGGTGTTATTAATTATTTCTTGGCAAGGACAGATGTTGTACGAAGGGTTGGCTTTGATCCGTTCCTCAAGAGAGTCGGTCACACCGGTTAGTGTACCAAATTTTACTTCAGTAAAACCTCTTCATTGAGTTTTTTCAAACACATTTCATTCTTCTAATGTCCTCCCATTTCCATCCATTCTTTATTTCCATGACTCATCTTTGAACATCACCACTGACTTCAGAGTTCTTCATTGATGGAATTGGCAAGTTGATGGTTGCCTCTTGTAAAGGACTTTCTGTTGGTCACCAGACACATCGGGCACAGTACAAATATGACTCTTATAGGAATCAAGGAAAACTTGAAGAGGAGCGAAAACTGGCTCACCATTTCTTTAAGAACTATCTTAACTACATCAAGTAATACTAATAATAATAATAAACTTTATTTTGTATAGCGCCTTTCAAGGTACAACTGGCGAACTATCTTACACAGAAGAAAAGATTAGAAAAAATCATCTTAATACTCTAGAATAAACAAGGATAAACTATGAAGAGGCAGCTTTCAACTGCTCATTCTTAAGAACAGACTTACTTTAACAGTCAGCCTGTCTGATCAATTAGTAATAAATTCCATATTAGTTTTGGTCACAAAAGTACTAGCTATAAGATTTTTAAGTTAAAATAAGATTCAGTGTATAAGTTCCAAGTTTTCAAGTTAGATAAGTAATAATAATAATAATTCTTAGTGATTATTTTTGAAAACAGTCGAATCTGATTATCGATTAATCACAAAACATCTTCCAGTCACGTCACCTAATGGATAATGCAAACAGCAGAGGACAGAGAGTGAGCTGCATGACCTAAGTTGACATAAGAATGTGTTCTAGCAAGCGCTTCTATATTCATTATTAATATTCATTATTCTCTACCTCATACTGACCATGTCATTGCACACAGCACTTTCTGTGTTTAGGTATTTTATTTTTATTTTAATTTTTTTGCTATTGCTGCTACATGACAACCATGTACAACCTGTTTGCACATTCCTCTCTTGTACATTCCTGCTTATCTTAATATTTAAGTCTACAGTATACTGTCATGCACATTTTTATATTTTATATTTTGTTCTTTATATCTTATTCTTTACTTATTTCATTTTATGTATATTTCCTCTGTGTTTGTATTCTATAATATTTGCACTGTCCATGGAGCGGACCTGACTCACATTTCACTGCTGGTTATATATTCTTTATATAATCGTGTATGTGACAAATAAAAATCTTGAATCTTGAATCTTCTAACAAATGCATAAGCATAACTTGCCCTGTTAGTTGCTTTGACCGATGCGTGTGCAGCATTTGAGACCAATCTGCATAATGGCCCATCCAGACAGAAAGTGAGTCACTGCTAAACACAGACTGCACTGAACACAAGGTGCTCATGTGTGTAAAATAAATGAAACACAATAGAATAGGACCACAATCATATTGACTAAAACATACATTGTGGTAAAATATTTGTTGTTGGACATTAAATGTAGGTTTAAAATTCTACATGTAACAAGTGTTATTAGTAATTGTTTTTAGAAGAGCAATAACAGTGTTGTGACTGTTTTAATGTAGTGTAATATAATTACTACTGTGTGTTCAAATGAATGAATATGTAACGCTCCTACCTCAGTTAACATTTAATCTGTGATTTTTTTTTATATTATTTTCATTTTTTAGAAAGTATAGTTTTATTTTAACCATTTTTGCACATAATGTATAGCGTAGCCTAGAATACAGAAAATAAAATGTGGCTTTTTTAAAAAACTAAATAATTGACAGATTAATCAATTATCAAAATAACTGTGAATGATGCCCTACTAATGTTTAATGCAGCTGGTGCATATTTATGATATTTCTCATGCTAATTATTTATTTAGTAAAAATAAAATGTATTTATTAAATTTTATTGTAAGCCCAATCTATGGAAAGTAATTTCGTTATCAGAAAGTCTTATTTTACACTCAAATGTTCGACAGTAATTTCACTTTTTTTTCCAGTATAAAATGTTTACATTTACCATGTGTTTTAAAGTTTTTCATGTCATCATTTCATGTACAATACAAAATGTGTAATAAATATATATTGTTTTACAGTGTTAGGGGTAATGCATGAAAAGTAACACGAGTTACGTAATCAGATTCCTTTTCAAGTAACTAGTAAAGAAACGCATTACTTTTTAATTTAGAAGGAAATATCTGAGTTACTTTTACACATGAGTAACGCCAGTTACTTTGTTTCCCATGTCTTGACTATCAGCTCTTGTGTTGCCATGTTGAGAGAAATCGGGAGAGAGTGCAGAGGCTGTGTGAACATCATGCTTACTGTAGTTCTAGACTAAATATGAACATGTATTTACTCATCTCACCTGCACAAAAACAGATTTATTGTTCCTCAAAATGAATAAAAACAGTCAAATGCAAACTCACCTGCAATAATTAAATGTTAAATAAGACTAATATCATTTATGTATTTAATCGCATTTTATTGACCAATGTCTTTTCTACTGGCCTTCGATGATCCAATTCAACCATACTAAGCAAAAATGTCACATCATTTTTGTTATTGCTGAATAGTGTTTAACTTTCTTCTCCTGTGTCATATTCTTTATGCGATTTGTTTGAGCGGCGCCCTCTACTGTACAGACATGAATTTACATTTCCTTCAGCCTGAGGCATATTCATTCCCTTTTTTTTTTTTTTTCGAAAAGGCTTTTACATATGTAAAAGAAGAACTGTTAATAACAAACAAGTAAGCCCTGCCCAGATGTAAAAGGTAACTCAAAAGTAACGTAACACATTCCTTTCCATAAAAAGTAACTAACATACTTAGTTACTTTTTTAGGGAGTAATGCAATATTGTAATGCATTACTTGTAAAAGTAACTTTCTCCAACACTGTTTAGTTCCATAACCATTTTTAAGTGTCCATGTAAACAACAGCCATATCATTCATGCCAGGGAATTCAGATGGGACAGTCATTGGCATTGAATCAACTAACAATTTATTTTATTTCATTTCATTTAAAACAAAATGACAGTACTGTGTTTTTTTTTTTGACTTATGAATATAAGCTATCACAAAAAAATCAAAGAGCAAACAGGAATGGGAAATAAATAACCATGCTCAATATTTCACAGTGAAATTCAAGAGTGAGAGTGACATCTCTGAGTCTAATCTCTTGGATTAAGGCAGTCAAGACCTTGTGATGGGATTAACTAAGGTGACGCACTTAAGGCAAGAGGCTTGACTCCAGGATAACAGATCACTCAGACGAGGCCTTTAATTGGTGTTGACATCACAAAGATAAAATACCAAATATAAGATCCTTGTAGGTCAAGGATTGCATTTCACAGTCATTGTGCATTTCAGTTCATTCTGATTGTATTGCTGCTTAGAATGGTCTGATTGTCACTTTTCTGCCTACAGATAGATTGTGTTACGGGACAGAGACTGAATCAAAGGAGACCTCCAAGTCAACGGTCACATGTTACTTGTCTGGATCTCTGTCAAGAGAGGTTACTGTATTCATGTGTCTTGCCTTGAAAATGTGATTAAAATGAGTGGTAGTGATTTAGATTTATTTTTAATGTCACCATGCCAGTTATCTCCATTATTATTGTCGATTATAATAGATGATGAACTGATATACCAGCTGGGCTGATTAACTGGCCATTTTGAGTCTACTAACTTGTTGATGGAAAATAAATTTTAATGAAACATTATGAACCATAAATATCTAAGAAATGTTGTAATAAATGTTTGTTTTTTTTGGGGGGAGGCTTGGGGGGGGGGGGGGTTGATGAATGCAATATACAATAAGTATTTATTTAAGAAACTGTGTAATTTACATTTCCAAATCTTTTTGGGAATTTTGAGTGAATATTGTACACAGTATTTATTTTCAAAAACATTTTTTAATACATTAATGTTTCCACTTTCTTGGGGGAATATTGAGTGTTATTTTATTATTGAGATACTATCTTTTTTCATTATCTTTTTTTTTTTTGTATTTTCATTGTAATTTCAGATAAAGGTTTCGTAATTTTGTGTTTTGTCATTTTTATTAGTTATTGTTTTGTTTGTAAAATACGCCTCTCTCTTTCTCTCTCTCTCTATATATATAGGTATATAAGTTTATATTTATATTTCAGTTAATGTTTATTTTAAGTTAAATGTATCTAGATGTAGTTATCAAAAATAAGCCAAATATTGAGTAAATATTGTGTAGTACTTATTCATCAGTATTCAGTTATTAATTTCACTTCGGAAATGTTATGTACATCTTATTTGTGTTGATCTTATTAAATTGAATTAGGCATATATAAGAATTATGTGTGTGAACAGTGTATTGTCAGCCACCCTGCTCCTACTGTCATTGAAAACCCCATAGCAGTCAACACTTTGTTCTTCTGGAAGTGTTTTGTGTTAACAGGATAATTGACTTGGTAATAAGATTGCTCACGCATTCAGTCTGTCATGTCCAGGCCATCTGCTTCTTATTCAAAATGTATTTGATGTATTTAATTTCTTAAATACATCAACTGCACAGATCTGTACAAACTCCATTTTTTCCCATGGCACGTTACATAAAATGAAATCTTGTAAGAAAAACAGCCCACATGCACTGACAAATAAACCGCTCTGCCTTGATTCCGGGTGATTTGACCTCATTAATTACCAAGATGGCTTAAGCTGATCAGAAATCTGGATGAAGGAAGTGTGCTTGTTGAGGATCAGTATCCACCCCCCTCACCTCTTACCATCTGGAGGTGATCCTGAAGAGGCGACGGTAGCAGACCGAAGTGCTCAGTTCATCACCAGACCCTAAACCCTGTACATGGTCCCTTAAAGTGCAGAGAGCGACCCGTTCCCTCCGTCGGCTGCCCCACTGACCAATAGGTAAGTGAAACAACCGGCGCTCTAGGTGACAAATCCGTATTATATTCATAATGAATATATTTTAAGGTTTAATTATAGGAATGACAATATACATATAACTATACAGCCAGAAAAAAAGGTAAACATTTAAATATAGTAAAAGCTATGAGGAATTGTGAATATTGTAATGTAATCTTCTCATTCAAAATGAATTGCTGCAGTTGAACAACATCTTACCCCAATGACAGAACCATAAAGGTTGAGTTATCACAGTTGTTGATCATATTTGTTAGCATGATTCTCCATAAATATGTCCATGTACAGTACACATTTACTTCATCATGCTTATCTGGGAAATACTACTAATGATCTTGACAATATTATATCATCATTTTAGGTGACATTAACTACAGTAACCACATTTTATAAATATAATAAAATACATAAATAGCTAGGGCTCGCAGTATACTGTAGTTATGGTAGAATAGAGATTGCAAGCATTTATGACATACACTTGTTGATTATAATAAAATATGATTTAATATTAGGAATTTGGTGCCTCAATCAGAATTTAAAGAGAGAAGACTCAATGAAAAACATTGAGAAAAACAATGACACCGCTAAGACACGACTAACTTGTTGTTTTATGACCAGTTTAAATTGTTTTGTGATGTTATTAAGTTATCAGCCCCCCCTCATCTATTTAGTTGATTTAAAGTATCAACATAGCAGTCAATTTACAACTGTGGCTCCAATTATTTTATTTTCATAATTAGTGGTTTAGTATTACGTGATTCTTGCATTAAACCTGTTCCACTCGCTTAACTTCTGAACAATAAAACCAGTTTTTCCAGTAACACACAACATGAACATTTCTGATTAATTGGAACATGTCCCATGTGTCATAAAGCTTTTAAACGTGGTCTTGATCTTTAAGGACACATATTGCAGCATTAAACACATTATGAACATTATTTTCATCCTTTTAGAAGAGTGATCTTTAAAAAGTGTGTGAATGTCACAGATTTAAATGAATGTGACCCTGTAGCTTTTTTTTTATATGTTCTCAGGGCAAGATGGCACGGGATATGTCCGATAAGGACATCCTTAAAATGGAGTTGGAACAACTTCAGAAGGAGGTGAAGAACACTAGAGAGCCTGTAAGTTCCTCTGCCTGCTGATTGGCCGCCCAAATAAATATCTGTCAAGTTCTTTACATCCTGCCACCCTTGCATTTTTTGTTTATTAAATATTTGGCTTTTTCTGAGGATGGTAAGAGGCAAAAGTTTGGCATACTTTCCCTCTTTCCTCAGGTTTCTAAAACCGCAAAGGAGATTTGTGAATGGGTAGAGGCCCAAGCTGC
The DNA here is from genome assembly GCA_027422415.1 of Schizothorax lantsangensis. NCBI lineage: Eukaryota > Metazoa > Chordata > Actinopteri > Cypriniformes > Cyprinidae > Schizothorax > Schizothorax lantsangensis. Next base: position 31,641,851 of record CM049840.1, read on the forward strand.
AGAAGATCCTCTCATAAAAGGAGTTCCTGAGGACAAAAACCCCTTCAAGGAGAAGGGTGGATGCATAATAACGTAGCACATGTGATTTCTTGAGGCAAAATTATATGAGGATGTTTTACTTTGTGCAAATGAGAGCTGTTTAGCAGTCTAATGAGGAGTGAGCACGCTGTGCTTAGCTTTAGCATCTCCACTAGACACCATAGAGACTGCATTAGCCTACTTGAACAAATACTTGACCTTACAAAAAGTATTGGTTTGGGCTGTGTGTATCTATTCTTATACTGATGATTAAGAAAGGGAGCCCTCTTGAAGCAAACTCTTTGTAAATAAAACAAGTAACTTCAGAACTGAAGTACTGTAAATCCATTCTCGTTTCATAAACTTTCAAGATGTGTCTATACGAACAAATTTGCCGATCTGACCCTCTCATTTTGTAGAGAATATTCGTTGCATATGCTAGATTTGAATTGGCACTGTAAAATTAATAATCAGAATTGGGGGTTCAAATAGGCCTCTGGCTCATTATTTTACTGTTGTTGTTTTTCTTTCCATCTTTTCTTTCTACTCATAAAACACTGAAAGGTTTTTATTTTTGTTTTGACATTGGTGTTTTCGTGCCATGAGCAAACATAAAAGATTTTTATCAAGAACAATGCAACTGTGACTTTAATTCAGCGACTTTAAATTAAGCGGCGCAAAAATAAAGCAAAACTATAGACTCGCGCTCGAAACATCGCAAGGCACTGCCGCTCCTGCTACGCGCTTGCCGCGCCGCCCCTGCTTGCGCCATGAGCAAATGAGATAATCCTCTAATTTAGAGGTTTTGAATTTTTACTTCAGGCGTTTTCCCCCACCTGAGCCCGCCCCGCTTTCGATTTCAAAATGGCGGCCGCGTAATTAGTACATTTGATGCAGCATTTTTGTTTACTTTGTGACAGCACTTCCCTTAAACCTGTCTCCCAGTGCTGGATATACTGCGAAACAGCTGAGAAACACTGACTACCACATGTGAGTAAAACAGTTTACACTGGTAAGGGTGTACCAATAAGGTAAAACAGTCTGCTTTATGTGACAGCCATGTGTGTAGCCTAATGCATGTAGAAACAACGTAGATTATCACTGATTGACCAAGACACTCAGGTAAAATTCCATTTTAATATTAGGCTACGTTAGGCTTTACATTAAATACTCCAATAGATGAAGTAGGCCTAAATTAATGAGTGTATAATAATTAAACATTATTTTATTATCAGTAACTTTTCAAGTAAGGCCTATAGGCTATGTTCAGTCTGTATTATTATTAGACATTGTTTTTATAAATGTATTTTTTTACATTTTAGCTACATTGTATGCATCACCTTATCAGTGCCTGTTTCTCTATATTGAGGCCTCTATTCTCTATCTGTTTCTCACCTCTAGGAGGCAGCATTGTAACATAAATGGGGAGGTATGAAGCTGTAGTACCTTAGTAAGAGAAACGCTAAAACTGCTTCCAGAAAGGTGTTATTTCAGAGACCGTCTTTTCCTTGGAATCTAGGCTTCGTGTTTATTGTAAAGCAGTTTTTGTTAATTGTTTTTAATGGAGCATTGCATTGATTTGATTACTTAAAGTTGCTTTAACGCCTTTGTTTTGTCATATATGTAATTTTTGGCTTAATTTGTATGAATAATCTGAAAAATGATAAATTAACAAGCAACTCCTTTACGAAGTGAAGGAATTGACATCATAAACTCGTAATTGCCCACTTGAAAAAATAATATAGTAATTTATAGTAAATATACTATAGTGTTTTTGAACCATACTATAGTAAAGTGTATTATACTGTATATATTATAGTATTTACAACACTTTGTTAATGAATGCTACAGCATACTGTAGTATTAACTATAGTGAACTGATAAACTGTAATAAATACTGTAGTGTAGTATAATATACCCTATAGTTGTAGGAAACTTATACAGTATTGGGTAAAGTAATTTGTTTATATTACTATAGTTGTTATATTACCACAGCAACAGTAGAATTACCACAACAAATTAATTTAAGTACTTTACTATAGTATGGTTCAAAAACACTATAGTATTTACTATAAATTACTAGGCCTATAGTATTTTTTCATGTGGGTGTGTGTTTTTTCTTAAATAAATGATCAATCGAAGTCAATCAATCAATCCAAATTAGGAAAACTATCTTGGGATTTGATGAAAAAATCGGTAGTGATCAGGTTATAGCTCTAGAGCGCCATCTTCAGACTCAACATCTCATTTACATCTCTAAAATACACCCAAAAGTGTTTTCAAATCTCTATGTGAAATGTCTTTCCATTTTATTATATTTTAGAAACAAACCCATTTAACTAGTCAATCACTGAGAATATTTAGCTTAGAAATAAGCAGCAGTTTGGAGAGCAAACAGTGTTTCTTGTCTGAAACCTGCCTAAATCAATTTGTCTTGGATTTGTGAGTTTATTTACGTGGGCCCCTTGGGGCCCGACACTTACTTTCACCACTGATAGTGTTATCCTTGTAAATCTTTCGGCGAGTATTTGGACAAGGCCTGGAATCAAAGGTGTGGTGCTGAGCCTGTGCTCTGGAGGACTAAGTGGACATTTCCTTGTGAAACACGTATAATATTAGCCTGAGATGCAATGAATGAAGCCTTTGTCAGAGACCAAACTCCACTCCTCTCCCTTTTGCTTCTCTCTGACTCACTCACTCTTTTTAACATACTATAATTTTCGAAGCATCTCTGTGTCTTTCGGATATAGCCTTCTCTAAAATAACCTTCATTTATTTTTAGGAAAAACTCTCACAGACCTCACTCCTGTATTTTTCTCCTTCTTTTTCCATTTCACAGCTATGCATAACTTTGTGGTTGGTTGTGTGTTACTGTGACTGAGTTCAAGTTAATCACTAATTAATTTAAAACACTTTCATGTTTGACAGATTGGCCCCAAAACACCATGACCTCAGTATTTTAGCTCAATACATGTTTTAAAGTGGAAAGAGAATGGGAAAACACTGAGGGCTACAGGATGTAATTAAGCAGTCTAAAATAGTCTTGAGAGCATGTTTGGCCCTCAGTGGTTTAAATGCTTTTCCGCCCCTTTAGATCTTAGCTCAGATATGAAAATTAATTATCCTTTTAATTTGTCAGGGGGGATTACGTGTAACACTTCACTGAAAAAAAATAATAATTCAGAAATTGCTAGTACATTTCACAGAAACTGCAAGTAACACACTAAATTAAACATTACATTGTTGTAGAAAGACTTAAATAAAACGTAGGCTACACCAATAATCTTTAAAACTTTGGAAAAAAAATGTTTTGCAGTGTACATAGTTGAATTTCACCAGAATAATCTTTTTTATAGTCTGTCCCTGGATCACGGTGCTTCCAGACTTCATGTTTTGGGGCCTGACTTACTGTGCATGCTCAGAAGGAGAGAGCGGTTCATGGTGGTGAGCATTTAGGAGCGTAGGAGGTTTCTCTGGATTGTCTGTACGCCACGCATGTCAAACCCACCGCAATACATAATTAGCCTGTCTTTGCTGGGCAGTGCCAGGATATCTATAGCCTACGGTGGCTTGCTGTAATTCATGCTCTTTATAGTCTAAATACTGATTCAGAGGGAGGAAATCTTGCTGAGAGAAATATGAGGTTTTCAGTCGAGGCAGTGAAGCACGATGATAAAGAAGATTTTTTAATCTTTCGGTGAACAATTATCGAAAGAACCATTTTTATAGTGTGAAGACTTTTAATAATCTAAAGAACCTTTTCCAATTATGTCAAGACCTGGACGTTAAAAGAACCCAGATGCCACCTGTTACTTTCTTCGCTGAAGATGATAATGAAAATTTTTTTTTTTTTTCTTTTGTCCATACAAAAGTCGATGACATTCAGCGTTGCTTGGACTTCAGCGTTCTGCAGAATATCCGCTTGTGTTCTGCAGAAGAAAGAAGGATATGTTTAAAACAAAAAAAGTAAATCCTGACAGAATTTTAATTTTTTGGTTGGACTATCCCTTTAAGTTTTAATGATGTTGTGCCATCCATTGCTGTTGACAATGCTGTTTTAGTTACAAAGTCCCAAGAAGATATAAATCATATCTTCAAGAACAACAAATATTATTTTGTTTCTTTGTGGACTCTTTACATGAAACAGTTCAGCTGTACTGCTCTAAACGCAATGCTCCATTATTATAGTGGTTTTCTAATAACAGCCATGTGTGTGTGACTCGCTCTGATCAAGAAGGTCTGATTTCTTGGGTTGTCCTCGAACAATCTGTGTTTCTTTTTTTGGTTGAGAACAAAACTTGCAGGCACTGTATAGAGAGCACAGACAGCACTCTGTCAGTGTTTGTCAGGTAACCAAAAATGCACAGAGTAAATCTGATTTCATATCAATTGGTTACACCAAATAAAATCATTTTTATAGGTCAGGTCATTATAAAGATCCTGTCATTAAAGTAACTTTGTGAAAAATTGTGGAGAGTGTTTGTTTAGGCAGGGTTGATGGAGCAATGTTCCTTCCTTAAATAAATGCAAACTGAAAGAATGCACATTTGTTGAGGCGACTGTAAAAGGAATGCAATTGCTTATTCTTTTTGTAGCAATTTTGTGGCTTATCATTTTGTGGTTTATTACATGTACTTTACATACATTTTCAGTAAAATCTGGCCATAGTTTATTTTGTTTTGCCTTGCTTTGTTTTATTTAGCTCACCAAAAGCGGAATATTCTTTTATTTACTGGCCAAATTTGTAGAGCTAACAGCTAAGGTATATTTTAAGGTTTGTAGTAAATAATAAATTAGATTTGAGTCTATTTCCCATGCAAAACTATCAAATGGCATTGCAAGATTTGGAATATAAACTACTGTTCAAAGGTTTGGGTCAGTAAGATTTTTAAAGTTTTTCACTGTATTTTTGATCAAATAAATGCAGCTTTGGTGAGCATAAGAGACTTCTTTCAAAAACATTTTTATGATACAAATATACTCTTGGTGTATTTCTTTGTAATTCACCATCATTTTTCTTCTGTTATACTTCAGAGCAGCCAGGATATACTTCCTGAATATACCTTTTGTGTTATGAATTCAGGTTTCAGGTTTGAAACGAGTAAATGCTGAGTTTAAATTTTTGGGTGAACTATTCCTTTAATAAAACATCATCAACTATAACTTCAGACATAGAGGAGGGAATCAGCTCAGCTCCCAGCATGCAGTTTCTAGGCCTGATTTCTGAATCTCCTCCCTCACATCAGCAGAAGGGAATGTTCTTCCCTCTCGCCCAAGTACTGGCGCGTCTGAGCATGTGTGTGAAAGAGAGAGACGCTGAAACTGGCATGCGTATAGGATCCTTTTCTGCTGGCTCTCTCTTCTCCAGATGTGGATCTCCTATGCCCTTTCTCATTGGCTGATCCAGCGCTCTGACGAGACTTCCAGCTGTACGGCATCCAGGATGGGCCACAGCTGTTTCCAATCTGTGTGCTTTTCCAAAGGGGAGAGGAAGCTCAAGAAGAGGATAGGACTTTACTCTTCCCACTAAACAATTTATTAGATCATCTTAGAATACTCATTAATTGGTCAAAGCAAACAAACAAGCAAAAAAAAAAAAAAAAAAAACATTTAAGCAAATGTCATAATAAGGTTAAAACACTTTTTAATTACAACTGTTGCTGTATTATTACTATATTATATTATATTATATATATATATATATAGTGCCTTGCAAAAGTATTCAAACCCCTTCATTTTTTTTCATGTTTTATGTTGCAGCCTTATGTTTTGCTTTTAAATGACTTTTTTCCACATCAGTCTACAATCCATACACTATAATGACAAAGCAAATAACAGGTTTTTAACATCTTTGCAAATAAAAAAAACTTAAATGAATCCATTGCACAAGTATTCATACCTATATCTGGGACAGTTGAAATAGGAGCATGCTTGTAAATGTTACCACACTTTGAGTGAAGTTAACCTGTGGCAAATTCAATTGAATGGGTATGATTTGCTATATATACATACACATACATACACACTACCATTCAAAAGTTTATGGTCAGTAAGATGTCTTTATATATATATATATATATATATAAATTATTTTATTCAGAAAGGACTCAAAAAATATTAAGCAGCACAGCTGTTTTTGACATTGATGATAACAGGAACTTTTTTTGAGCACCAAATCATCATATCAGACTGATGTAATGATGCTGAAAATTCAGCTTTGCATCACAGGAAGAAATTATATTTTAAAATAAAAAAGCATACAGTTATTTTATATTGTAGTAATAGTTTTTAACAATATTACTGCTTTTACTGTATTTTTAACCAAATAAATGCAAAAAATTTCAATGTTTATTTAAATTTAATGTTTATTTAATGTATCAACAAATGTCTGCTGAGAACAATACTCCCTCCAATACAGGAGAGATCTGGACCAATAAATTAGGACACATGTTTACCAAGACACAAGGAGAGAGACAAGAGAGAGGCCTGTGGAGTGGTAGAAGCTACTCAAACTTCCCCATTTATATCCACATTGTCTCTGAATAGGAAAAATAGCTGTGAATGAGTTGCCATACAATATTACTATATACTGTACAACACTGTTTGCCTGCTGGAATTGATGTTTTTGAAAGAAGTCTCTTATGCTCACCAAGGCTAAATTTATTTGATCAAATACAGTAAAAATTGTGAAATGTTACCATTTTTGTATTGTAATATATTTTAAAAATAAAATTAGATTTTTTTCATTTAGTTTCACATGGTCCTACAGAAATCATTCTAATATGCTGATTTGCTGCTCAAGAAACATTTCTTATTATCAGTGTTGAAAGCCGTTGTGCTGCTTAATGTTTGTGGAATCTGTGACCATTTTTTCAGGGTTCTTTGATGAATAGAATGTTAAAAGTTCTAAAAAATTAAAACAAAAATATCTTACTGTCCCCAAACTTTTAGCTGGTTGTGTATCTTATAGTATGTGTACTAAACTTATATTAAACAAAACTGAACAAGCCTAGAATAAACTATTATGAAATATATCAATGTTAGACAGTCTATAAAACAGAAGAGTTCACAATTTGGACATTCTCCCCAAAACAGATCTCCTGTTTGAAGCTCATTATAAGTTTACTCAATAATAACAACAGCAACGATTTGTCCTACAAAGTAACCTCTTGTTAATCTTTTTTCTCTTTTAATCTTAATCTGTAATTAACTCTAGTGTTCTTTCAAACTTAGTTTCAGTCTCACACTCAGACGGAAAACAGAGAAGCTGTGAGGGAGAGAAGAGCTGGTGTGTTATTTCTAGAAAATCCTGAGAAACACTGATCTTCGCCGTGCCGTCTGCACCGGACATGTCAGGCCAGCATGACTCCAGCAGCCGCCCTGTGGGTGGCCGAGTGGAACTAGACGACACTGAATATTTCACAAAGAGATGAAACATTCAGAGTATACCAACAGAGTCTTTCTAATTAATGTACATCTTGCCTTTCGATATCTGATATAGTATTTGCTTCTAAAATGTTGCTTATTTATCTAGCATTTGAGATCTGTTTTAATATTTATCATCTGTTTTCTTAATCAAATTTGCTCAGTTTGGAAGAAATCTGAATGATAGAAGACACAACAAAATTATGGCTCAAAACACTATAATTAGTCTCTACCACATTACCACACGTCCTTATCCTCTCCACCCACACAGGTGATGCCTGCAGGGCATTAAGTGTGTGTGTGTGTGTGTGTGTGTGAGAGGTTATTGGGTGTGGATTCATGCATGATGATTGACAGAGCAGCGGTTATTATACTGGTTATATATCTGTTTAATTCCGCTTCTCTCTCTCTCTTCTAGTTGTGTACTTGTTTGTTTGACAGCAGTCAGTATACTGTGGGAATCTGGTTGGATGACACTATTACTAAACTAACAGCAGCCTTGTGGCTTTTTCCTCTTTTCTATCTCTTTCCTTTCATTCCTTCAGACTTGCTTTCTTTAATTTCATTTTCCATATTATTTTCCTTTTATTTCATCAGATTTTGTATCTCTTCACTTCTGTCCCATTAAGCATTTTATTTTTTAGGATCACAGATCCACATGCATGAAACACTTCAGTACAAAAGTGCTGATTTTGGATAATACCCTTTTACTTGCTTTTAATAATTTCATCAGGTGTTCCAGTCTCATCTCAGATTAGTTCTCTTCATTTGAAGCTCTCAAGTTTTTGTTTTTCAGTTATGGATGGCCAGTAGAGGGCGTCAGTCATGCTGTTGCTGTGTGTTTCACTGCCGTTATTGAAAATAAGTTAATTTTTCTCCTTTCCTTTAGTTTCAGATCTGCTAATCAGTAATATCTAGTGATGTGACATTTGAGATTTTAAAATCTTGAAATATAGACATGATTTAAGAATGTGAATGGGATACTGTACTGAGTTTAGCTTTTACTTCCAAAAATAAATCTTCCTCACTATCTCGCCAGACTGACGGAAATTTATGAAGCATTCTGTTTTAAACAGACAATATGTTTATGCTGCAATAGATATGGCTTGTATTAAGAAGAAACGAGTTCTGTATCCTCATTAAACTGACCCAGGCCTGGGACTTTAGAATTATGAGGATTGTGCAAGAATATTAGCCTAAATGAAGGTCAGTAAGAGATAGGAAAACACTCGCTTCTATTCTGTCAGGTGAATTGACAGCACTGCTTAGCAATCTTACATAACGGCCTTCCAAGACTCTGATCAGATTGCAGCACAGGAAGAAAGCTAAGGAGAGAGGAAAGTGGGAAGATCATCATCCTTCTTTCCAAAACCCGCTGAGGAATGTCAGTAAGTCTGGAGGAGAATGAGAGATTCCAGCTTCTAAGTGCTGTTTTTTCTCAATCAAAGCCTCTATTCTCGCCCTCCATACATAATTATTAATCATTTTTAAAAGTTTAAAAATAAATCCCTTAATTTTTTGCCCACAATGGCAGGATAAATTATTGCATTAAACACAACAAAAGAATGCAAGTTATAAACAACAAATGGCCTGTAAAAATCTGATTGATGAATGATAATTGGTTGTTTAATTCTTTACTCAGTGGCAATTTCAATCTAGATTAATAGTAATTCAAACAGATTTGTCTTGGGAGCGGTTGTGGCCTAATGGTTAGAGAGTTGGACTTGTTACTTGTGCAGGTTCGAGTCTCGTTGCTGGCTGGGATTGTTGGTGGGGGGATTGAATGACCTCTCTTCCACCTTCAATACTACGACTGAGGTGAGACCCTTGAGCAAGGCACCGAACCCCCAACTGCATTGGCTGCCCACTGCTCTGGGTGTGTGTTCACGGTTGTGTGTGTTCACTATTGTGTGTGTGTGTACTTAGATGGGTTAAATGCAGAGCACAAATTCCGAGTATGGGTCACCATCTTCTGCAATCAAAAGTATTGAAAAATATATCTAATCGCGCAGGAGGACTGGCTGTACCAAATTTTGAATTATATTATTGGTCGTTCCAGCTTAAGGCTCTTCATAATTGGGCTGATCCTCAATCTACAGTTTCATGGAGGGTGATTGAAGCTGACAAGGTTAAACCAAATAGACTCCAAGATATTTTATTTACTGGCACTGGAAAAAAATGTGATAATTGTAAATTTGGTCCGGTTGTGGCTAACTCTATTAAAATCTGGAAAACGGTTGAACGTCGGATAGGAGGACCCTTCAAATTTTGTAACAGTACTCCTTTATGGCACAATTTTAATTTTGTATGCGGAAATCGTCCATTTGTCCAACCCTCTTGGTCGTCTTTAGGTGTAAACACGTGCGGTGATATATACAGAGGTGTCAAGTAACGAAGTACAAATACTTCGTTACCTTACTTAAGTAGACATTTTGGGTATCTATACTTTACTGGAGTAATTATTTTTCAGCCGACTTTTTACTTCTAGCCTACTCCTTACATTTTCACGCAATTATCTGTACTTTCTACTCCTTACATTTTAAAAATAGCCTCTCGTTACTCCTATTTCGTTTGACTTGTTTTCCTATTCCGGCTTGTCATCGTTCAAAAAAAAACTAAAAAAATCATTCCGGCTTGTCATCGTTCAAAAAAAAACAATAAATCGCGCCATCCGGATAAAGTTAATTTGATTGTGGTTGGATGAGAAGTATAAACGTATACCATTCCGACACCCTATTGGTTTGTACACGATCCATCGCACCTGCACATGACACAAATCACGTCACACTCCAGCAAGGACATAGCCAGTGTTGGGGTCGTTATTCAAAAAAGATTATTTCTTAAAAGTTATTATTTCTCCACTACTGGCTCATTTATCAAACGGGTGCTTTCTCTTCGTCCTCCGCAAATTAAGCTACAGTAGGTAGTTCGGTAGAGAGACGTTTGAATAAATTAGCGTTTGCGATTGACAACGCGATTGACAATGTTGTGATAAGTAGGCTATACTAACTTTGTAACTCGTTACCCCCAACACTGGACATAGCAGACGTATGTAGCCAAGTACGAAGATGACCGTGGCAGAGACTCAAGAAGAGAACTCGAGGATTATGAGTTATTATTATTTTTTTTTTTTGATTAATCACTTGGATTAATCATTCATTTTGACAGCACTAATGTTTATTGTATATAGACTACCATACAAGGGTAATTGTTACGAAGCCTGCCCTGGATACCAATTTTCTTGTCCGTTGCCCTCACAGTTTCCTGCAGCTAAGCTGGATGTACATTTACATTCCAATAAAGGTTATTGATGACATGCCTCTGACGTTTGACTTTTTGCACCATTACAATACTTATAGGCAACTAGTCATCATATATTCCGCTCCACGAAACATGTTAATACTCAGTAGTACACATATATGGTTTTTTAATGTATTTGCCTTGTACTAAAATGCGTTCATTTTTTTCCAACATAAATTCCATTTATGTCCAAAATTTTCAACATTAACATTTTAATATAACATTATAGTCATTATGGCCTTTAGAAAAATGTTTTTTTGAGGAGGTGGGGTAGTGATCAATAGGCCCCTGTGGTGCGGCCTAAGCTTTTGTCCTTAATGGCTTTTTTTTCCTTACATTACTTTTACTTTTATACATTAAGTAGTTTTGAAACCAGTACTTTTACACTTTTACTTGAGTAAAAAGCTTGAGTTGATACTTCAACTTCTACAGAAGTCTTTTTAAACCCTAGTATCTATACTTCTACTGGAGTAATGAATGTGAATACTTTTGACACCAGTGGATATATATGATAACCAGGGCCTCTGTTCATTTCAGACATTAAGACCAAATTTTGTCTACCAGCATCCACATATTTTGTCTTTCTTCAATTACGTTCTGCTCTCAAAGCGTATGGCGTTCCGTGGGCATCTTCTATTTCCTCTCATCCTATGCGGGACTGGATTGCACCATCTGCTGGTCGGCCATCTGTTTCCTTAATATATACTAAAATTATTGATTGCATTACAAAACCTCTTTCTATTAAAACTATTTGGAATAGGGAATTATCTGACCTTAATTTATCTGTCGACTGGGAGAGAGTGTGGTCTAATCTCAGCTTAACATCTTAAAATTTGGCTCATCGTCTTATTCACTTCAAAGTCATTCATAGAGCATACATAACTCCTTACAAAAGATTCAAAATGAAATTACAACCAAATTTGAACTGCCATATATGTAATACTGCATCATCAGGTACTTTTCTTCATATGTTTTGGGAATGTCCTGTCGTCATCAGTCTATGGACACATGTAAACCTGGTTTTGTCATCATTACTGCAAATTGATTGGTCTATTAACCTAAGTTTGTGTCTCCTTAATGATGATTCAGGTCTCTGTATTAGTTCAATGCAAAAGAGAATGTTGTTTGCTGGTTTTACAGCTGCGAAGAAGACAATAATCCAGAACTGGTTTACACCGCACATGTGTGGAAAAACATATTGGATCCGTAGCCTCCTGCAAATAGTGACGTGTGAATGTACAACAGCACGAATCAATGGGGCCAAGCCTTCGACCATTGATGCTTGGCAGTGTTTTCTCCTTAATGTACATGATTGTATAAAGGAGTGACTTGTTTTGTGTTTTTCTTGTCCTTCCCTCTCTCCCTCCCTTTTTGACTGGACTTTGAGATATTGAGTATATGTCTGTTGTTTTGTTTTGTTTTGTTTTGTTTTGTTATATTTTGGATGTTATGTTATGATGTTGTGTATGAAAAATAAAAAATGTTGATAACAAAAAAAAAAGTATTGAAAAATATGACACTTTTTTTAGTTGTTCAAGCTATATATAAATATTTTTGGATGGATGTACTCCAGTAGAGAACGAGTCGGTGACTGTTTGAGTATGTTGTTACTGAACTAATATTTACAGCTGATTGTAAGTGATTTGGGAGTCTGTAATGCCTGTCTTCAGCAGAGAGGGAAAGAATGAAGGCACTTTAGTTATGCTGCAGGCAGGTAGAGGCAAGTAAGCAGCCTCAGAGAGTCAAAGGGGAGATTTAAAGGTGTAATTCTATATCACTAAACCTATAGTCCTTTATAGACCTCCATGTATAAACTATTAAGACTTGAAGACACGTTCAAAGGTTTTCAGGACTTGCATGCTGGAAATTAGAGGGTTTTGCTGACATGATGATTTTACCATAACAATTAAAGTGAAAATGAAACCGAATGAGACGGTTTAAAGTCGGCACAGTTGGTGTACATGTTCATATAAATGTAACACAGTGGGGTCCAAAAGTCTGAGACTACCAGTGAAAATTTTTCATTAGATTTGGTCTCCTATCACATTCGCTGCTTCTTGTTCTCTACTCACCTTATTTTCTGATGGTCCAGCCTCCCTGCTCTCCCGCTGTAGGTGTGTGAGGGTTTGTTTACGTTATGTCCATGTATGGAGCTAATCTCTGTCCCCCTCTCCTGTTTGTGTGTGAGATTTGCTTTTTTCAGGGTCTCACAAAAAGACTGTTAGCGCTTGTGTAAGGACCCAGTCAGAGTTTGGGCTGTTGAATGAATGAGGGTCCAAAACTTTCCCAGTTAGAACTAGAAACATTGGGCATTATTATCAATTTTCTGTGGAAATAATTTATATGTGTGTCTGTGTGTGTATGTATATATGTATGTATGTATATATGAATATCATATACACACTACTTTTCAGTTTGATGTCAGTAGGATTTTTTCAAATGTTTTTAAAGACGTCTGTTATGCTCATCTAGGCTGCATTTATGATAAATAAATGAAAAATACAATAAAAATATTACTTTTGTGAAATACTATTACAGTTTAAAATAACTGTTTTTATTTTAATATATTTTAAAATGTAATTTATTCCTGTGATGGTAAAGATGTATTTTCAGCATCATTACTCCAGTCTTCAGTGTCACATGATCTTCAGAAATCATTCTAATATTCTGATTTGATGCTCAAGAAACATTACTTCTTATTATCCATGTTTATAACATTTGAGCTGCTTTTTGTGGAAACAGTGATTCATTTTTTTTTTCAAGATTCTTTGATTAGAAAGTTCAAAGGAACAGCATTTATTTGTAATAGAAATCTTTTTACCATTATAAATGCCTTTACTGTTTTGATCTATTTGATGAATCATTGCTGTATAAAAGTATTCAGAATTACAAAACATACTGAACTAAATATGTGAATATAATATAAATATAGTACATAGATAATAGTTACCCAAGTTCCTTTTTTATTCAGAACATGATCAAATAATTAACCTGACAAATCTCTAGTTTATTTGTTTTCCCTCAGAAACTTTGAGATTAAACCAACCAGTAATTTGGTCATTTCAGAGAGTTACAGAGCAAAAAAAGTGCCATAAACCTGAGGTAAAATGTACATTTTTAAAGTTGCAATATTTATCATATTTAAAAAAAATCTTATTTTCAGTTGCAATAAATGGCAAATATTTGATTCAGTGTATTTCTTGTTGACATATTTTTGCCAGATGTGCAGATTACTTAGAAGAAAATACATGGTCTGTTATTCCCCAAACTTTCCTTCCCGAGTCAGAAAACCAATAGTTGACCGACTTTCTATTCCAGAAATTACAGCAGATCAAGACATTGTGCACAAAGAGCCGTTCTTGAGCACCGAATGTCATCAGAAATGGTGTTTTCATGGATGTCATCTGTGTAGTTCAGTGTAGTAACTGTGGAGGATGAACTCGCTGACATTTTTAATAGTTCTAATGTTTATTTACCTTTAATTCTATTCTTTTCTTAAATCCTCCTGACCTCTTTCTGAAGAGAGATCTACTTCAAGGCGTGTGTCTGTCTTCTCTTCACTCCTCCTCTATGAGTTCGACTTCAGGACATCTGCTCCCCCCCCCCACAGTTTTTTCCCCTTTCATTACTGTCTTCCCTCATACTCTGACATACTCCTAGTGTTGATGTGGCAGTAGTTTAGCTTCAGTGGAAGAGAGAGGGAGGAGGAATATGTGTCATATTATTCAAACAAAGCAATGGCGTCCCTAAATATGTGATATGGCTGTGAATGTGATTTTAATGTCTTCCTGTAAAATGTACACTTTTATAACTTTTGACTAATATCAAATTAGGTATATACATATATTGAATTATTTTATTAAACAAAACAAACCATTATATATAGGGAAAAATTACAATTTAAAATAACCATGGTGTGTTTTAATTAAATCAAAATGCATGGTCCCACTTTATATTAGGTGGATTTAAAAACTATTATCTTACATTAAAATTAATAATTTAATACAATGCACTTATTGTGTACATACATGTTTTCACATTGTACTTATATTTTTAAAAATACCTGCATGTAAATACTGTAACTGTAATTTCTGTAATTACATTTATAATTACACTGTTGACCCATCCCTTACACCTGAACCCAATCTTAAACCTACCCAGACCACCAAACCTGTCCCTAACCTGTCTGTATCCCACCGCAATAGCAGCAAAAGTGTTTTGCAATACAATATGAACGCAATAAGTACATTGTACTTATTTTTTGATGTAAGTACATAGTAGTTAAGCCCACCTAATATAATGTGGGACCAAATGCATTAAATTAAAATGTAATTTATTTCTGTGTAGAATCATTCCTCCGGACTTCAGTGTCACATGATCCTTCAGAAATTATTTGTGACCCTGGCTGTGAAAACCCAGCTAATGTCATTTTTTGTCGATTTACTGTTTTCTACATAAAATCATACTTCATAAGGGTAAAGAACATTCTGTGAAAATGTAACACTGATATCTTTAATAATGACTAAGACCATGTCAACGAACATTGATGCTTGTGTTCCTGTGGCTCTGTGGTAGAGCATTGTGTTAGCAGCACAATAGGTCATGGGTTCAATTCCCAGGGGAACACACATACTGATAAAAAAAAATGTATAGCCTGAATGCACTGTAAGTCGCTTTGGATAAAAGCGTCTGCTAAATGTAATGTAAATGTCTCGCTTGTTATCTCATAATTAGATTTTGAGACTTTAGCCTGGATTTCACAGAGAGAGTCACATTTTAATATGATGATTTTTGTGCTTAAGACAAAGAGTTAAATACAGTTTTGCTGCTTTATATTTTTTGTGAAAAATGAATAGAAAGTTAAAAAGAACAGCTTTTTTAGTAGGAATCTTTTGTAACATTATAAATGCTGCACTGTCACTTCTGATTAAATTAATGCATCCTTGCTGAAGAAAATTATTATTATTATAATAAATTATTTAATATTAACTTTAAAAAAAAAACATACTTAAAACTTTTGAACAGTAATACATTTCTTGGTTATTGTTTGTTTCTGTAGATGCCACACCTTTTAGTTAAAAAATGTCAAAACCATTTCTGATAACAGTAATGTGTAATTAAGTATATTTATTAATTAACATCAACTAAAATTACTAAATGCTTTAAATGCATTGTTAGTTCATGATACATAATATATTAATTAATATTAATGTATACTGTCTTGTAATGCATAGACTATTAGTTAAAATCATGTTGATTCTTCCTGTGAATGACAGGGGGAGTTTAAGTTTTGTTTTGGCTCACAGATGGGAACAAAAGAATGAGTGTGGAAGAGGGGAAAAAAGTACAAAAAAGAGAAAAGCAAAAGAGAAATAACAGATGGAGCAGTAGAAACAGCTCATATTGTAGTGGGTGTCAAACATCGACCAGTTAGAAGGCTGCATGCTGCATATCAGCCCGCCCATCCATGAAATAAGCCACCCTGTATCCCTTTCTTCCTTTCTACTGCACCAAGTCCCAAACCCTGTGGTATCCACAAACGCATTCAGCTTTGCATTTGGAGTTTTTTCCCCTCCTCGCTTGTTTGTTTGATCCATTTTCTTGATATTAGAGTTGCACAGTGTCATTTAGCCTTGTTGCATCAACACCACCAGGGGGACAAATCTGGGATACACACATTAGATCCCTCCTCCGCCGTTACAGATCGCTTTGGTTTACACCCCTCCTCCTTTCCACATCTACTTTCTTGCTCACTCCAGACAAAACTATTAGGGGGGTTGAAACGCAGCGCTATCTCTGATGTGAGATCAGCTCGGGGTGACTAAATCACATGTCAGAAGAGCGCACAGCTGATTTCAGGTCAGCGGTTGTGGTCAGTCGTACAGCTGAGTTTTTCCATGTCTTGAGACCTCTGTAATTCATCAGAGTACTTGCATGAGTCATGGAAAAACAGAGACAGAGAGAAAGGGTTGGGGGCAGAGCGAAAAACAAAAAGTCCATCAGCTTTCAGGAGGAAAATGTCTTCTGTGTAGAAATCAGTCAGACTGTAGATTTGTAAATGCAAATTAACAACATAAATGGGAGAGGGAGGCAGACAACACCTTATTTAAGTAATGTTAGTTGGGTAGATGTACTAGAAGAATTTTTATGATTCACTTTACGTTTATGACTGCGGCCCAGAGAAACAAATGCTGCATGTGTAAAAAGAATCATGCTATTTTGTTAATTCATTTAATATGTTCCTCTGACCTACTTAAGACCCAGTAGACAAATGTTAATCTGTACACATCTGTTTTATCACAAATAGCATAGCACTTTTAAGTATACTAACATTGCTTCTGTTTGCAGAAAAAAGTAAATATGCAATGAAAGAAATCAAAGTAAACTGTTGGCAAGAGTTTCTAATCATTGCATTTGTACATGTTTTATATCTGAAGTTGCTGAGACCATAAATAGGAGTAGTGTAACATGGAAGTCATTTGAAATTTATTTTATAAGCAGCTTTCATAAGATTGGCGTTTCAGTCTGATGCTTAGAAAGTGTATGTTATTTTGAGACAGCAAACTGGTTTGGGGGTCTCTCTCCTCAAACAGAACATGTTTTGACACCTTAAGGCTTTCCTCTCTGTAATAACTTCTCTCCAGAGACACACAGTCATGCACATGCAAGTTTTACTTGCACTTACTTACATATATGTACTATTTCTTACCGACCCTAGGGGGCGATGTGCCAGAAACGTTCTTCCTGTGAGACCCATGTGCATGAAATCTGGTTGAGAAAACTTAACTGATCATGCTGTACTTATAAAGCAGCCTATGTACTTGAATTTATTTAACCTGCACAATTAAAATCAATTGCTATATCATGAATCAGTTGGATATTTTTCCTTCATTTTCATTTTCAAGTTTAGTGTTATAGGTTGAGCATTATTCATTGGAAACAGATTTTGTCCAGGGTAGAGCATCATGGAGCTAACAATGGCAAGGTCGCGGGTTCGATTCCCAGGATTTTTTTGGTATCGTGATGATCTCTGTTGACCTTATATTATACAATGTACACTATCATTCAAACGTTTGGGGTCAGTAAGATTTTTGAAAGTCACCATTTATTTAGATAAAATACAGTAAAAACTTAATTTAAAAGAACTGATTTATATTGTAATATAAGTTGAAATGTAATACAATCCTATGATGCAAAACTGTATTTTCAGCATCATTACTAGTCTTCAGTGTCACATGATCCTTCAGAAATCATTCTGATATGCTTTTATTATATAATATTTGGTGCTTATCAGTGTTGAAAATGGTTGTACTGCTTGATATTTTTGTGGAAACCTTGATATTTATTCTAGGATTATTTGATGAAAGGAAAGTTCAGAAGAACAGCATTTATTGGAAATAGATTTTTTATGTATTTTTTTTTTCAAACAATGTATAAATATTTACTGTCACCTTTGATCAATTGAATGCATCCTTAATAAATGAAAACATTATTTTCTTTTAAAAATGACTTTTAGACTGTAGTAGTGTATAAAATTGTATACATTCATACTATGACAAAGTGCCTGTAACTTTGAGAAAATGCTTGTGTTTTTGTTCATTTAGTCTTTGAAAAATACAGTATATAAACAATTCTTATGATTTACACCTTTTTTTATTTTACTCATATAGAATGATCCCGGGCATTGGCCCTAGCACTTAATAAAGCGCTTGAGAAAAAGATGCATCTTAACTTTCTAAAGACCCTAAAAATACTTATTGGGAATAATTATGGGCGATCTGACATCTTGTAGCTCTCTGTGCCACGTTGGCTGGGCCATCAGATGGGAGTCTCTGGTTATTTATGGGTGTTTTTAACAGGGATCCCCCTTTGTGTTTCTAGCCTGTTGATGATGCAAGTCCCAAGCCTTTAAAACAACTTGTTTCCACCGGCTTGGAAAGTCATAAAACATAAAGCCCGCTGCACCATCTTTCTCATTTTACCTGCCTTCTGCTGCCTATTATCGCACCAGGCTTCAGTGAAGGGGGTTTACAGGGAGCCGGGCTCTGGAGCCAGAGAGGGGTCCGTATAGGCATCTTTGAAGTCTCTGGTCGCTTGCAAAAGGGCCTTGAGCGTAGGATATCACCATGATTGTTGGTCCTAATGAGGGCCTTCTCTTAGGCAAGCTAATGAAAGCTTCTGTTTGAGAATGGAAAGAGGGTACCGCTGCTGGAGGTCAAACTGCTTCCTGCCAGCCCAGAGGCCACTGGAAGCCTCTGATGTGCCCAGTGCCACTTAACATGAGAGGAAGATGGTAGTTACTGGGTAATGTGGTCATAGGTGGATCACTGAAGGAGATGATGCAGCCAGAACTCATTTACAGGTGATGTTAGGATGGCATAGCTTGTTGAAAATGCTTTTAGCAACAGTCCAGTCATGCATCCTGGATAACTAGCACAGTACACTTTTAAAAGCAACGTTTTTTTGGCATCTATGGTTCCATGAAGATCCTTTAACATCCATCAAACCTTTCCATAGCATGAAAGATTCTTTATGGGGGAAGAAAGTTCTTTAGATCATTCAAATGTTCTTCACACTCAAAAAAATGGTTCTTTTTATAACTGTTCACTGAAAGGTTCTTTGAGGAACCAAAAATGTCTCTTCTATGACATCAAGAGTGTAGGCAAGAATTATGTAACATCTTAAAAGGATATTGACCTAACAATTTATTCATTTACTCACCCTCACGTCGTTCTGTGTAGAAACGAGTTGCATGTTTAACTTAAAGTCCCATCGTCCTAAAGTCAGTGGATATTTTTGAATGGGTTTTTGGTTAAATGCTGAAATAATGTTTGTGGTTAACACAAGCTCAAGATATTTTCACATTTTATTCTGTGACATAAAATAACTACTAACAGGTAGATAAATGGGCAAATTGACTGGGATATTTAATGTCATTAGCCCAAACAGGACAATTCATCCACTAACTACTTTTCTTTTACAATCTCTGTGTTTATTCTCTCAATCTTGCCATCTATTCAAACTCAAATTTACCAACTTGTATTTTAAATGAAGTTCCTGTGATTCTGAAGATGTATGACCATGGTGTAGTTTGTTTATAGCCTAACTTTAGCTTTATACTTAAATTTGTCAGTTTGTATTTAGGCGTCTAAATTCATAAAAGCTGTATTCATTTGTGAAGAATATATTGATGAACAAAACATCAAAAACTTTCATTGGTCATTGAGCTTATTTTCTGCAATAATCCAAAAGCCAATGAAATCATATTGCAGGGTTCCTCAAATCTTGCCCTGGAGGGCCAATGCACTGCAGAGTTTAGCTTCAACCCTAATCAAACACACCTGAGCAAGCTCATCAAGGTCTTCAGGATCCCTAGAAAATCGCAAGTGGGTTTGAGCAAAACTCTGCAGGGCAGTGGCCCTCCAAGACCAGATTTGAGGATCCCTGTCCTACTGGGATAAATTTGAGGGAACAAGGATGATGAATTCTGGGTTTTGTCTACAAAATTGTCTCAGCCCAGCAGCACTCTATGGAGTCCACTGATGTTTGAGTGAGTAAATGACAGAATTTTCATTTTTGGGAAAACTCCATTTTAAATTCCTTACAAAGGCTCTCCTTTTGTAACTCGTACTTTATCTATATATGCATGGAAGAACCCAAACCTACCTTTTTTCATTAGTGCACACTGTGAATTTTGCCATAAACAGTATTGCTGACATGAGCCCCCCTAAACAAGGGTACCTTTTCCGCATCGTCAAGGGATTTTGTTCCTCCCTGATTGGCCCATATCACCTCTCCCCTAGGGTTCTCAAAGCCCCCTACCCATTTTTACAGTAAAGCTCCCTGCTGCTTCCTGGAAGCTCATCAAACCAGAGCCGAGACCCCGATCCACCATTAACGCACCGGGGGATCCAGCACACCTCGTCCCACTTGGCCTTGATCCTCACGTTTGTAAAACGGGGCTGTTTGTCATAAAACACAGGTTTGGTCCAAATAACCTTCAGCTTCCTGAATAAGCATCCATCAAGACCCTACCTGTGGCTCTAATGCATGCACCTAATCACATGCGATACAGCATCTGAGAAGAAACTTGTTCGCTTTTGCCATAATCTTGTCTTTGATCTTTCTCATCCACCATGTCCAATTATCCCACAAACGATAATGGTAAAATGTGTTGTTTATGTTTTCCCTTAACTGGCTTATTTTGATTAATTGGACTCACGCTCCACTGAAACAACCACCTTTAAGTGAGTTGTACAGTATAAGTTGGGGCCTTTCAAAAGAGATGGACCTACTTTGTAAGTGTTGTTCCACATAGCGCATAGTTTGGTTGGCATTAGTTGTGCCTGCTATCCGTTTAGGTTTAAAGTTCTTTAACAGTTTTTGACAAATACAATGATGCATTCATTTACATTGACATATTGGTCTCCCATCATCAGGTTCAGTCATATTTGGAAGGGCTGGGATAAGCCAGACCAAGCACACCAACCGGCACTAAAAGACTAGATGTAGATCTCGCACACTTAATGGACTTAACTAGATCTTTATCTTTTAACTAGATCTTTTTCTTTTAAACAGTACCTAGATCAGGGGTCTCCAACCTTGCTCCCGGAGAGCTACCATCCTGGATATTTCATCTCCAACCCCAATTAAATACACCTGAACCAGTTAATCAAGGTGTTCAGGGTTGCTTGGTTATTACAGGCAGAAGTGTTGAAACAGGGTTGGAACTGACGTCTGCAGGACAGTAGCTCTCCAGAAGCAGGTATGGAGATCCCTGATCTAGATTTATGCAGCATTATATTTATCCATGGGAATTTAAGACTTCCAGATTTGTCTGTAAGGGCCTGTTTGCACCATGCGTTTTGCCTGATTGGATAGCTATCTGATTTGTTAAAACGGTTCCATTTATACTTGGCCACATACAGTAAATGTGTCAAGATAGCAGAAATGTGTCCATGATCAGATAGCTCTCCGATCACAGAAAACGCATGAAGTAACCATCTGTAAACAGGCCCTATGGTTGTCTCTTCTTGGTCTTGTTTGAGGGTCTTGTTACTTCTAGAAATGCATTATGATAAATATAGTTGCATCAGACTAAAAATTGTTAGTTCCATGATCCAACAGCAATTTCTCTTTGAAGACTTTTCTGTCCAGGTGCAAAAGAATGTTTGGAAGATCGAGGCATATTTCTGTGCCTCCAGCTTCCAGCTCTTTTGGAATCTTCCTAAAAGTGAAGCTGAATGCTCAGAGATTTCTCTTTCACACTGTCATTTTCATCAACTGCTCATCCAGACAGATAGGCCAGGTGACGAAGGACAAATGTAAGGTGCCAGATCCACCTGGCAGACCGCACAGATGATATCTGGATTTTCACTTTGCAGGATTGCCAACCAGTAGCCTGCTGTCATCTGGTTTGAGTGTTTCTCAGGATGGTGGGAGTTTCAGCATAGTTCAGGTTTAAGCTACAAGGAGGCCTAACTAAAACAGAAGGGAAGGAGTGAGAGAGTCTTAGCAAACTTTCATAGATTATGTAGTCTGGTCTAAAAAGAATTAAATTAGAAAAATGCAAAAAAAAAAAAAAAAAAAGATTTTTATTTATATATACACTACCATTCAATCTGCAAGATTTGTATACTACATTTTATAAAACTGATACATCAGCTTTTTTAAATAGAAATCTTTTGTAAACTTTATCTATAGTCTGTAATACCATGAACAAATCTCTGGGGGTCCTGTGCCAGCTGAGCAACTGGCATTGAGACATCCTTGAGAAAAGCAGCTGAAGCGAGTGAGGCTCTGGTGGTCAGGATGTCTGTAGGCTCTAATCAGCTCCAGGCTACGAGGTCCAGCCACGTCTGTGAAGCCTTTCATTTACGGTTTATTTTCATCCCTTTATTGGACGGAGTTTCCTTCTGCCAAGGCAAAGACAAGCCCTCAACAATTACTATGTGCTCTTTTCTATCCCAGGACCTTTGGCTACTCAAGTCGAGTTGCCTTATTTTCAGGCTATATATTCACACAGTATAGTATTAATGTGTTTTAAATTCTTGATTTTAAGATAAATTTTTGCAGTCAGACCTATTCAGAAATCATTCTGATATGCTTGGTTCTCAAGAAACATTTCTTATTATCAATGTTGAAAACAGTCGTGCTGCTTAGTATTTTTACGGAAACGGTCATACCTTTTTTTCAGGGTTTTTTGATGAACGTTAAAAAGAACATAATTTATTTGAAATATAAGTCTTTTGTGACATCATAAATGTCTTTTCTGTCATTTTTGAGCAACATATTTTTGTTTATACATGGAGAGTTGTTGAGACTTTTGGAGCCAATGAAATAAGTAAGAGCACTGGTGTACACCTGATATCCAGGTATAAGTGTATGAAGGGCTGTAATCACCACCTTTTTGGTCCAGGTGTGCGGTTGTAAAGAATTTGAGGGATCCACATCTCAAATCCCAACCTTTATTTAAGACAGGAATGTTCCGAATGCTTTTCTGCACCAATACCAGATGACCCTTCAGAGTTTTAGGTCTTTCCCTATGTCACTGTAGAAAATACCAGAATGAAATAACACTTACTACACAAGTCTTTCAAAACCTCTTTTATTTTGCTATGAGAAATCACATCTGCAGATCGCATTTACTTTGTTTGGTAGTACTGATTTATTTGACGTAAAAATCAAGATCCTTTGTCAGCATTGCCTTGGGTTTTCTGCAAACGAAGCTCTCCCTAGTTCACGTTCTCACTTTTTTGGATATTTTTCATCAAAACAGAAAAGGCTCCACTTTAAATGGCATATCCAGAGAGCACTTTTGATTGGAGTTCAAATCGATTAGTTTCCAAGTGCTACTGAGAAGATCTGCCAGCTTTCCTCTCCTCCTTTTTGTCAGAAAGAAAGGGTACAGGAATTTTGACCAAATTCCAATCCTGCAATCCCTTGAGGTCGAGCATTTTTGAATGGCTTTTCTTTTTTCTTGATTTTTGGCAGTTTTTTAATGATTAAATGTAAATAAGGAGAAGATAATCAATTTACTTTTTCTTATAAGTGCCAGTTGGTCAAAATCAGCTCTTTAGGCGTTTGATATATGTAGGATTACTAATTTAATATCCAAGTTGTTTCTTTATTGTATAATTATTTGTCCATATTGATGTCTGTTTAGGATACTGAAGAGAAAACCTTCAGGATAAAGTTTCCAGATTTGAGATATACAGTACTTCTGTAGTGCATTCGATAGTTCCTCTTAGCCTCTAGCGGGATGATTTATTGCACTGAAGCTCTTTTGGAAGACCTGGCATAAATAAACTCTATCCTATAAATAAACACTAGTAGAATGAAGGCACTTGTGAGGTTCAGGAATGCATTGATTAGGCCACAATCGTGTCATGCAATCGTTCATTCCTTGTCATTGCTCCTTCTGTGTAGAGTTTGACCTTTGACAGCTTTCATGTGTTGATCTGTAAGAGATAAAGTGGGTCATGCCATCGTGACAACAGTGCCACACCAGACACTTTGGATCCAGGTCGACTGCACAATGTCAGCTTCACAGGCTTGAAGAATAATTGATGATTGACCAAATCAGCATATTAGAATGATTTCTGAAGGATCATGTGACACTGAAGACTGGAGTAATGATGCTGAAAATTCAGCTTTGCATCACAGGAATAAATTACATTTTAAATATATTAAAATAGAAAACAGTTTTTTTTTACATTGAAGCAATATTTCACAGCATTAATTTACTGTAAATGCAACATATTAAAGTTAAACATATTTTATTACATTTATTATAACAGATCAAAGACATTCACAGTAAACTAATAACATCAGCAATAACCAGTTACAAAAACGACAAAAAGACAGGGTTTCAAAAGGTTTATAAAAATAATTAAATACTTTGATAAATCAGAGATCAAAAATTTTAATTTTTCATTTCATTTCAATTTAGGTTTCATTTGGCAAACCTTTGCAACACCAAACAAAAAAATATATCTTATAAGCTAAGTGTTTTGTCAGTTGAACTCAATGGAAACATTTGTTTCACAGGGTCCATTGATTTATTTATTTCGGTTTGGAGAGACCTTATAACATCGATGCCCTTTTATAAGTTTATTTATGCTGTCTGGAACCAAGGCTTCAGGCTGGTTATGGCTCTGTTCACTGCTATTTCTGGTTCATAAAAGCATTTTTCTCCATTGACAGCTAGTCATGTATTCTAATGGATAGCTTTCTCCAGGTATTATAGACCTCTTTGTCTGGAACTCACTGTTAAGTGATGCTAAACTGGAAGTAATATCAGATAACAAACCTGTACATTGATTTACACATGCATTTACTTGTATATTGTTTTTTCCTTTGCGGCCTCACTCAGTAAAACTTTTACTGCATGTAGTTCAGTTTGACTTTATGTATTTCTGTTACCTGTAAGAGTGATATATGGTCACATAGCATCTGAATCTGCAGTGAACTTCTGTACTAGCATCTCTTTCCCTCTCTCCTAAAGCTTTAATTATCTGAGACAGTCTGCTCTTCTGGGAAATGACAGGGTTTCTCTATAGGTGTTTGCTAGTAAAAATGCACATTTTGAATGCCACATGTCACATGTTGTCTAAAAACCAGAAGTCTCTTTTTAAAAGTTGTTTAACAACAATAAAAATAGCTTTACAATTTTTGGCAGATGAAAAACTGCCTTCCGTAGTGTATGTCACACTCTAAAATATCAGGTGATGATTGGTACGTAAGGCCTGTTTGCACCAAGATTGAAAACTATAACAATAATTATAACAATAGGTTTATTTGCATCTACACCAACTGCCAATAACATTGTTTTTATATTAAGCACGCGCTGCAGTTGTTCTGTCAGATGGATTTTGATTGGCTGTCAATGTTTTATCAGTTATTAGTTGGAAGGAAAAAAAAACTGAAAGTGATTTTTAGAATATGAAGAGTTCTGATTCAAAAGCCTATAAATGCCATTTGAAATGTTCTTCTAAAATGAGCATTTTCATCAGGCTCCTATGTGTAGGTTCAGTAATTTCACTTTAATGGCAGTGAAGGTTGTTTTCATTGCTATTGAAGTAAAATAACTGAACATAAACATAGGAGCATGAGAAAAATGCTAATTTTAGATAAAATTTTCAGACGGCACTTAAAGGGTTTTGCATCTGAACTCTTCATATTTTTGCCCTATGCCGTTTATCAATATAGTTGTGGTGTGGACTGAGTTAGGGCATTTTTAAACTTTATGCTTGTATTTATCATTCTTCGTTTGAACATGAGGTCATAAGGAGGTTTAAATTTATCTAACACATTTTCATCGCTTTTGTGTCAAATTCAGTAAGTCTACTTTATATTTCATGTGTGACGTACGCATTAGTTGATTTTTGCATGCCTTTCTTTAACACTTCATTCTGACTGGTCAATTGCAAACTTATGCTGACAAATATTTCTGTAAAAATGTTATGCATATATTTACATTTATGCATTTAGCAGATGCTTTTATCCAAAGCGACTTACAGTGCATTCGGGCTATACATTTTTTATCAGTATGTATATAATGTCTTACTATAATTTCACAACTTTGTCCAATATCTTAAAAGTTTTGCGTCCCATTAAATTTGTTCATTGCGTAGAAAAAACAGCTGAAACATTAAACAAAAAATCTCTTTTTGTTTTCTGCAGAAGTTTGTAACAATATGAATGTGAGTAAATGACACAATTTTCCATCCATTTTTTATCCTTTTAGTAAAGTTTATTTTATGTAGCAGATTTTGATAACTAAAACAGGATGTACAAGTAGAAGCTCTATGCTGTACAATAACAAAACATAGTTTAGAAATAATATTTTTACAGCTAATCTGTTTGTGCGTATAGTGTGAAAGTGAGAGTGTCTTTTTGACCAGAGATCATGTGAAGTTGTGCGACAACCTCTTCCTGGTCTGCTGTGATCTCACTTCCTCATGTAAATCCACAACTCAATGCCCTTTTCCCTGCACACTCTGACAAATAAACAGAGATAAGGCATGTGTATTAGGTTGTGTGGGAGAATACAAAGTGAAAAAAATGATTGACATCTTGGGAAATACAAAAACATTTAAAAGGAGATAAAATGGCTGATGAATTTTAGTGCAGTTCAGTGGGGCAGACAAAAACAGAAAGGGACGGTAGACAGAGAAGAGATTAAATATCCACGCAGGCTCCTTTTTTTCTAATTCATTGTTGGTAATTCTCAAACTATCGTCGCTCTTGAGTTAAAGTTTGGCAGATGATTCATGGATCAGAAACGCTGCACTACTGTAAATTAAATACTAAGAGCGAACTTCTTCAATACTTCAAAAAAGGAAGAAAAAGAAACCCACATTAACAGTCATTCAGTTTGTCTGAGGAATTTTCCAGGGTTATAATTCAGTTCAATAACCAAACCAGTGTTGAGACTGTTCCCCACACCAGTCAGACACATACAAGAGAGTAGCATTTTACTGAAAAATAACAGTTTTTTTAGGAGCTGCCTCTAACATTGTACTGTTTGGATTCACACAGGCCGTTTGGAGCTGAAAGTATGCTACCCGTTTGGTCATTGTAAACAGTGCTAGCTTTAATGCAGACTGTGTAGAAGAAACTGTGAGGCCATTCAGGGAGAGTCCCAAAACAATACTAACTCTTTTTACACTACAAGCCTCCAAAACTGACCATTAGTAGAGCTAGTGTGTTGCTAGCAAACTTCTGAACAGATTGAGAGTGTTTAAAGGAAAAGGAAAGAGATAGAGGGAGAGTGTGTGGGTGGGATGTGTGTGTGTGTGTGTGTTTGTGTGGAGGCAG
Organism: Schizothorax lantsangensis; assembly: GCA_027422415.1. Classification (NCBI taxonomy): domain Eukaryota; kingdom Metazoa; phylum Chordata; class Actinopteri; order Cypriniformes; family Cyprinidae; genus Schizothorax; species Schizothorax lantsangensis. The sequence goes on from CM049840.1 coordinate 31,669,415, forward strand.
AGCAAAAGGGAGAGACAAACGTGTGGCAGGGGGCAGAAAGGAAAGAGCGTCAGTATATGTTTGTATGAGCTTGAGAACCAGTGAGGGATGTGGGACACTGGGTGATATCAAGGATACGTATATATATATATATATATATATATATATATATATATATATATATATAAAGATGGGCTGTGGCTTGTGTGTGTGAATAATCCCAGACGTCTGGCAGTGTTTACATAAGGATTGTGGAGCTGGTCTGGGACACAGAAGAACAGAGCGCTGCCATTCCAGCTCAAGTTCCTGATCACTGTAAAGCACCTCAAACTGCCGTCAGTGTTGTTTTAGTAACACTGTGATACTATTATAGTTTTATTAATATTTCAAATTAGTTTTTATTTTATATTTCCACTTTCTTCATAATTTTAGTTAAATGTTTAGTCATATATTTTTTAATGTTTGTATATTTTGTTTATTTTTATTTCAGTTGTATTTTTAGTACCTCAAGTTAAACAAAAATTTTAATTTTGCACTTTTTATTTCAGTTAAATTTTTTATTCAATTTAATTGTTAATTGTTAACACTAACATTTATTTTAATTTAATAACAATTAATGTAGACGTAAAAACAATTGCTTTTAGTTTTAGTTACCCGTGTTTTAGTCATCTGTCATCAAATATGTCACCAATCTACACACATTGTCCCGCCGTCAGGGCTTTTTCACCACCTCACTCCTCCAAACAAAAGCATGCAAATATCTTAAAAGCAAATGTATCTTAAACAAAAGGACCACGTCTGATACTGATGCTGCTTTTGAGAAGGTCTTTCACACTAGTGCACAGTTTGCTCGTGTACAAGGGTCAGTCACAGCCTGCAGTGGGTCAGTTTTGTTTCAGTCAACAGGCACCACTGTCTGACATTTCTCACATTATTTAGTATTGTAGACTTGTTCCTGATGCACTCAGTAAATTGTAGGCAATAAATTATTCTTAAAAAATAAGATTTAAGATGATGTAATAATGGTTACCGTGTTTGTTCAAAGATTTCTCTTCCATAGCTCAGGAGACTTAATTGACTTAAAGAAAAAATGAAAATTACCCCATGAGGAGTTATATCTAAAAATGTCCTGGCTCTTCCAATCCTTATAATGGCAGTGAATGATTTTGAAGCCCAAAAAAGTGCATCCATCCATCCATCATAAAAATTACTCCACACGGCTCCGGGAGGTTAATAAAGGCCTTCTGAAGAGAATCAATGAATTTGTGTAAGAAAAATATCCATGTTTAAAACCAGCGGATGATGTAGGACGAAGGCATAGCGTAAGCTCCAGTGAGAATACTCTAGTCTGTTTACAGCAATGGAAAACCAGTCTCCTCTTGGCTTATTTCAAAATCCTCTGACATTTTTTATTATTATTATTTTTTAATTTTTTTTACAAATCCTCGTTTTGTACTTCTAATTCATGACCGGTATTTTGTTTTGCTCTCTCTGCACTTCCTTCTGCAATCTCTCAAAGTCAGAAGTCAGAAAGAGCTTTATTGCCAAGTCTGCTTGTGCATACAAGGAATTTGTTTTAGTGTCACAAGCTTCCAGTACACAGAGCCAACAACAACACAGAGAAAATAAAAAAATAAGATGAGAATAAAAATACACATATGTAAACATAAATAAACAAAAATAGAAAAACATGAACATGCGTACGACAATTAGCAGAGACTATTTTATAAAGTTTTAAATATGGATAGTATTCTTTCACTTTCAGTATTCTTTCCATTAGTAACCCCCCGGAGCTGTGTGGAGCACTTTTTATGATGGATGGATGGATGCACTTTTTTGGGCTTCAAAATCTCAACCCCCATTCACTGCCATTATAAATCTTGAAAGAGCCAGGACATTTAATATACCTCAGATTGTATTCATCTGAAAGAAGAAAGTCATATACACTTGAGGTAACGCACTGCCGTAACGCACTGCCGCATACAACGCCGGTCTTTTGTCAGGAAACATGAGCGAGTACAAAGCATCATGTTATGCTCTCTCCGACGGGCAGTTAGAGCTGCTAAACTCCGATACAGAGAGAGAATTGAGTCACATTTTCAGCTCAATGACTCTCGACGCATGTGGCAGGTACTGAAGACCATCTGTTCCTCTGGAAATAACCCCTCCGCCGAGGTGAGAGCAGATCCATTGCTGGCCGAAGAGCTAAACACCTTTTACGGCCGCTTCGAATGCAACGGCGGCGCGACTCTGCCGATCAGCGCGGCAGGAAGCGGCAGACAGAGCAGCGATGTTGATCATGTTATCACGAGGACGAGGTTCGGAGAGAATTAAGGAGAGTAAACATCAGGAAAGCCGCCGGACCTGATGGGATTACTGGCCGCGTTCTAAGGTCTTGCGCCGATCAGCTTGCTGGTTTGTTTACTTCCATCTTTAATGAGTCCCTTGCTACCTCTGTGATTCCCACCTCATTTAAGAAATCTGTCATCATCCCTGTGCCTAAGAACAGTAAACCCTCTTGCCTGAATGACTATCGTCCAGTTGCCCTCACATCAACAGTCATGAAGGTTTTTGAGAGACTTTTAAAGAAACACATATGCTCCTCCATCCCTGCTACCTTGGACCCTCTTCAGTTTGCCTATCGCCCAAATAGGTCTACTGATGATGCCATCTCTCAGGTACTGCACTCCTCCCTCACACGTATTGACAGCAAAAATGGCAACTTCTATTCATTGACTATAGCTCAGCTTTCAGTACTATAGTCCCCACCAAGCTAGCTGTCAAACTCTCAGACCTCGGCCTAAACACTACACTCTGTGACTGGATTCAAGCTTCTTTTTTTGTTCCTACAGGTAAAGCAAGCTCAAAAAAATATCATTCACTATGGTGGACTGAGCTGAGGGAAGAATTACATTGATATTGGATGAAAAATGTAGTAATTGACATGTTTGCTATGTTTGTGCTGGTAGAGGATCAGTTAGCTAGCTATGCTAATGCAGGAATCAGTTGTGTTTGTTGTCACTGCAGTTGCTTCCCATAAAGCGCTCCTCACATGAGTCACTTCTTCCATGTCTGTGGATACAGTCAGCATGTAAGATTGTGAGTGAGCTGGATGCTTTGTAATGTTTTTGTCTTCCACGTCTTACTGATGCATCCATCCACAGCATTTATAGGAACTAAATGATTTGAAATCCAAATAAACCAGTGGCTTTGGATCAACAGTGAAATTAGAAAACATACTTGATGAAAGAACAATTGCACATATTTCATATCACCCATTAAATGTATCAGCCCCAGGGAAAATCTATAAAATTGGACTAATGGGCTTCAGCTGTGCTTAACGGGGCATCATCACAGTTATGTTTTACACTTCTCTCATCAAGGATTTTAGAGTTGTTTAATCATCAAATTGCTTTGAACTACTTGAAGAAACTACTGGGAATATAGATGATATAGACAACGACTGTGGAAAGATCATTTATTGATTTGAATAGTAAACAAACTGCAAACAAAGCAGCAAAACTATTCCTAAATCTTTCGATTTTGCCCAAATCTGCTCATGCTTAAATTAATTAGTCAGATTTTACAAGTTTTACAGTCCCTGAAAGGATCTGAGTTACTCAAGAAAGAGCTGTGACACGTCACATTGCGCTTTGATTTCTCGCATCGGTGGAATCATTTCTAACTGTGTTTTTTTCCTGGATTCTTCTGCAGCACCGTTGCTGCATGAGAGCTGCCTGACAGTAGAGGTTTCTCTCTCAGACTGGTCAGAGAGGCAGTAAAGAGCTGATCTCAATGGAAAAGAATTCAAAGCCTCTTCTCCCTCCCTTTCTCTGCAGTTTAATTCAAGCAATATGCGTCTAAAGTGACACTGAACTTTTCCTTCCTCCCTTTCTTTCTCTCTTCTTCTGGAGCTTAAAAGTCATTTTTACTGTGTTTTGCATTGTATTACAGTTATGGTTTTGTCTTCATCTCTCTCTCTTTCTGTGTGTCTCGTCTATGTTTTCATCTTCAGCAGTGTGGATTTTCCTCAAGACTTGGTACGTTACACTGCCACGTTATCAGAAAGCCATATTTTCTCACTTTGTCTCTTGGTTTCTGGATTGCTTCTACTGGCCACAATCTGAATATGGTCATGATTGGTTAAATTTGTACCCTTTGGAGCAGTCCTGGCCTGTGGAGCCTGTTCACCCACAATTCCTTCAATACTAGTAGATTAATGGTTTTGTCATGTCACTTAGTATTTTATATCTATACAGTGTATATTTCAATTACAGGTGACATGAGAGAAATGACAATAATTTGGGTTAAGTTGTCAATTTTTTATAATTTTAAGATTTTATTGATATATTTCAGTATTGAATAAGTTGGAAGTTTATGCAAATTCTTGTGATTCTGGCATATTTATAGAGAAATAGAGAATATTTATATATTCAGAATAAATCTATATAATTTGGAATATTTATTTAGAATGAGCGCTCTGCAGGGCATTCTGGAATTTTTCTATACTTTGAAGTATGTGCGCAACCTTAAAACTTGAGGTATCTTAGGTATCTAACTTTTGGAATAGTCTTCACTTTGGGCGTCTGTCTATGATGCCTTAAAATGACGCCTACGGCGGCAGCTCACTGCACTGAGCGCATATGTTTGTGTGCTTTTGTATACTCAGTTGCATTTTGGATTGACAGAGAAGAGAAATGAAAGAAAGTGGCCGAGAGAACGGCTATTCTAAAGGAACATTCCTTACATTTTTGTGGTGTGGTCTGAAGGTCTCCCCATTTTAGACGTAATGTTAAAAACTAAAGTGGAACCTTTTTTTTGTAGCTAATCCTTTTCTCTCATGCATTTCATCTCACAGGCTCCTGCTCTCAGTCTGTAATGGGCCGAGACTGTTTATTCATGATTGCAGATCAGGGCAGCGAGACACAGAAACTAAAGTTGAACTATAGAGTCCTGTAATACCGCTCATATGTGACACACAGCATGTAGTAATTTCATCCTCTATACAAAGCAATCCATTTCAGTCACACAACACTGGGACATAGACAAAGGGCTAGAATTATTTATATAAGTAGTTTAATAGATAATAATAAATAGTTATCCATGTTCAAACGTGTGTTTGTATATTATTATATTATATTATATTATTATATTATCACTATAGCATAATTACCTGTATGCAACAAAAACTCACTCAAATGGGATAAATCCAACAAACTTTAAAAATAAACATTGGAATATGCATAGTTTCATAAAATATTACAGCAATTTAACAAGGTTCTTTTTAGTTATTCTGAAAGTGACAAATAATTTGTTGGATTCATCCCATTTGAGACTGTTTTGTTGCATATAGCTAATTATATATGCTATATTGATGTGCTGAGCACATTATGTGAACCTAAATTGAGTGTATTTTGCTTGACTTTCACTTAGTATATAATTTGCATGCCGGTTTCAGCTAAAACTCATTTTAAGGGCGTAGACCAAGAAGCCTTTAGCTGTCTTTGATCATGGCCTATAAAGAATCAAAACAAGTCGTATGCTGTTGCAGCCAAGAGTGACCGCTTTGTGCCATGTTGCCAATGCTAGGGCTTGTGTGTCTTGATTGTATGTATTCTGCCATGTGCAGGGTCATCACCCATGGAGAGGAGGAGCTACAGTCTAATGGAGAAAACTTCTGCATCACAGTCTGAAATTTACAGCCCTGTGGGGCAGAAAGTTCCTCTGGGAAGAACCACAGGTCTGTGATCAGGTTTCAACAAAACAGAGCAAAACAGACTGATCCTGGACCTGGGTTGAGAGAATATATGCATGTAATCACATATAAATTTGTTTATGAAGAAGTGGCTGAATACATTTTCCTCCAAAGTAAAATTAACTGGTATATTATGGGAAGGTGTCACTGCACATTTTTAAGGGCAAAAAAGCCACCCAGCCCACTGTAGCAGCTGCCACTATTGACCTTCAAGGGTATGAACTTTGACCACGGTTTTTAGCAAATCCCACCCACTTCATCTGCTTTATTTCCCCTCTAGCAGCCGTCTAGTGGCCCTCTTCTCATCATGCCTGGATCTCACATGTGGCTGCAGAGACGGATGAGATTTATTCTATTCTTTAGCGCTAGAGGATCGCCTTGGCAGCGTCACTCTAAGCACAAACAGATGTGTGTTGAAAATAGAGGGAGGAAAAATGTATTCAAGTAGATGTTTGATTTACTCATAGATATATACGAAGGCTACAGGACTTTGTAGGCGTCTTTAAGGTCCTGTTCAAAGCACATGCTGGGATTTAGACATCTCTGAGTTTTAGGTCTCGTCATGGAGAAGGAAAAGGTACTGTAAACGCTAACTTTTTGTGGTTGAAACCTGCTATTGTCCGCCGCCTGTGAGCCTGGGCTTCAGCCAAGCGAGACGTGGCTACAGAGGGAACTTAGCCCAGAATGCTGCTTCCTGTAAGGCTTCTGCCACAGAGGCCTGGGCGGGGCAGTGGGCTGAGTTGTGGGTGGAGTCTATGGCTTTATACGGGTGGGGCATATTCCTAAATGCCCTGACAGATGCTAAATCTTGGAGCGAGTAATGTGACACATTTAAACCAATAACCTTCGCTCTCCTCATTTTTCTTTTTCCTCCCCTGTTCTTTTTTCCTTCATCTCTGGCGAACTTTTTGCATAGGCCTTTTGTCAAAGTTTTTTTGATATTTAATGAACTCAAAAACGCCAAAGAATAAAGATGCATTTTGAGTCTAATTTAAAAACAGGGGGTGAATATGCATACCAGAATAGAATAGAATAGAATAGAATAGAATAAAGTCCAATTTATTTATATATTTCATTTAAACAGCAAAGTGAATAAAATTTGCTGACCAACATAAATTACAACACAATAAAATTAATGGCATACATAATAATAATAATAATAAAAAAAAACAAAGAATAAAGATGCATTTTGAGTCTAATTTAAAAACAGTGACTGAATATGCATGCCAGAATAGAATAGAATAGAATAGAATAGAATAGAATAGAATAGAAGGATGTGTACTGTTACCATTATTGTACTCCGTGTACACTAATGATTGTGTTTCACATTGTAAATCAGTGCAAATTTTTAAGTTTGCAGATGATACTACATTGATTGATTTAATAACAGATAATAATGAATCAGACTATAGAAGGGAGGCGTCTACACTGTTTGAATGGAGTTGTACTCATAATCTGAAGTTGAATGTCCTAAAAACAAAGGAAATGGTGTTTGATTTCCGACGGAGGAAAATCGCTGTCTTGCCATTGACTATTAATGGTCAGGACATTAAAAAATTTCAATTTTCTCGGGACTACCATCTCTGCAACATTAAAGTGGGACGACAACCTAAGAGGCATTGTGAAAAAATCCCATCTTTTTTTCTTAAAAGAGCATAAAAGGTTTGGTGTATCTAAAGTCGGTATGTTACATTTTTATAGAGCTGTTATTGAAAGCGTGTTGACTTTCTCACTTATAGTATGGTTTGGTATCTCTACAATACAGCAGAGAAGTCAGATTTGTAATATCACTCGGGCTGCTTCAAAAATTATTTGCTGTGATCTTCCCACTATTGATGAGATCTATGTCTCACGTTTGCAGAAAAAAGGTTTAACAATCCTGAAAGACCCCTTACATCCAGCCAGACACTTCTTTACGCATCTTCCTTCAGGCAGACGCCTTAGAGCAATTAAAACTAAGTCTACACGTTTTCTGAACAGTACTTATTGTAAGATTGTTCATGCTCTTAATTCCTCTGGTATCTATGCATCTGCATTTCACTCCTTATAATTGATAGGACATACAGGTGCATCTCAATAAATTAGAAATTATTCTAATTTGCACCTCAAATTTAAAACAAAAAACTTTTGAAATGTTTTACTTTACATGCAATGAATCTAAAATATATGACAGTTTCACTTTTTGAAATAACTTACAAGAAAAAATGAACTTTTTCACGACATTCTAATTTATTGAGATGCACCTGTATATGTATAGTTGGATTTATGTATGTGTTTGTACTTATGTATGTATTTAATGTATGTTATCATTGTTGATGAGCTCACCAAGCAAATTTCAAACAACTAGGGTGTTTGGCAATAAATAAAAAAATACAAATAAAGAATAGAATCATACAATACAGTATAAACTAAAGGAAACTACTGAAGCTTCACCTCATGTGAAAATTAACACAGCAAGTTTCAGACTTCAGTCAAATTTGAAATAAAAAAAAAACTTATTTTTTGAATTTTGAATTTTATTAAAGCTCCAACTTGACGGGAATCATATCCAATGTAAACAAACAACTAACAAATATTAAGGGTAGTTTGCTACCATTATAGTTTATTAATTTTTTGTTATTTTTTATAGACAGTTACATGCACTTTAAATGTTTGTTTTAAAATAAAATCTATTGAAAATAAACTATATAAAATAATACAATAATTCTTGTGATTACAGTAATGCCAACATTGAGACAGAATAAATAAGATTTTCTATTTCCTCTCTCACTGTCCAAAAAGTGTCAAAAAGGCTGAAGCTAAACTTTAAGAAATCTCTGAAAGCAATTCTTGCAGCTCCTACACCTTTTCCTTTCTTTGGCTTTTGTATGACTCACTGCAAGTCTGTCTCTTCAGTCCAGGATTTTTGGAGTTTATTCAAAAATTCTGTTTCTCTGTTTTCTCTCGTCTTTAATTTTATTTATTTTCCCTCTCACAATGCACCTATTCACCCACTTTATCATTTGTCCAGCTCGCACCAATTACCATTTCTCTCTGTACGGGATGGAGTGGAACAAACAAACAAACTCTCTCACTCTTATTCTTCTATCACACACAGAATTGGGCTTGACTTAAAGCTGACTCAACAGTCTCTCGATAGCTGATGTAATGGCCACTGCAGAATAGAGAATGCTGTTTGTGCTGAAGGGGGTGATGGACCGAATGAGACAGAGAGGAAAAAGTGGGCTTGACAGAGGAAATAAGCCTAACTCTCTCCATACGTGATATGTTGTGGTTGCCTATTGCACTGCAGGCAGGTTCACTGCACTAAAGATTACATAGGTTATATATTTTAAAGACAATAATCCAGATAATCTTGTCCTTGGTTGGACGGATTATGCTAATTTCACAGATATATAAAGCTTTAGATGGTGATCCCCCCCACCCTGCCATTAACCTGAGCTTTCATATTTCACCATCCTGATAGTTTTTCTTGGATCATGTTTTCTTTACCTCTGAACATGGCTGCCAGAGTCCCAGCTGGCCTAAGGTCAAAGGTCAACCAAGATCAAAGAGCTGTTTAGGAGGCAATGAGTTAAAAAATAGTGCCTGAAACAGTGCCAAACAGATCTCATCCAAACAGCCAGAGACAACATCAACACACAGAGCTTATCAGTAGTGAACCTTTGGAAATATGAATTTCTTCTCCAATATTTACTGAATTTACTTGAAAAACAAGTAAAACTGACACTTACTTGAAACTGAATGCCTTAAAAGTGGATTTTTGTATGTGCATATATTCCTGCTAACCATTTTGACAATCCAATTCCAATCAACACTGCAGCTACTAGAGGCTAATTAAGCTTTCTTCTTTCCTGTTGTTAACTAAACTCTATACTTTTGAATTTTAAGAAGCTCTCAAAGTTTTGCTTTACAGAGTCCGAGGCGTCACACAGATCTAAACAGATCCTCCAATGAAACTCAAAGCAGTCAGACAAACAGTTAAACCCACAGGAAATAGCAGCTCTTCAGCGTTTATGTGGTATCATTATTGGGCCTTTTCACCTTAGGACATTTCTAGGGCTGCCCCCTAATAGTCAACTAACCGTTAGTCGACCAGAAGAGGCTTGGTCGATCAAAATTTTATTAGTCGCTTAGTCGCAGGAAAAAATAAATAAAAAATTCCACAGGTGAAGTCACGCAGTCCGTGTCGGACAGATCGTTAACGGCTGGTCTATGGTAATACAGTACATCGGGCAGGACCAGTACCGCCGCTCCCTATACGCAGACTACGCAGTTTGCGTAGGGCACCAACTTCCAGGGGGGGCACCACACCATCCCAGTTGCTCAAAAAAAAAAAACGTGATGCGCCATTCCCACATTCGCTCCAGCGACTGCTTGCACCTCATGTTTGCTGCTGAATGCAAATGATCATAATTGATGGACAACTTGTCAATGCCCGTGAAAACACAAAAGCAATCCGGTGACGAAAAAAAAGATGAAAACGGTGCCCGTGCATCACTTTCAGGTAGGCTAGGTAAGCCTGTGAAACTTTTTTGGCTGTTGACCTAATAGCTAATTTCACCACCACCAATGCATCTAATATTCTCTCTGAGTTTCCATGTTCCCTTACGAAAATTAGCCATGGTTTTAACACAAACAAAACCAAAAATCATGGTTCTTGTAGCCATGGTAACCGCAAATTAACCATGGTTTTGTTACTTCAAATAATAATTTACAAAGAAGTATTAAGATAATATTTTTTGTGGTTATAAAAACAGACCTAAGCCAACAACAGCCTTTAAAATGACTTACAATGCATTATATAAAACAATGAGGCAATAATGATTGGTTAATGAATAATTATGGTTTCATTGAATAACACTGTTAAAATACATAATGTAATACAAAATAAATTTATGTACATTACATGCTATTACAAATGCCTGCAAAGGGAGCCAAAGGCCTGGTCATTGCTGCTGTTACACTTACAGGACGATCAAATCCTTGTTTAATAGGCTATTGACCAAACATTTCATTCAAATATCCACTTAATCTTTAATTTTTGGTCACCTTTTGGTATAGATGACACCGCCTCTATAATTTCTTCAACAAAAAACATGTGGACATCACAACCCTTACAAAAATTAACCATGGTTTTATCGTTGTAAAACTGCTTGATTTTCTTTTGCGTGATTTCTGAATGCTTGAGACTATAAAATCAATCAGACAACTGTATTAATAAAATCATAGCCATAGGTAACTGTCGTGAGCTACAATTGTAATTTGTAAATAATACAATTTAATTAAAATGTATTTATTTACTTTTATATTTTATTAAAGTTCTATTTTGACCCCTATAGTAGGTGTTATTTTGTTTTTTTTACTTCCATAATATTAGAGAGGGGGCACAACAATACAATCCTGCTTAGGGCACCCATTTGGCCAGCAGCGGCACTGGGCAGGACATCCAAATGCTCACCTATCATTCATCGACCTCAAATACGGCATATGATCTGAAATATGTAAGTATTAGCAACTTTACATGGCCGCTCAATCTAATGTTGAAGCTGAACCGTAGCGCTCACTGCGTGACAGATGGAGGCGCCGGTGCGCTCAAGTACTCCTAAAATACTCCAACATTTTTGGTCATACAGATGAGAGTAATACATTTTTCGAATCTGTAAAGACTCTACGTTTATTTGTGTGCACTCACAATAACAACAAAACATTGCACTTTTGTAAAATAATGAACGCAAACATGATGTGCTTTCTGCCGTCTCGGTCTGTGAACTTGAGCACGAAACTCCGTGTATAGGCTACTTGCCTTACAGATAAGAAAACATATCTATAGAGAGTGAAATGTCTACTTTCAAATGAACCAATTCAAATAGAAAACAAATATTCTCAGATTATGTAATCCATGTGAAACATGCATAGGTGCATCACTACTGCGGAGATGACGAGTCAGTGTCGCCAACTTCCTCTCTTAAACCGAGAACAAAGAAAGCACTAGGGTGTATCAATAAAGTATTAAAATGGTAATGCAGTCTCCTTACTGTTTTTTCCTGACACATTCATAATCATTAGCTTCTGCGGTGTGCTGTGGCAAGCTTTATGAGTGTGCTTGAATGCTTATTAGCTATGTAGGCAATTAAAGGCTTATTATAATGATTTAAATGGTTTATTAAAAAATGTGCGATTAGTCGACTAATGCTTCAAATGAACGACTACTAGTCGACCAGAAAAATCTTTAGTCAAGGGCAGCCCTAGACATTTCACACATTGCATGCAACAATTAAAACTCACAAACGCAGACAGCGCCACTTATATTTTCACTCTTGACTACTTTTAGATCCCTTTCAGACTTCCTTCATCTGTTTCTAACCCATGTACCATAAAAGAATGGAACCCCTGAAATCCGGGTTGTGTGCATATAAGATTTTTTTATTAAGATTAGATTTTAAATCTTACTTCAATTACTGAATTTGAAATGAGGTAACAACAGGATGCAGAAGTCGATTTTGAATGTAAGGAAGCCTATGAAGGCTTATAAAGGAATGGAATTAAAATAAAGTCATATTACTGCTGTCATTATTTTATTTTATTATTTTAACCAAAACTGCTGTACAGCTACATTATGCCTTTAATTTTTTAACTGTTCATTCTTACTCTCAACTAAGGACCAATGCAGAAAATCCACATTTTAAGTCCACGGAAGCAAAATAAATAGTATGAAAGCATTAATAGCCAACTTCTGTCAGTACAATGGTACGTTTTTCTTGGCTCCTCCTCACGTTTACATTCACTTTTTTGAACCCAGCCCTCTACAATGGATCAGCAGGCGAGAGAAAATGTGTGTACATATTCGTGAAATGAATCACCCAGTCTCCCCCTCCAGGGTATGAGGAGAACGTCAGTGCCAGACAGCCTCTCAGGTCAGATAAACTAGCCTATGGAATGGAATTCCTTCAGCTGGAGAGAAAAGCACTATCTAGAAGGCACCGTTTATGCTATCCTTAAAGGGATGGTGATGTCTTGCCTCCTCGTAGTCTGCATTTACCCTCAGAACATTCAGCTCCGCATCACTTTTCTCTTCTGGGACAGATTTTAAAAATCAGTTGCATATGGTTGTTTATCAATAATATATAATGGAATGGACCTGGAAGTTGTTAAATTTCCTATCCATGGCCGTTATTCTCACAACATAGTTTTAGTCTTTTGCTCTTTTCTCTTTTGTGCATTTCAGAAGTCAAGAGCCTGAGAAAGAGAGAGAGAGAAAGGGGGAGGTAATGTTCTCTGCAGACGTAGAGTTCAGTTCACTCCCTGACTAATTTTCCCGGCTGGAACACTGCAGAAAGGGGGAAGGGAGCGACTAATAGCTTTTCAGCAAGACATTTTTCCAGCAGCACGCAGGTCTGGGCAAAGTGCTCCCAGTAGAAAGAGTTTGAAAAATCAAGAGTGGGGATTCTCAGAATGACTGCTCAATGGCATGTTGAAGAACAAGCCTCATTCCTTTTCCTTTTTCATTTAAATTAGAGAGGCTGCTGATTGCCATGACACTTAAATTGATGACTGTATACCTAATGTATCCATTGTGTAGAGATCAAATACCATACTTTACCGACAGTTACGACAATAAACAAGTTTGCAAGGTCTTACAATCCATTCATAAATTCCCACAAGCCAACTTATGAATGAATTTTTGCTTTACTATATGATTGATTATTTTGAGACTTCCCTGCTTAGAAAACCAATTTAAGACAGTTTGCTGGTCCTTGCTGGTTTAAGTTGGTCTTCACCTGGTCTCCTAGCCTGACCAGTTAAAAGGTATCTAAAACCCCTCAAAAACCAGTCAACAAATCAACTTGACCAGGCTGGGAGACCATAGAAGACCAGACAACCATCTTGGGCTGGTTTAAGAATATTTAGAATATAGTGCACAAGACATTTGAACCACTTTTATACTACTGTGGTGCTTTTCTGTCAATTTTGCAGCCCCTGTCCTCATTGACTGTAATTATAAAGGCACGTTTGGCCAGGATATTTCTCAAAGTGGTAGAAAGAAAGTCAAACAGGTTTGGAAAGACATGAGGGCGAGTAGATAATGACAGATTTGTTCACTATGGTTTTGCTCTGCACACTTGTGCTCTTGAAGCTGAGATCCAGGTGAATGCAACCTGTGAGCCAAAAACAGCAGCCGGTTTTTGTACTGTGCATCATTAATTAAAACATTTTGTGTGTTTATAATGGAGCATCAGGTTGTAGAATGAATAAAACAAGTCCCAAGACCTACAAGAGGCTACAAAGTCATGAAAATTCACTTGATTCTCCCCAAATTGACCCACGTAAACACAACTGCTTGTGCTTGATCACCAAACTATTGAGAAAACGTTATAAATATTTGCTTCATCATTGCACAAATAACTGAATTCACATTGTTTCAATATTCCAGATAAAGGTTTAGTCTTCGAAGATCTTTCTGCTGCATGTGGGTTGTTAAGTTTTTAAAACAGGTTTTAGTAACATTTTGCACATTGCAATTTGCAATTCTAAGCTAGATTTCTACTTTACTTCCTGAGAACACGTGCAAACAATTAGAAGAAACAACACCTTCTTGTATTCTTCTCCTTTATCTGCTCTCCATTCACTTTGTTGAAATATTCCATGATCTTCTGGCCTCCTCTGTCCTCCCTACAGCAGAGAGGAAATGGTTGTGTCCAGTGCCAGGGTGCTCAGGTTTTCTGTAGAAAAATATCAAATCTGTATAATTTCCACTTTCCAAGAGTTCTCTCAAGCCGTGAATACTTAATATCTAATTGCTTTTGAGAGGCTATAGTAATCACATTGTCATAACTTCCAATAATTATACTAAACCATAAAAAGTTTGGGGTCACAAATTTTACATGTAAATTCACAAAAATAAATGCTGTTCGACTGAACTTTCTATTCATCAAACAATCGGGGGAAAAAAATGTTTCACAGTTTCCACAAAACAATTATTATAAATTATAATAATATTTAAGAATATTCCTGTTTTTAAAAAATACCAACCCCAAACTTCTGAACTTTTTTAATACTCACATTCTTGCTGAGTGATAAATAGGCCTATATCGTTTTTTTTTTTTTTCATATTTTCTGCACTTGTTGTGAAGAAACATGGATTTAAATATGTCAAAATGTGTTAAATGGAGAGAGTTGTAAACTATCATTGGTAACTATAAGCATTTTAAATGTAAATTTATCTCTAATAACTGACATCTAAGTATCATGGAAGTTTGTGAGTGATAGGCTTTTCAGAATTTCAGAATTGTTCATCATGAGTTGAATAGTATGACTGATATTTGTAAGGGTTACTATTTGACCTTTGCAGGCTGTAGT
The DNA here is from genome assembly GCA_027422415.1 of Schizothorax lantsangensis. Classification (NCBI taxonomy): domain Eukaryota; kingdom Metazoa; phylum Chordata; class Actinopteri; order Cypriniformes; family Cyprinidae; genus Schizothorax; species Schizothorax lantsangensis. Next base: position 31,684,509 of record CM049840.1, read on the forward strand.
TGGACACAAAGGTAATCTAATCATAAACACAGTAGCAGCGTAGAGGCTTTAATGTGGTTTGAAGGGTGAAAATACTTTTTTCCTGTTTCTCTCTCTCTTTCTCTCTCCTACATTCCTGAAATCCTCGTCTCTTCTCCTCATCATCATTTACTTAAGGTGATTTTGGGTTTTGCTGCCTCGTGTCCTCCTTCTGTGCTGTCATTTCTGGCAATATAAACAAAGAGTGCTGCCATACTTTCCATAAACTCTATCATTCTTTCTGTCTCTTTCCTTTTCTATCTCTCTTTCTCACCCGTTAGCCTTGAGGTCCTCAAATAAAGTAGTCGATTGTTTATTTGTTTATAATTTCAACCTTATGCATTTTTTCTACTTTAAACTTGGTAAAATAAAACAAAGCTGTGTCATTTTATGTAGTGCATTTGTTTGGCATTTGGAGTCACATTAACTGATGTTGACAGTCTCACATCCCAGGGAATGAATGGACTACAGCTGTGCAGATCCCAATAGCGAGGTACTTCCAGTGACAGTCTTTAGCACAGACCTTGTTAAAGCCATTTCATTGAGCGTAAGCGAGCAGTGTGCAAAAGGGTACAGTTTCTATATATTGTAAGTGAATATTAAAGCTTTGAAAAGTCATCCAATGCTCAAAACAAAATGTTAAACGTTAAGGAACAGTTAAAGGAATATGTAGCTCCCTCCAATATTAAAATTAGCTGAAAAAGAACTCACCCTCACCCTAAGATGTAGATGAGTTTGTTTCTTCATCAGTACAGATTTGGAGAAATTTTGCATTACACCACTTGCTCACCAGTGGATCATCTGCAGTGAATGGGTGCCGTCAGAATGAGAGTCCAAACAGCTGATAAAAACATCACAATAGTCCACAAGTGATCCACACAGCTCCAGTCCATCAATTGACATCTTGTGAAGTGAAAAGCTGTGGGTTTGTAAGAACAAATCCATCATCATCCAGGCATTTTAACTTGAAAGTCTTGCTTCTGGCCATAATACCAGTAAATAATCAATAATAATGCTTCCTCCAGTGAATATTGTCTTTTCACATCAAAATCAACCAATGTATTTGTTCAAAAAGGTTTTGGACTGTTTTTGCGTATAAACAAATGGATTTGCTTCTGGATTTGCTTCTAACAAACACAGCTTTTCACTTCACAAAATGTTAAATGACGGACTGGACTGGAGTCGTATGGATTACTTGTGGATTTTTGTGATGTTTTTATCAGCTGTTTGGACTCTCATTCTGACGGCACCCATTCACCGCAGAACATCCAATTTCTCCAAATCTGTTTGAACTCATCTACATCTTGGATGCCCTGAGAGTAAGGCCATTTTGAGAGCAACATTTTGATTGTGGACTATTCCTTTAAGCTAACAGTAAGAGACTTACTCTTAAAGGAATTTTTACTCCTTGCAGATGATCGTAAGAGCAGTTGTTCAAGTTCAAGTTCAAATTTGGCCACTGAACCTAAACTGGTGGAATTAATTTAGCAATCTTATAATATTTCATACCTTTCCTAACAGGACAGAGGGAAACAGAAAGAAAATAAGGGAAGAGAGAAGAAAAAATCAAAAGCCAAAGACAAGAAGCCTCGCCTAAACCTAAAACACATAATCAGTCCAAGGCAAAGGAGATTAAATTATACCAAAGTAAAACAGAATCCTGCTTCCACTCTTTCAAGCTGTTTTGGTAAATTACATGTCTCTTTCTCTCGTCTCTCTCTCTCTCTCTCTCTCTCTCTCTCTCTCTCTCTCTCTCTCTCTCTCTCTCTCTCTCTCTCTCTCTCTCTCTCTCTCTCTCTCTCTCTCTCTCTCTGTAGGTTGTCCTTTAACCCTCCTAACCTCGTTCTCGTCTGGTGTGAGCTGTGAGCAGCCATGGTTGAGCAATAATGTACGTTAATCAAAAGCTCATGCCACATTGATTTTGATATTCTCAAAGGACCACACAGATTTTACCGGCTGAAATGGTTTGAATATCTCTGGTAATGTCTGAATTGCAGCTTCTCTTCTCAGTGAACGGTGAGCTGCACAGAAGACGCCCCCCGCCTTGTTTCTTTCAGCTTTGCCGGCTTGGGCGACTCTCGCTTACACACACACACACACACACACACACACACGGCTCCATAATGCTTTGCAGCCTCCAGCGTGCCCAATCATTAGAGCTGTCTGTGTTTGTGTTGAGAGCTGGCATAACAAGCATCCGGAGCATTTGTCAGGGAGGGCAGGTAGGACTAAACTAAGTGATATCAGGTGGACGGCATTGAGAACGGCTGGTCTCGGCTAAATGGAAACAGCAGGAATCGAACCTGGAGGCGAAGCTCACCTCAGCAGCTTCTTGAAATCCTCCTTTCATTCATTTCCAATCCCTATAAGACATCTGTCAGCAGATGCCCACGGAGACGTGGCCTTGTCTCCTCCTCGAACCACAGCTGTTCTTCTCGAACCAACACAAATAATCATGGAGGACAAGTCAAATTTATCCCAAACACTGGACTGCAGAGGGTGGACAGACTCCCAGTTTCCTCAACTACTGTATATCCTTCCCTTAGCTATAAAACAGTGCAAATAACATTAAAAGGTCAATAAAAACTCAAAAGTACTTGTACTTTTATTGATCCGAGTCCATGTGGAAACAAAAATATGTGGTGCTAGCATTGAAAAGTATTAGTGGGTCATTGCTATGTATTATTTTCATGCCCCCATAGTGCATTATATGTCTTAATATATTGGATAAAATATTAAACTTTCAGTTTTTAAGAAGCCAATCATATGATTTAAAATTCTCCCCATGTTCACTTAATTGTGGCATTTTTATAAATTAGCTTTTTTTTATAACAATGGCACAAAGTGAACATGGGGTGAATTTAAAATCATTTATTTACCATGTTGCTAATTGTGCCCCAGGTACAATGAACTAAAATTTATCCTGCAATTTATTCAGAAGTATTACAGGTATTTTATTTTATTCATTATTTTATTAATTATTTTATTTTATTTTATTTTTGCAAATCAAAACTAAACATGTTTTCTTGGTGATATTATAATATTAAAATATATTGCAATTATACAACTAAGATCTAAAATTTATTGCAATTTACTTTGAAATATTCCAGGTATTTTATTTCTTTTCTAATGGAAATGTTCAGAACAATGCATGTTTTCTTGTTAATATTAAAATATATTATAATGTTCTTTATTTATATTTTTAAGTAATCAACGAGTCGAAGACAGATCCCTAATGACATCATCCACCAGGAAGTGACATCATTTTCGGCGGGAAAACAGTAGCACACACATGAGTGAGTACCAGCAGAATAATTCTGAGAAATGGCTAACTTCAGCCCTTCATCCTCACAGATTCCATTCTGATCATTTTGTTTTGCAGTTGTGCATGTAATGAATTCATAAAGGTTAAGTGTCTGAGCTTGATATCAAAGTCTACAGAACAAGAAATGACCCATTAGTATTGGTTGCCCCATCTTTTAGTAATACAGTAGTCAACATTTGAAGTGGATCAAAAAAAGTTGTCCTAAGACAAGAATGCATTTTGGTTTTAGGACAGCTTTGATGAAAGGTTTTGATCCACTTCAAATGTTGACTAGTGTAATTTATTAATTTATACTAAATATATGATTGCTATTCGATTAGATTCAAATTCTGTAACCATAAAACGTCAGATCAGCTGAGGTTTGCAAATATTAAACTCCAGCCACCTGTTCCCCAGAGCCCTGCACTTCTCTCCAGTCTGTGTGTACAGTGGGCACCTGTAATTGTGTGGGTTGATTTACCTCTGCTCTAATGACAGACGTTTACAGTCGTCTCCAGACCTGGGCCGGCACTCAGGAGCGAGATCCCCCTTTCACCACCACCCTAGCTCCTTCACCCTGTCATTAGTCTGGAACGTGAGGAGATTATCAAAGCTGAAGTGATGCCATGGTAGCGCCCGGCGGCCAGACAGGGGGTGAAGTAAAACACGCCGTCTGTGTGGAGGAAGAGGGCACTGAATCCTCATCATTTCCTTTCTGCAGGTGTGCATCCACCTCACACTCCTTACAAAAATAAATAAATAAATAAAGTGGCAGTGCCACGGTACAGATGGTAATGCTATGGTGCTTTGATATATGTTGTGGTACAGATTGATTACCATATTCATGTACACTACAATACCACTGTATTTACATCACACCTCCTCCTCCACAATATTCAAATTAGGGCTTGATCAATATGTTTTTATTTTACTTGCCCCCCCCTCCCCAGTGACAAACGTCAATGAATGCAAACTACCATTCAAAAGTTTGGGATTTGAAATGTATTTATTTTCATTTATTATTTTTTCTTTGATGTTTTAGCTGTTTTTGAAAGAAGTAAAATGTAATTTATTCATTTGATCAAAGCTGTATTTTCAGCATCATTACTCCAGTCTTCAGTGTCACTTGATCCTTCAGAAATCATTCTAATATACTGATTTGCTGCTCAAGAAACATTTCTTATTATTACAATTTTGAAAACAGTTGTGCTGCTTAATAATTTTATGAAAACTTTTTAGATAGATAGATAGATAGATAGATAGATAGATAGATAAGAATAAGAAGTTTGGAAATTCAGCTATATACTCTATGTGTGTGTATTTATATATACATAATAAATATACACAGTACACATACATATATTATGTAAACAAAAACTTTTATTTTGGATGCAATTAATCGAGATTAATCATTTGACAGCACTAATATATACAGTATATATATATATATATATATATATATATATTAATATATAGTAATCGTAGTTGTTATATATATTTCTGAAACTTTGACCGTATTTCTCACATGATAACCATGACTTAATCCTGGTACTTGTAAAAAGTAAACTTGTATTTATGAAAATATTACATATTTATAGTATATATTTTTGATATAGTATATTTAGTCACATGCTTCAAAGATTGGCTTGGCTTGCACCGAGTTCCGAGCTT
>CM049840.1:31692001-31717001 GCA_027422415.1 Schizothorax lantsangensis
TATTACAAGGAGAAGGTGACTTATGAGGACATTTCCCCATGTCCCCATTTTTCAAAACACTTAATCATACAGAGTGAGTTTTTTTGAGAAAGTAAAACTGCACAAAGTTTCCTGTAAGGGGTATGTTTAGGTGTAAGGTTGGTGTAGGGCAATAGCACATACAGTTTGTACAGTATAAAAACCAATACGCCTATGGAATGTCCCCACAATTCACAAAAACAAACGTGTGTGTGTGTGTGTGTGTGTGTTAATTATTTGTATTATTATTTATTTATATTATTTACTTACAGATTCTGTGATGTTTTTTTTTTCTTGAGCATCAAATCAGCATATCAGAATGATTTCTGAAGGATCGTGTGACACTGAAGACTGGAGTAATGATGCTGAAAATACAGCTTTGATCACATGAATAAATTACATTTTAAAATATATTACAATAAAAATACAGTTATTTTAATATGAACAGATTATTGCACAGTATTATGTTTTCATTGTATTTCTGCTCAAATAAATGCAGCCTTAGTGAACATATGAGACTGTAATGAAATCATAGTTAAATCATGGTTATCAAAAGATTAATATGGTGAATGTTTATATACGTGTATACACAGAGAGAGAGAGAGATACATAATGTGTGTTTGTATTTACATATATATATACTTTCTTAAACTTTGACCATATTTATCACATAATAACATGACTTAACCCTGGTATTTTTAAAAAAAGATGCTATTTATGAAAATATTTTAAATATATAGTCTCCTGCTTCAAAGATAGTTTAGTATTGCTTAAAAAATAAACTGTAATATAATATAATTAGTGCTGTCAAACGATTAATCGTGATTAATCGCATTCAAAAAAGTTTTTGTTTACATAATATATGTGTGTGCTGTGTATATTTATGTAAATATAAATACACACATATGCATGTATATATTTAAGAATATAGACATGTGTACGTCTCTTCAGATATAGTTATTTGAGAAGTAAAAGGCTAAACCAGAAACATATTAATCACTGCAATAGTGATTCAGTTCTAAAATCTGCTCATTTAAACCCAGACGGCAACTTTTGTTTTTTTTTTTTTTTTGCCAGGCAGTGTATAATATAATATAATAATGATACTGTAGTAGTAATATAATATATTAAAGCTAGGTACATTTTTGTAAAGGTGTATCATATTACAAGTCGATGTGTAGTATGTTTATATAACCACACAACTCCAAGCCACATGAACAGGAAAGCACTGATATACTACAGTCCCAATGATAAACGACTTTATCAGGAAACAAAGCCATTAAATTTCACTTTCTCCTGCTGTCCTGCCACAAATCCTCTGGACGACAGAAACTCAGGCTTGTCTGTAGATGGAGAGAAGTGGAGAAATGTGAAAGAAGAGCGGCTTTGCCTCAGGTGTGGAGTGTTTCATTAAAGCTGAGATCTAATACTTCATTACCTGGTGTGCTGGTTCCTGCCCTGCAGATGTGTGTAAACGATGTGTTGTGTGTGTGTGTGTGTGTGTGTGTGTTTGCATCCATGCTCCCAGCAAACATGTCTTTTAACAGCTCTTCAAACGGGTGGCTTCCGTTCATAAAAGCGAGGTCTTCAAAGGGAGGCACCTTTTGGTTCAGGCAGTCAGAGCGGACAGCTACAGTGTACTCATTAGGACCCTGTTATGAAGCAGCTGTTCACAGAGGATTCATAAAGCTTCCACAACACTCTATAGGGCTCATAGTGTTTTTACACACTTTAATAGACCATTTAGAAAAACAGTTCTGTAATTTCTACAAACACATATGTGACCCTGGACCACAAAACCTTAAGTCTTAAGTCGCTGGGGTATATTTGTAGCAATAGCCAAAAATACATTGTATGGGTCAAAATTATCGATTTTTCTTTTATGCCAAAATTCATTAGGATATTAAGTAAAGATCATATTCCATGAAGATATTTTGTAAATTTCCTACCGTAAATATATCAAAACTTAATTTTTAATTAGTAATATGCATTGCTAAGAACTTCATTTGACAACTTTAAAGGCGATTTTCTCAATATTTTGATTTTTTTGCACCCTCAGATTCCATATTTTCAAATAGTTGTATCTCAAATATTGTCCTATCATAACAAACCATACATCAATGGAAAGCTTATTTATTCAGCTTTCAGATGATGTATAAATCTTATGACTGGTTTTGTGGTCGTAGAAAAGGTTTTACATATGAAAGGTGGGAAAATACTTTCAAAAACACATTGCATGCAGCTTAATCAGTTGTCTATAGTGATTCCAGTTTGTTTTTTTAATTTCTTGTACCTTAGACATGCAAGGACTTAGTAACATACTGACTGTTATCATACAAGTACATTTAAAACTAAGGAACATAAAAAAAAAAACAGAAAACAAAAAGACTTTTAGACAAGTATGAGCTGTTTTGCTGTTGCAAGTAAGTAACTGTCTTGATAAACTTTGAGTGGAGTGGGAAAGAGTCAAAGATGATTTAATATGCACAGATACAGTAAAGATTTAGCATTATAGTATAGCAGTTAAAACACTGATATAAACAGATTCATATGTCAGGAAGTCATTGACTTTATAAAACACGCTATCTGTCAAAAGTCTGGAGTAATTAATGCTATTTTAATGCAAAACTGTTTTCGGCATTGCTAATAATAAGAACCTTTATCAATAACTGAGCTGGCAAATCAGAATATTAGAATGATTTCTAAAGGATCATGTGACACTGAAGACTGGAGTAATGATGCTGAAAATACAGCTTTGACATGGCAGGAAAAAAATACATTTTGAAATATACTAAAATAGAAAACACATTCATATTATTCATATAAAATCAACATATTTCATATAATTACTGTTTTTATAGTTTTTTGAGCAAATAAATGCAGCCTTGGTGAGCATAAGAGATGTCTTTCAAAGCATCAAAAAACTTAATTATTCCAACTTTTACATTACTTTTGACCAGTATAATGTATACTATAAAAATATACATAAAATTCAATAAAGAATATATTGTATAGTAGTTCACAAACTCTCTGCAATACACACATTTATATGTCAGGAAGCCATTGCCTTCATAAAATATACTTCAATTTTTCTCTATAATGTACTAAACAGCTTAAATCTGTTGATTTTTTTTCTTATGTCAATTACCTTCATTCGTACACACGTTTTAAGTGGAGACATATTTTCTTCCTAACCTAGATTTAGACCAACGTTTAACCACATTAGAGTTTTTTCAGAATGAGTACTACTTCACAATCTTCCACTCCTCCGTTCATCAGTCAGCAGACCATCTGAAAACTCAAATCAGCTTTTATTGTATTCTCATTGTATAGTGAGAGACAGAAAGAAAGAAAGAAAGAAAGAAAGAAAGAAAGAAAGAAAGAAAGAAAGAAAGAAAGAAAGAAAGAAAGAAAGAAAGAAAGAAAGAAAGAAAGAAAGAAAGAAAGCAAGCATGTCTCTAACCTCATTTCTCAATCCAGTGGGACTCCACCCATAATCACTAGTTGACCTCTACTGAGACTCTGACCACAGAACTATAGATTACAAAGAGCAGGGTCAGACGAGGAGCTTCTGAAAATGCCAGTTTCTATTTCAATGCTGTGCCGTTCTGCCACTGCAGCTCTGTAAACTCAGTGAACGCTGAAGACATCCACCACAAACACTAAAGAATTCAACATGAGAAGGCGTGACATGGAAGTGATATGACTGCTGTCATGTTTCTTCATTTGTTTGTCTCAATCTATGTTAAGAATAGATAACAGTGAAACATGGAGAGTTGTTTATAGTATCCACACAATTATATCCAAGACATCATTAGCTTTTAGTTTAATTTGATTGTAATACTTTACCATTCAAAAGTTTAGGCGCGAAAAGATTTTTAATGTTTGAATAGAAGTCTATTATGCTCATCAAAGCTGCATTTATTTGATTAAAAATACAATAAAACAGCAATATTAAATAGTATTGCAGATTAAAATGTTTTTTCTATTTTAATATATTTTCAGTGAACAGGTGTCACTTCAGAAATCATTCTTATATGCTGATTTGCTGCTGAATAAATATTTATTATTATTATCAATGTTGAAAAGAGTTGCTTAATATTTTTGTGGAAACTAAAATATTTTTTTCTGGATACTTTGATAAATATAAATTTTAATATAACAGCATTAATTTAAATGTCTTTACTGTTACCCTTGATCATTTTAATGCATCCTTACTGAATAAAAATATATTTCTTTAAAAAAATTCAAATGAAAAATCTTATTGACACCAAAAATATTGCAGTATACAATTAGTTTCAATTCATTATTTCATGCATTAGGTATTATGTATCATCATTATAATCAGTTAATGTGTTATAAACAAAATGTTTAGAAAAATTATTTCATAATTTATCATAAGACTCCTAATGTACAAGCTTGAAATTAACCTTATTGTAAAGCGTCACCAACTTCACATAAGGATCAAATTAAAATATTTTTCCTCTTCCATTCCAAAGATTCTCATCTGTATTTCCATTTTAGTAGAGTTCATACTCCAGTCTCTAGTGGACCAGCATTCCTGAGCCCGGAGATTTTTTTCCATGGTGTCTGGATTGAACCTATATTTCAATCAATTCCTCCAAAAATCCAGTAGATACAGATACAGCCGTTCCTGCCAAGACACAGTTGGTAATGTGTAAAATCTACAGTATTGCCAGAATACAGTAACAATCCCCTTCATAATTGTAGACTTATTGTCTAATCTAAAGATAAGAACCAGTTTTTTTGTGTATTTAGTAACTGATTACATATAATCTGGATTACTTAATCAGATTCCAAAAATTAAGTACTCGTAATTAGAATGTATTACAATAAAAATACTCATCAGATTATAGTAACTATTTTATGATTACATATTCATACAATTCACTGTGAAAGGTAATATTTCAGTTATTTAACAACACTTGCATGTTTTCAGTTTTCATCATGTAATTTGTAATCAGTAATATGCTATATAAATCTCCCAACGCGCTCTCATGAAATAGTAATAAATAGTACGCCAAATAAAAATGAATACTCGTGGTATTGATACGCAAAAATGGACTTTGGCGTGTATATGCTACGCGATGGGAAGGATTAGGGTTGTGGGGTAGATGTGTATCATATGCATGCCAACAAATTTTGTGTCATATGCAAAAACTGCATATTATATGCACGCCAAACACGTGCGTATCATATGAACGAAGTCCATTTTTGCGCTTCAATACCACGAGTTTTCGTTTTTATTTGGCTTACTATTTATACACATTTTCATGAGACCGGACTCAAATCTCCACATATATGGTGCTATATTAAACACAATTACAGCTTTGACTACTTCTGCATCTGACAAATGTAATTTGTTGGTTTTTCCTAGCTTTACAGCGCAGTTTATTTTGTGCAAGCCTTATTTGTTATAAAATGTAGTCAATAAGATGCAGTGATCCAACAAGTACGCCTACGTTTGACACCACTGGTGTGTAACATAAAAGGGCACTATATTGAGAAGGATATCATAATGTATAAATTGACTTGCTGGCAAAAATACTGCGGTTAAATGTATTTGTGGCAAGTCACCGCTCCTAAAAAATACTACATTGTTGTCCTCATGGTAGCCAACGCACATGTTGTTCAAGAAAGCAAGCATGCGTCCTTTAATTGAGCTTTTTGGAGCTACTTCCATAACATTCCGTAAAACGGATGGATTTAGACTCGTGCTTGTAGTTATTTACTAGAAGCAGTTTAATCTATGTTGTAATATGTGGTTTCCACATGCCATTAAATCAAACTCTGTTCGAACTAGAGGAACTCCAAACAAAAACTTCCAACAAAAAAAGCTGAGCTTTGAAGAATCGGGCTGAGATGAAAAGCATCCAAACTACACAGAGTGACTTTGGAGAACCTTGACTGCGTTCTAATGTCAAATAAAACAAATCCAACCTCCTGATGATCGGGCGTGATTTATCAGTGCTTCACCCTTTGCTTTAGCACATGCTTCCCGTATTTCCAGGTTCACAGATCCTTCATCATATTGAGCATGTGTGTGCGTGTGCATGTGTGTGCATGACTGCGAACCATAAAGAGGATAAGCACTTTCCTAAAGAGGAACAGCTGTGGAAGCAGGAGCAGAGTGAGGCTGGTATTTTTGGAGAGCAGGCCTTCTGCACCATGAAAGTGTGGGGTGGGTCACAACACCTGTTTGCTCAGGACAGACACCCACCTATCAAAGCACAGAGTATCCGACCATGCAAGACTGAGCCGGTTGCCATAATGACAAGACGGTCGGAAAGCTCCTCAATGCTGCAGCGCCAGCGTGTCCCTTGTCCTCAAGTATGAATGTAGCCTATGAAATGCTAGTGTTTAGCTTGAATCTGCTTGATAATCAAAGAGTAATATGTGTTTGTAGATGTTCAAAAGCTTGAAAACAATGCCTATATATCATGACGCAACAGATTCAGGCTTGGTATTAAAGGGACATTTCACCCAAAAATGAAAATCCTGTCATTTGCTCACCCTCAAGTTGTTCTAAACCTGTAAAAGTTTCTTTCTTCTGTTGAACACAATTGAAGATATTTTGAAGAATGTTGGCAACCAAACAGTTGACGGTAGCTATTGACTTCCATGCTACTTTTGCCCTAATATTGAAGTTAAATTGCTACTGTCAACTGTTGGGTTACCAGCATATCTTCATTTGTGTTTGACAGCTGAAAAAAAAATCATACAGGTTTGGATCAACTTGAGAGTTGAGAGTAAATAATAACAGAATTTTCATTTTTTGCATGAACTATCCCTTTAAGAGCACAGTTCACCCAAAAATGAAATTTCTGTCATCATTGGGTCACCCTTATGTTGTTTCCAAACACGTATGACCTTCTTTCTTCTGTGGAACATAAATAAAGATTTTTTGAAGAAGTTTTTGTCCATACAATAAATGTCAGTGTGGTGTAAAACACGTTTAATTGTGGGGAACAAAAACAAAAACACTTTCTGGAGTGAACTTTTAAATGTATGCCTTCATCTTGCATGAAGAAAAATGACTTTTTAATGGTCTTTGTTTACTGAAGAGTAGCACCTTGTCCCATACAAACCACTCACTCTGATAGGAAACCAACTAGATCTCATTTAAGATCAATTTTTCGGCCCAATGAAAAGCTCTTCTTCTTCCCTCTATCCTGCTGCCTTTTCCAGGTCACATCTTTAGAAGCTGTGTTGTGCTTGGCTCTTTCTCTGCTTGCAGCTCATGCTGGCTTTGGACAATGTGCGAGCTCCCAGAAGGCTTTGCTCTCCCAGGCTAAACACTAATACTTGGCTTCTTGTGGTTGCATCCATTTTCATAAATTTTCAAGTCTACTTTGGCCACTGCTGGGTATTTCTTTATTTATAGTTATCTAGACAAATGATAGAGACATGTGAAGACATTTTGCTGCACATTTCTTGACAACAACTGGCAAAATATGCTATATACAATATTGAATTTGAGATATCTTTAGCATAACACTGACACTGAATTATTTTAAGTGCACTTTTTTGTCACAGTGTCACTCAAGCTGCTGACTGACACTATTAATACAATTTACGTTATGAATGGCAATGTAAAGTTTGATTTTGAGCATCAAATAATGTTTAAAATGTACACAACCTTCAGTCTTCAGAAATTGTCTGTAACTGAAGTTCGGCTATATGACTGCAAATTATACGTCTGTTTCTGCGACTTTGGATATTTATAAGTAGATGAATGCGTATTTGCTGTTTTGTTCACTAGAAATTGGCAAGCCTTTGGAAACATTCGTGTTTCATTTCTATGCCTTTCATTTGAAATATGTTTGGTTACTATTTTTGTGAAAATTGTTGGATGGGGGAACAAATTAGAAGCAAAAAATGTCATTTTTGTGGATTTGTAGAGAGGTCACAGTGTGTGTTGCCAATGATATATGGTGCATTTCAACACAGAAAATTAAAAACATCAAATAAAAATGAATTAAAACCCACAGATATAATTTAGATTTTGTACTTAGTAATCGTGGTACTGTTAATACAGTTTCATGTTGGCTTTTAATTATTTATGAATTGCTTTAAACAAAAATATTGGCTAAATAATGTAAATAAAAGTAACTATTAGAGTTTAGATTTTTTATATTGTAAAATTGATAAGGAAAAATGCATTATTGTATTTAAATGCAGATATTTATGTACTCAACCTTTATTTATTTTAAATGTTATAAATGTTAAATGTAATGTTTTAAATGTTAAATGGTAAATGTTTATGTACATAAACATTTAAACACTTATAAATTTAAGCACATGATATTAACATAACCCACTGAACTGCAAAAATAAAAACAAGTTCCTCTTGACATAGTCTGCACTTGTCAGAATCAAAGTTTCTCAGAGGGTTATTAGTTTAAATGTCCATTCCTTTCCATTAAGTCAAATTGCTTGGACCCTCCATAGTGTGTGAATGGAGCACAAGTGCTTTCATCGCGACTGACCCTACGTGCACCTAAGCGATGAGGTGGCGTTTTCTCTCTCTCTCCCTCCCTTTCTCTCTAGACTCCTTTCATCTGCACTATTCTGAACGGAATAAGGAGGCAGACGCAGCTCTTGGATGAGACGCTGCTATGAAGATGAAGAGAGAGGGGGAGAGCGTAAGCTCTGATTGGCCAGCTCCAGAGGAGCGACGTGTCTGCGGAAGAGAGATGCAGCCGCTCACAAGCCAAATCACTTTTTATGGCTCGTGCGTGGCGCGTATTAAGGACATGCACCTTTAAGAGCGTTTTCCGTTATTATAGTCTGAGGCCATGTTTGTGTTTTTTTCTCTGTTCTATTAATACTACAATGTGGCTTCTTTCACTGTAACAAAAATAAGCCCACTAAACTGAAGTTTAATTGCTGCCTTGAAGTTTTCAGTAAAATCAAAATGATGCCAAGGTGACAGCCAGCAATTATGGTTCGATCACGTAGAATTTAATTATCGATAAGTTGAAACTCATGAGATTGAAAAACTATGCAATCCAGTAGGCCTATAAATGACAGAAATAATTGTGGCAAGATAAAAGATCGTTCTTGATATGCTTTTATTAACAAGAAAGTGTGCCCATCCTGAACAATGGCCTATACGTTTCAAATATTCACCAAACACAACTAGCCTACTTTTTTATAGAACAAATACGAAATAATTTCAATAAGTGCGAATAATAATTATAAACCTAATTTGTCCAAACAATACATAGTCTACATAACTTTTAACGTTATTTAATACAAAATGATAGATAGATAGATAGATAGATAGACAGACAGACAGACAGACAGACAGACAGACAGACAGACAGACAGATAGATAGATAGATAGATAGATAGATAGATAGATAGATAGATAGATAGATAGATAGAATAAATGTGCAGTAGCCTACTTGGCTGCAGAAATCCACTAATGAAACATGACTTTATAAATCTGTTATGGAATATATATATATATATATATATATATATATATATATAAAGAATTACTTCGGTATACAAAGTTTAAAAAAACGAAACAAGTTTAGCTCAGAAAGCACTGCGTCGTCCTCATCTCCAAATCCTCATTTGAAGAAAGCAAGTCTTTGGGTCGAGAGGTCTTTCCAGAATTCAAGATTGAAACAAAAGTCCGAAGATATGCCCACAATACAGGTGTCACCTTGGCACACAACCTAGCTTCACCAAAAAGAAGTTTTGAGAGCAAACCCTCACCTTTTTATTATTAAGAGATCAGGTTTCTTTAGATGTTCGCTCTGCAAACGTTGTGAAGACAGCCCCCTGTCCGGTGAAGGAGGGACGCTATTCTATTAAACGTGAACATGCTTGAGTTATCTGCTGCTCCCGGCGCCTCCCAGAAAGTTTGGGGTATAAAAGCCAGGCCCTAGAGTTGGTTTAGGCAGTAGGGAGTTTCTGCTGGGGTCTGGATTGGAGTCACAGAAGAACGGACCCTACCGTGTATGATTGGAGTCTAAAGGAAAAAAGAACTTCCCTCGCCTCAAAGAGTCTACATGTCTAATATTTAGACATGTTCAGCTTTGTGGATATTCGGTTGGCGCTGTTGCTCAGCGCAACGGTGCTTTTGGCAAGAGGACAAGGCGAGGATGATCGTAAGTATCATTTTCCACACATTTTCAAGCTTTTGCTGGAGGTTAGTGGGTGCAAAAGTGAAGCGGTGAGGCTATTATGTGATGCTGAAGAGATAAATTATGCAGGCTTCTTCCTATAGCCTTAAGCATGGATCATGTTTTCCCTTGGAATGGGAGAAGAACGTTTGTTCAGTCTGGATGTGCATTAGACCCACTGGGCCTTTTCACGCTCTGCATGCGCGAGCCTTTGGAGACAAGTTGGCACAGGTTTGGAGACTCTCCTCCACGCGCAATTTGTTATCCTCAACAGCTGCTAAAAGAGAAAAGCAGACACAGCGAGAGCAAATAGTCCATAACGTGCACAGTACTTATTTAAAAAAAAAAAAATGATATACTGATATAAAATGTAGAACTAAAAACTTTAAGGGAAAATGTTCAGATTTAAGTAATTGACTAGTGATAGAATTGGCCATTTGGGGGAAAACAAGCAACTTAGTCAGAATAAAAATGTGCAATTCCAGCAAAAGAAAAAAAAATCAGGATATGGGCGACATCCATTAAAAAAGTTTTCCCCAAACCAAAGAGAGAGAGAGAGAGAGAGAGAGAGAGAGAGAGAGAGAGAGAGATGATCTCATTCTTGGATGAGCATGTTTCCAAACTGGATAGTTAAGTCTGCTAACTACATTAAAACAAAACTACTTTATTTTCTAAAAGAAAATCAAGACATGCAAATAGTTTAAATGTATGGTTTACTTTTAATTAATATTCCAGACCCATAATTTTACTTGTTGAAGGGCTCGAGTATTTCAAGCAGTCTCACAGCGCCACTTGGTGGTTAAATATGCAACGGCATCATATTTTGACAATCCCCCCCACCCCATGCCTTTCACTTTTCCCCCTCTGTTATGATGATTGAAAACACATGCGGACCCTGCAGACTTTCCACTGAAGGAAAACGTTAGTCGTTGCCAAGCCGACAGTTTTCAATTACTTCATGATGGACGGTCAGCTTCAGCAGACGTGGAAATTTTCCCTCAAGCTTTCTCCTCTGAATAATGCAATCTGGGCATAACGGCACTGCGCCACCTAGGGGTGGATTTCAAACCAAACATTTTCAAGCAAAAGTAAAGGTGTGCGTTTACTCGAGCTGTAATCTGTTCCCACGTCCACGGGAAATGTTTACAAAACAATATTCTCAAAAGATGGCCTCATTTCAATAGATAGAACACCAAACCACATTTCCTTTGTGAGACTGAAAAGACTTTGACATTATTTATAGGCGACAAAAAAAGTGCCTTATAAGCATTTCCCACCTTCCGTCACCGATTTAACTTCATGCATACGTCAGTAAACAAGAAACAAACTGACCTATATTAGACATGAGCATCTTATATTTTATGACATATTCAAATAACATTTCTGCTTTCATACTCATGCAGCTATTTCACTCGTTATTCCCCTAGGCACAGGCGGCAGCTGCACATTGGACGGCCAGGTCTTCAATGACAGGGACGTCTGGAAACCAGAGCCATGCCAGATCTGCGTGTGCGACAGCGGCACCGTTATGTGCGACGAGGTGATCTGTGAGGACACAACCGACTGCCCCAACCCAGTGATTCCCCACGACGAGTGCTGCCCCATCTGCCCAGACGACGGTACGACGCCTTGATTCTCACGCCCCGTTTTTTCTTACCTTGGGCAAACAGAACCACCCCACATCCCTTCATTTAAATGTCAGGGAAAATTCATATGGAGCCACAGCTTTCACTCCCCATTGGATTTTTAAATGTGACCTTCAAGCTTCAGGCCTTATGGTCACTCACTGGATTAATTTGTGGTTTTGCTCTTGGTCTAAATCAGGTGCAAGGCCTCAAATCTAATTGGGGAAAACCACAGACTCACTTGTTAGGCTGATTGTTATCATTTTAGTGCTAAACGTTTACAAAACAAAAGAGGCATCTGATTATGTTCTATTTTTATATAGTTTTAATTTTTGTTTTCTTTTTTCCTCAATTTTATAGAATTCCAGGAGCCCAGTGTTGAGGTAAATGTTGTTTTACATTTATCAGCTTACATTTCTTAAAATAAGTTTTCAGTTCATTGTTTCATAGAAGGATCTTTCTAAATTGCCTGTATGAATAAGCATACCATACTCAAGGCCTCATTTGAAGCTAGTTATTTTGCTATCTTTCTGGGAAAACAAATCCTTATAAACGCTTTTGTGTTCATTATTCTCTCTTAGGGACCAAGAGGTCCTGCTGGTGAGAAGGGTGAAAGGGTAGGTTTCTATTTCCCTCTTTTTATGCATCTGTTTATTGCTTAATCAAGGGTTTTGTTTAGTTGCTGAACATCTTGAAGTTCTTGGAGAACAAAAAACATACATCTAAATCAGCAGTCATTACCACTGCATAAAACTTTACATGTTATTTTCCTTATAGGTTACTTATAAATATATATATTTTTTATAGCTTACTTGATTTTCAGTTGGATTTCTTGATTTTTATATTTGTGTGTATGTGTGTATATATATATATATATATATATATATTATTCATTATAACACATTAATTTAATTAATCATAACACATTAAATATGTTAAATATGTATTATTAAATTAAATAGAAGTATACATATATATATTTATGATATCTATACACACACACAGACAAAGGTAAATTGAGACGAAACTCAGAAGTACTTGTATGTCTGAAAACAGAAAGTCTCAGCAGCATTACTGATATCCATTCATTCTGACATGTCTTCATAACAACAAAAATATTACTTGCTACATGCACATGCGGCTGGCTTATTTTGTCTTATTTTATGGTATTTGTGGTACTTTGAACACTTGTTATGCGAGAGATGATTTAGTCTGTATTTAATATAAAAAGACAACAGAATTATATATCAGCCCCACTTTCCGCTAATTATACCTCTACAAAAAACTGATCTATAGATGTGGTGCATCATTTTGAACTGTGAAGGCTTTGATGTGAACTGCTCTGAGTGTACAAACCTGTCTGTACCATAGTGTTGCATCTGCCTCATTCACTTAAATCCTCATTTTCCTTTCCCTTGATCTCAAACAGGGTCTTCCTGGCCCTCCCGGCAATGACGGAATCCCTGGACAGCCTGGTCTTCCTGGGCCCCCAGGCCCCCCTGGACCTCCTGGCCTTGGTGGAGTAAGTATCTCACCCTAAAAAGGAAAAATACTAGTTTTCTCCAACAGATAGGTGAAAGGTGTTGAAAGGTGTGACTTAGATGTGCCTTTAGGTCAGGTGCAAAATTTCATTTGTTCTAGGCCATAATTTGAAATCAGATTTCAAATTTAAAAGACCTTTAGGGCACAGGGCTGACACATTTCAGCACCATTTAAGTGGACAGCACCCTCAGGGCAGTAGCCACACTTACACTCAGGCATGCAAAGCTTGTGATTAAGCTCAAGATAAGCCTGAGCATGAGCTAGATAAGTTCAGTTATGTTTCTTCCTGTCCTATGCTGAGATGAGCAGAGATTTTTCTAAGGGCCTCTCATCTCATCTTTTGACTGACAAGATCTTTGCATTTTTTTCTCTGTGTCCCTCCACAGAACTTTTCTCCTCAGATGTCTGGTGGATTTGATGAGAAATCCGGAGGAGCAATGGCCGTCCCTGGCCCCATGGTAAAAATGCACATATGCTAACATACACATTCCTATACATGCATGCACATACAGTACACATGCTATGCAAATAGCAGTTCAATAAATGCATATACACTTATTTGTCTCTCTATATAATCACCGTTCAGCTCTTTATTAACAGACAGCATGATATCAGCTGCTGCACTACAAACACATGCTTAGTATATTTTTAATCTATGGCATACAGGCTTATGAAGGCCTGTAGCATCAAACAAAATGCCCCATGAATATATATATATATATATGTATATCATATATGTATATCATATATCAGTTATTACTTTGTCAGGCTAACTTACAGTATCTCCTATGTCTCTTTTTTTACAGGGACCTATGGGCCCCCGTGGACCCCCTGGACCTCCTGGATCTTCTGTGAGTATTCCCTAACAGTTCATAGAAAACTTAATATATATTTTAAACCAGTTGCATATTGGAAATCATAATTAAATTAAGCTAAAGATAATATTTTAAGACAACTATACACCATGCAGTTGGAGATAAATATACACAGTACAGCTGTATCTTTTAAAAAAAAAAAACATTTTCAAAAATGTATTATTTTCAAATTTATCATTATGAAAT
This sequence comes from Schizothorax lantsangensis, assembly GCA_027422415.1. Lineage (NCBI taxonomy): Eukaryota > Metazoa > Chordata > Actinopteri > Cypriniformes > Cyprinidae > Schizothorax > Schizothorax lantsangensis. Next base: position 31,706,408 of record CM049840.1, read on the forward strand.
TCGTTTTTTTTGACTGCAATTTGGAACCTGGGAAAATCTGAATATATTCATTTTAATTAGATCCACCCAGGAAGTCAAAATGAGCTAGTACCTGTTTCCTCAAGGCTTATTTTAACATTTAATAGCACTGTGTTCCTCAGGTTTGTGCTTCTTGTAATTTGTGCCCTTTGTCCTCCTTTACAGGGACCCCAAGGATTTACTGGTCCCCCTGGTGAGCCTGGTGAGGCTGGTGCTCCTGTGAGTATCTAAACAAATCACCTCTGCACTCATCAACTCAAACACATAGCTTTTTCTTAGTATATAGCACGAATAACAAAAAGAAAGATTGTATGTCCTCTACTGACAGAGTTAGCAGTTAAACCCTAGAAATCCGAGGTAATTTTACCAGCTTACATATACCCAAATTAATATTACTCTCACATACTCACATATGTGACTCCAGTTTGACCTATTTGGGTCAAATGAGGTCAAAAGGGTACAGGGTTCATAAATTTTCAGCCACCTACATTTTTTTGTTCCATTAAGTGGATACATGACATCCAGTCTGTGCATATGTATAACAGAGGTCTCTTACTGGAAAGCAAAAAGTAATTTTAATCGATATTTCACTTTTTTTCTTCTGGATAATTCACACCGCCAAAGTGTGACGCACTCATTCCGCCACAATGTGAAACACGTAAATACACTCACATGGACACAAATGTTTTTTCCTAACCTAGATTTTTTATTTTTTTGCTGCTTTCCTGATTTAGGGTTCAATGGGTCCCCGTGGTGCAGCTGGTCCCCCTGGAAAGAACGGAGAGGATGTAAGTAATCTACACATTTTAGTTTAAGAAGATATAAGGAGCTTTTAAAAGAAAAAACTTCATTAGTTTATGCAGTTTACTTAAGTACTGTAAAATGCTTCCACTAGGATTTCAGGAAAAAAAGTATTGAATTTATCAATGTCAAACAGAAATGGATAAAGAGACATTAGGAAATAGTGACAGTGAAATAGCAAAACTTTTCTCATAATTCATTCTAAAAAGACTTTAAATAATGGTTTAAATAATGCCTCATTCTTTTCATTCAATTTGTTTCTCTTTTCTCATCTGTTTTTCTCTGACTCTGTAGGGTGAGTCTGGCAAACCCGGTCGCCCTGGTGAGCGTGGATCCACTGGCCCACAGGTGAGTGTTGCCAAAAGGACTCTTCACAGGATTTCTTATAATTGCATTGTATTAGTTAGTAGCATTATAGTGTATGAGAAAGAGAATTGTCTGTAACATCTTTCTCATTCTATCTAGGGTGCTCGTGGATTCCCCGGAACCCCTGGACTTCCAGGCATCAAGGGACACAGAGTGAGTTCTCTAGATCTAGGAAGTGATTCCTCTTGTTTGATGAATATCAACTTATGTCCACATTACTCAACTCTTAATGTGCACCCTCTGCACCTCAGGGATTCAGCGGTCTAGATGGATCTAAGGGAGATTCTGGCCCTGCTGGACCTAAGGTGAAATCAGAATTAAAATCAATTATCACACTTTAAACATGAAGTTCAAAGTAAGCAGACCACTTAACATGCTGCTTTGCCCATTAGGGTGAGGCTGGTGCCTCTGGTGAGAACGGAACTCCTGGAGCTATGGTAAGAAATAGCATTTACTCACACTGAATAAACATGGCTTTCATCCTATTTTCAACATCTACATTTGTGGTTCTTTTCTAATGTAACTCTGTTTTCCAGGGTCCTCGTGGTCTGCCTGGCGAGAGAGGCCGTGCTGGTCCTCCTGGTTCTGCTGTAAGTAACCTTATAAGCATAAACTTTATTAATGTTGTAATATATGACTTATGTTGCAGTGTTATATATTATTTTTAGATGTGACATTGTGTACTTTGCAAACAAAGGACAGACGTGCATATTGAGCATTTCAAGATAGCTTAACATCATTCTGGAAAGACCTACTGCACTTTTGGGTTGAGATCATCCCTCAAACATAAAACACAGCATTTACCTAAATCCTGTCCTCTGCACAGATTAATATTAATAATGAATAAGTTCCAAATAATAATGTTTTCTCAATTTTTCAGGGTGCTCGTGGTAACGATGGTGCCGCTGGAGCTGCTGGTCCTCCTGTAAGTAGCCTTTTTTTAAAAAAAACATATATATATATATATATATATATATATATATATGAGTAATGAAATATGAGTAAAAAGGATAACTTAAGCTAACTATAATTTATTTTATCTCTCTATTTTTAGGGCCCAACTGGCCCTGCTGGTTCCCCAGGATTCCCTGGTGGCCCTGGAGCTAAGGTAAAAAAAATAAAATACTCTCATTTTTTCACATGATTACACATATTCAAATTCCAAATCAAACCAAACAGGAGCTAGAGTACCACATGGTGGCACTGTAATTGGGCTCATGGAGCCAGATGTTCTTGGCAGCTGTCAGTCATCTCAATTATGTAGGCCAATAATTAATGCCTGGTAAATGTGTTAGTAGGTCAAAGCTGACATACAAACTTCTCCTCTAGCATCATAGAAATACACAACGCTGAATTTACATTGAGGGATGAGATGACCCTTGTGGCACCTCATAGGTGTTAAGTTAACCGATCTTACTCTTACACTTTGCTTTCTCCAGGGAGAGCTTGGTCCTCAGGGAGCTCGTGGTGGAGAGGGACCCCAGGGAGCCCGTGGTGAGGCTGGTAACCCTGGACCTGCTGGTGCTGCTGGACCCGCTGTGAGTGAATCTTTTTATATATCACGTTATCTAAATGTTTTCGATCTTAAATTTCAATTATTTACGCACTTCAGTACTGACCACCTTGTCCATTTTGCATTCCTTCTGCTGTAGGGTAACAATGGAGCTGATGGTTCCCCTGGTGCTAAGGGTACTCCTGTAAGTACTGTCTTAATCTTTATCAACAAATGCTCTTTTTCTTGATAAAAGTTTATATTTAGGTCAACATATTTCCTCTTCCTGGATTAGAACATTGGTGTTAGTATATTAAAAGCCACATTTTTGTTTCTCTCTGCTGCCACCTACAGGGCGCTTCTGGTATTGCTGGTGCTCCTGGTTTTCCTGGACCTCGTGGTCCTCCTGGAGCAGCTGGAGCTTCTGGTGCCCCTGGCCCTAAGGGTAACACTGTAAGTGTCCATTTCTTCTCAGATCATGAGCTACATTTTTTTTTTACACAAAATATGAATTATCACACATTTTTTAAAGAAAAGGCCATTCTGCCAATTTCTTCTTGACCATTTTTGTTCGTTTTACAGGGTGAGGTCGGTGCCCCTGGTTCCAAAGGAGAGGTTGGTGCTAAAGGAGAGGCTGTAAGTATAAACTTCACTTATTTGAGCTAGAAAACTTTGTCACCCACTTCCTTGTTCCATTTCATATCAATTTTATCATGCAAATTTTGGTAAAACATTCTACAGCTTTGCAAAAAAATAAAATAAATAGCTCTTGTACTGATTTTTCACAAAGCAACTCTGCTATTGGCTTTTACAATCATTTCTAACTATCTTGTTTTTCTTGTGTGCTTATCCAGGGTGCCCAAGGAGTTCAGGGTCCCCCTGGCCCCTCTGGTGAGGAAGGCAAGAGAGGAGCTCGTGGTGAGCCCGGTGGTGCTGGTGTCCGCGGACCCCCTGGTGAACGTGTATGTACCCACATCAAACCTCTCAGTTTGTAAGAACCTTAAAAGTGGCCCTGACCATAACAGTTACACACCTCTTTGTGCAGGGTGCTCCTGGTGCTCGTGGTTTCCCTGGTGCTGATGGATCTGCAGGTCCTAAAGTGAGTCTACAAAAGATACAAAACATCCTTTTTAAGTTAGCAATTAAGCAGAAAATTGGTGCAAAATCTGTTTAGGATATTATCATGTTCATATCCCATAGTTCACCAAAGGTAAATAGTGATCATGATAAATGCAACACTCCCTGATCTTTATAACAGGGTGCCACTGGTGAGCGTGGAGGCCCTGGAGTTGTTGGACCTAAGGGTGCCACTGGTGAGCCTGGCCGCAATGGTGAACCTGGTATGCCAGGATCCAAGGTGAGAATGCTGATATCAGCAGGAATGCTACACATCATTTGGTTGTATTGTTTGTGTATTAATGTGCCAGTGAGTACTGTTTGACCCCCTCTATCTTCATTCTCATAACAGGGTATGACTGGTAGCCCTGGCAGCCCTGGACCTGATGGAAAGACCGGACCTTCTGTGAGTGCCCACACAATTCTCCAGAATGTCACAACAAACCATCATCTCCACATTCACTCTATTCCCATATTGTACATAATAATATCCATGAAAACTCTTGCTGAGATGTTTTATTACAGCACAGTAAAAAATGCACACACTGCATACCCAGAGATTCATACAGGATGGGTAACGTTCAAACTAACAGGTCTTGTTTTATTTTTGACAGGGTGCTTCTGGACAAGATGGCCGCCCTGGACCACCTGGCCCCGTTGGTGCCAGAGGACAGCCTGGAGTCATGGGATTCCCTGGACCTAAGGGTGCTGGTGTGAGTGATCCTTACTTTCTTTAAAAAGTCAATATGCTCACTGTATAGCCAAATTGCAGACAATCAGACCTTGATAGTTTATTTTCTATGTATAAGAAACTTTTGAGGTCAGACTCAATGTGTAATTGTTACTAAACACTTTCTAAGTTTGATGTTTACTTCTGCCCCTGTACAGGGTGAGGCTGGCAAACCCGGTGAGAGAGGTGTGATGGGTGCTATTGGTGCCACTGTAAGTAGCTATAGCTTTTGTTTTCCACACCACAGTCAAGCTTGTTTAATTCATATTGTTGAAGTCTGTTGCTTATTCTATTGCTTTTTGTATTTAACTATAGGGCGCTCCCGGTAAGGATGGTGATGTTGGTGCCCCTGGTGCTCCTGGACCTTCTGTAAGTAGCACTTCAGTATTCCATAAGGCATTTGCCATATGGTTACCTGTCGTTTAATGTTATTTAAGTCTCATTTAAAACAGTGATCCTGCTAATCCATCATACAAACTGTTTCAAAATGTTTATATATTGGCCACCATTAAAAATACATCTTCAGTTTCAGTCTACTACATTATAATAATAATACTCTCTATAACATTGAAATATAGTTACTCTAATGTGTCTCCTGATTTTTTTTCATGAATAGGGGCCTGCTGGTGAGAGAGGTGAACAGGGACCTGGTGGTTCTCCAGGATTCCAGGTGAGTTTGAGTTTCTCATCTTACCCAACCCAAAACCCAATATTTTTTTGTTTTAGACATTGACATTGGTGTGCTCATCTCTTTGTTGTGCATCTGAATGACAGGGTCTGCCAGGACCTCAGGGTGCTACTGGTGAGCCTGGCAAGTCTGGTGAGCAGGTAAGTTGCTAGCCAGTGTTTTGATATGGAACTGCTGTTAATTGTATAAACTTAAGGCTTGGAACTTTTCTTATATTATAAAACAATTAGAGGGGATTTATGGTCTTGCAATGCTTGCAAGGACACTTATGCTTAAAGGACGCTTAAGCATGGAATTTGGGCTATGGGCAACAGTAATTAAGTCCTATAGAAACCCTCATTAGAAATAAAAGGCCAGATGATACAATACTAATTTTCCGCCTTTGGCATATTACAGGGTCTTCCTGGAGAGGCTGGAGCTCCTGGATCTTCTGGATCAAGAGTGAGTATCTACAGCATGATCACCAAATGGCACATAGTCCATAAAGCTGACTGTAGTTCTAGATATGTGAGATGGACAAGAACTGAGGGTATCTCTCTATACTTTTTACCCAGGGTGACAGAGGATTCCCTGGTGAGCGTGGTGCCCCTGGCCCTGCTGGTCCTGCTGGTGCCCGTGGTTCTCCTGGTTCAGCTGGTAACGATGGTGCCAAGGTGAGTCTCACCTGTCCTTGATGTTATACCACACATTTACAGCGATCGGCTAAGCAAAATCTGAAGGGTACTCTTCAGTGTGAATCAAACTCTTGAAGTGAACTATATCACTGTACCAATGAATATGTATCAACATTAAGATGACTTTTTCTTGCTTCCTTAGGGTGATGCTGGTGGCCCAGGTGCCTCTGGTGCTCAGGGTCCTCCCGGACTTCAAGGAATGCCCGGCGAGCGTGGTTCTGCTGGTCTGCCAGGTCTTAAGGGAGACAGAGTGAGTACTTATGATGCACCTATCTGAACTTTCCTGACAAAAAAGAAAAATCAGTACTAATGCACAGCAAACCGAGCAACTGAACTGAATAGTGCAAACTCAAAAAAAAAAAAAAAAAACTCACGATTATCTCATCCCAGGGTGACCAAGGTTCCAAGGGTACTGATGGTTCCCCTGGTAAAGATGGCATCCGTGGTATGACCGGACCAATTGGACCTCCTGGACCTGCTGGAGCTCCTGGTGACAAGGTGAGTGTCTTTTGAGCTAGATTCCATATGTCCATAATGTATCCATCTCACAAAGTTGAAGAATATATTTAACTATGATTCTATCATTTGTATTTTAACATAGGGAGAGTCTGGTGCTCCTGGACTTGTTGGACCTACTGGTGCCCGTGGACCACCTGTAAGCACAATCCTTGACTTTAAGATACACACATATGCTACGCAAAATTGACCAAAACGTTGAAGTGGTTTTACTAAAATGATCTGATGGCATCACCTTTTCTTCAATTACAAATAGGGTGAGCGTGGAGAGTCTGGTTCTCCTGGACCCGCTGGATTTGCTGGACCTCCTGTGAGTAACAAACTCTAGTATATATATCCTTATATATCCTTATAAAATGTTTTAACTATTACAGGCCAGGTTTTATGTCAAACAACTAATTTCTGTCCAACAGGGTGCCGATGGTCTGCCTGGTGCTAAGGGAGAGTCTGGAGACAATGGTGCTAAGGGTGACTCTGGTACTCCAGGACCTGCAGGAGCAACTGGTGCCCCCGGACCTCAGGTGTGATCATCTTCTCAGATAATCTTCTCATCCAAAACAGACTTATGCTCTCTTTTGGGTTTATAACGTTTGACCCACGTAATAGTCATAGTTTCTTTACTAATGTTGACACGCAAATGTTTAATCAAAATGATTTGTGCTATACAGGGTCCTGTTGGTTCTACTGGACCCAAGGGTGCCCGCGGTGCTGCTGGTCCTCCTGTGAGTATGACTTCCTTAATTTGATATTTTTGGCTGTTATGCTTGTACTTACCACAATTAAAAATGGCAGTATTTTGAGATACTTGTAAATGACATACAGTATTATTATTAGACTAATCCATTTTTACATTTTTGTTAAGGGTGCTACTGGCTTCCCTGGTGCTGCTGGCAGAGTTGGACCTCCCGGCCCTGCTGTAAGAATCACTACAACACTGATATAGATAGTACTAATTAATACATCAAAGTATTAATAGTGATCCTCTTCCATAATTAACAATGGTTCTCTAATTGCTTCTTGTCTTAGGGAAATGCTGGACCCCCAGGACCTTCTGGAGTCCCTGGTAAGGAGGGCCAGAAAGGTAACCGTGGTGAGACTGGACCTTCTGGGCGCACTGGTGAGGTTGGTGCTGCTGGACCACCTGGTGCCCCTGGTGAGAAAGGAACTCCTGGAGCTGAGGGTCCTTCCGTAAGTCTTTCATGCCGATCAGTAACATTATTGCCTTACCTTCTGGTCTTGTCAAGTACATGACTGAAACCAGAGCATTTGGGAGTCAATTGGGGGAAATTATTAGGATGTCTTAAGCAGTTCTCTCAAATCCTCTCACTTTTTGGCAGTGTTATATGTGCACAACATATTTCCTTTGGTCTCATCTGACCACAAAATCTTTTCCAACATCGCAACTGGCCAAATGCGATGCATGTTGGCTAACTGCAGACATGCTTTAATATAGTTATTTTTGCACAGTGATCAGTAAAATCTGTATCTCCTTATTACTGGCCTCTCAGTTTCTTCTCTCACAAGTCATCCGCACCAAAAAAAAGATGGTTTGAAATACTTGGATATTTGTATTATTTTCTTAATTTATGGATTTGTTTTGCTTTATGTGCTTTAGTCTTAATTTTCGTTGTTATCTTACAAATTTATAACTTGAATAATTGTAACTGTGAGTTTTCTGTCTACCACAAGTGGTAGTTATTTACTTGATTATTGGTAGATTCCAATTCTAAGACAACTGTGTGCGTGTTAGCACAACTGTTTGGCGTAGTTCATTCTCTGCTAGAGGGAAATACGATTCATCCTCTGTCCTCCTGTCCATGTCTGATGTCCGTGCTGGTATAGATTGGTAGATATTTAATTTCTAGTTATAAAAACATGCATTGTCTAATAAAGACATAATGAAATATAGACATTGTCTGCGATGTACTTCCTATATTAAATCACTAATATTCCACTAATACTTTTCTTACAGGGCTCTTCTGGTATCCCTGGACCTCAAGGTATTGGTGGTCAGCGTGGTATTGTTGGTCTCCCTGGACAAAGAGGCGAGCGTGGTTTCCCTGGTCTCTCCGGCCCATCTGTGAGTATTCTCCTTTGTTTTACTCTCTTTGATGTATTAATTGAACTCAAGAACTCTTACACAGCACGCAAATCTCTCATGTACTTCCATACAGTCATGGGGTATGGTTGTGTTATTCAGCCAGTATCTACTTTAAAGTGTTTATCTTGTTGAAAATGTGGCATCTTAAGCATCATTCATGGTATAGCTTTCATTATTCTCTTTATCATGCCATATAGGGAGAGCCTGGCAAACAAGGACCTTCTGGTTCCTCTGGTGAGCGTGGACCTCCTGGACCCATGGGACCCCCTGGATTGGCTGGACCTTCTGGTGAGCCAGGTCGTGAGGTGAGGAGATACACCTTTATACCAACACCTACCTACATAAATGAAACCATAAATATCATCCTGCCTTGTTGACATCTATATAATTTGCTTTAAATTAGGGTACTCCAGGTAATGAGGGCTCTGCTGGACGTGATGGTGCTCCTGGCCCCAAGGTAAGCTGCAGTCTTCATAGTTTCCCATACAAGTCAAACCCCTACGCCACACATTAGGCTTTGTGACTGAGATTGTGTCCCTGTTTTTTTGCTCCCAACATAGGGTGACCGTGGTGAGTCTGGCGCTGCTGGCACCCCCGGTGCTCCTGGACCTCCTGGTGCTTCTGGACCCCTTGGCCCTGCTGGAAAGACTGGTGATCGTGGAGAGACTGTAAGTGTCCCATCTTCAATAAGGAAATGAACTGCTGATGGCTTAAAAAGCATGGGAGTATTGTAACTCATCTGTTTTTTTCTTCTTAGGGCCCTGCTGGTCCTGCCGGTGCTGCTGGCCCTGCTGGTCCCCGTGGACCCTCTGTAAGTCCCGACTTAAAAGAATTGCCAAACCAGAGTCTATGTGTAGCTCCATCTGTGATACGCACTGTATTGTCATCTGAGAGGTAATGTCTTTATCCAGGGACCTTCTGGAGCTCGAGGAGACAAGGGTGAGTCTGGTGAGGCTGGTGAGAGAGGCATGAAGGGACACAGAGGATTTACCGGAATGCAGGGACCCCCAGGACCACCTGTAAGTGACTCTATTTAGCTTATGGAACTTGAGTAGAAATCTCGAATATAATATCCGTAGCTTGAATCCTGTTCTTCATTTTTTTTTATTCTTGTCCGTAGGGACCCTCTGGAGAGCCTGGACCTGCTGGAGCTTCTGGACCCGGTGGACCTAGAGTAAATATTATTATAAAATATTTGATCAAGTAGTTGAAGCATATACACAGTGGCCTAAGTGTGTATTGAAGTTAATTCTGATTAGATTTGGATGTTTCTGTTTTTGTATTAATAGGGCCCTTCTGGATCTTCTGGATCCTCTGGTAAGGATGGTATGAGCGGACTTCCTGGACCCATTGGACCTCCTGGACCCCGTGGACGCAATGGAGAAATTGGACCAGCTGTGGGTGGTTCTTTCCTTTTCTACATGACTGTGCACCCAGAAAACCAAATATACACTTTAACCCCGCCATATTTGGTTTACTCTCTGGTATAGGGACCTCCTGGACCTCCCGGACCCGCTGGAGCTCCTGGACCCTCTGGTGGTGGATTTGATATCGGCTTCATTGCCCAGCCACAAGAGAAGGCCCCTGATCCCTTCCGCTCATACCGTGCAGACGATGCCAATGTGATGCGCGACCGTGACCTCGAGGTTGACACCACCCTCAAGTCCCTGAGCCAACAAATTGAGAGCATCATCAGCCCAGATGGCACCAAGAAGAATCCTGCACGCACTTGCCGTGACCTGAAGATGTGCCACCCAGACTGGAAGAGCGGTACGTTCCCTTTCTCCATTGCACAACAATTCTAAATTCTAAAGTCATTTTACATTTCTCACCCTGCATCATACTACTTTGCCATGCATAGATTAATCCCATTCCTCTCAAAAATAAAACACAGGCGAGTACTGGATTGACCCTGACCAGGGCTGCAACCAGGATGCCATCAAGGTCTACTGCAACATGGAAACTGGCGAGACCTGCGTCCACCCAGCTGAGTCCTCCATTCCCAAGAAGAACTGGTACACAAGCAAGAACATCAAGGAGAAGAAGCACGTCTGGTTCGGAGAGGCCATGACCGATGGCTTCCAGGTGAGGA